>JAKSZU010000009.1:58132503-58650003 GCA_026018925.1 Tupaia tana | reverse complement strand
TCATAGATAGCTTTTATTATATTGAGAAATGACCCTGTTATGCTGATATTGCTGAGAGTCTTGATCATGGAGGGATGTCATATCTTATCAAATGCTTTTTCTGCATCAATTGATATGATCATATTTTTTTAAATCTTTTTTCCTGTTAATATGGTGTATTACATTTATGGTTTTGTGTATGTTGAGCCAAATTTGCATTCCTGGAATAAAGCCCATCTGATCATGATGTATAATCTTGTTTATAAGTTGTTGAATATGATTTGCGAGTATCTTGTTGAGAATTGTTGCGTCTATATTCATCAGAGATTTTGTTCTACAGTTTTCCTTCCTTGTCCTGTACTTATCTGTCCTAAGGATAAGGGTGATAGAAGCTTCGTGGAACACATTAGGGAGAAATTCACCCTTTTAGATCTTTAGAAATAACTTGAGCAGAATGGGGGTTAACTCTTCTTTGAAAGTTTTGTAGAATTCAAAGGTGAAGCCATCAGGGCCAGGGCTCTTCTTAGTTGGGAGGTTATTTATTACTGATTCAATCTCCTGGCTTGTTATGGGCCTATTCAGACTTTCTATACGCTCCTGGCTCAATCTAGGTAGATTATATGTGTCCAGAAATTTGCCCATCTCATCCAGGTTTTTTTGTTTCTTGGCATATAGTTGTTTATAGTATCCACTAATGATGTTTTCTATTTCTAGTATGTCTGCTGTTATCTTGCCTGCTTCATTGCAGATTTGGTTCACCCGGCTCCTTTCTCTCTTCTTAATAAGTCTCACTAGTGGTGTATAAATTTTGTTTATCTTTTCAAAGAACCAGCTCTTACTTTCATTTATTTTCTGTATAGTTAATTTATTTTCTATTTCATTTATTTCTGCTCATATCTTTATTATTTCCTTTTTCCTGGAGTTTTTTTGCTGTTGCTTTTCCAGGTCTCTGAGGCATGATGTTAGGTGATCCATTTACATTCTCTCCATCTTCCTCTTATGTGCATTAATTGCTATGAACTTCCCTCTTATGACTGCTTTAGCAGGATCCCAAAGATTATGGAAACTCTTTTCCTCATTGTCATTGATTTCCATGAATCTTGTGATTTCAGTCTTTATTTCTTCAGTAGTTGTGGAGTCATTCAGGGGTAGGTTATTTAGTTTCCATGTATTTGAGTATTTTTGAGGATTTTTCTTGAAATTAAGTTCAAGTTTAATTCCATCATCGTCGGAGAAGAAGGTTTGCCTTGTGCCCTATCAGGTGGTGAATCTTTGAAAAGTTTCCATGTGAGGGTGAGATAAAAGTGCTTTTTGGGTGCAAAGTTCTATAGATGTCTGTGAAGTCCATTTGGTTTATAGTATCAATTAGATCCTTTATCTCTTTACTATTTTTATTTAGACGATCTGTCCAGAGGGGATAGTGGTGTGTTGAGGTCTCCAACAATTAGTGTGTTGCAGTCTATTTCTCCTTTTAGATCTAACAGTCTTTCCTTCACGTATTTGGGTGCTCCTGTGTTAGGCACATAGATATTTATAAGCATTATATCTTCCTGATTGATTGAGCCTTTTAATATAATATAGTGCCTTTCTTTGTCTCTTTGAACAGTTTTTGTTTTAAAGGTTATTTTGTCAGAAATTAGTATTGTGACTCCAGCTCTTTTTTGGTTCCCATTTGCATGGAAAACCTATTTCCAACCCTTCACATTTAGTCTGTGTATGTCTTTATCCATGAGGTGGCTTTCCTGTAAAAAACAGATAGAGGGTATTTTTTCATCCTTTCAGCCATTCTGTGTCTCTTGATTGAAGAATTTAATTCATTCACATTCAATGTAATTATCGATATTACCGAACTTGTCCTGACATTTAAGTTGGCCATTGTCTTGGTTGCCTTTTATTCCTTTATTTCTGGCTCTTCATTTTTTAGTTTTCTTGGATCAGTACTCTCTTCAGGGTTTCTTGAAGAGCTGTTCTGGTGTTGGCAAATCCTTTCAGATTTTGTTTGTCTGAGAAGATTGTAATCTTTTTTTCCCCATATTTAGGATAATCTTGCAGGATAATCATTCTTGAAATTGTTTCTCAACACTTTCAGTACATCTTCCCCATTCTTTCCTTGCTTGCCTTGTTTCCATTAAGAGGTCTGGTGTTAGCCTTATGGGATGACTTTTGTATGTCACTTGTTGTTTCTCCCTTGCCAGTTTTAGTATATTTGCTTTATCTATGGTCTTTGACAGTCTGGCTAAGATGTACCTTGGGGAAGATATTCTGGGGTTGATTCTATTTGGGACCCTTTTTATTTCTTGGGTCTGGATGTTTGAGTGCCTCTCTAGACTTGGGAAATTTTCTTCCAGGATTTCATGTAATAGATTTTCCATGCCCATCTTGGTTTCTTCCCCTTCTGGGATACCATTTATTCGGATGTTTTGGCATCTAATGGAATCTAGTATTTCTTGTACATTATCCTTATGTATTTTTGTTATTTTCTTGAACTTTTTGGTGTTTTTTTCTAGGTCAGCGGTTTTATACTCTATGTTGGAGATTCGATCTTCAGCTTGGTGTAATTGACTTTAAATACTTTCAAGAGAGTTCTTGATTTCCTGTATTACAGACTTCATTTTTAATAGTTCCACCTGATTCTTTCTTAGAATGTCCATTTCTTCTTTTATATCGTGGAAGGATTTCTTAATCTCCTGTATTTCATTGTCCCTTTTCTTTTCCAACTCATAGAATTTTGCCACCATGAATGTTCTAAATTCTTTCTCTGACATTTTGGTAACATCTTCTGTTTTTCCAAGAGATGGAGGGGACTTATTGTGTTCTTTTGATGGAGACATATTTCCTACTTTATTCAGACTGGAGGCTCTTCTACTTCTAGCCATTGGGAGATTTATTCACTTTTGAATACCTTTTGGGAGAATGTTTCTTTAACCAGGAACTAATGATTGCCCTTTTGATGTGGATGATGTGTGCTGAATTCTCTTTTCTGTTGTGTTTAGTAATGTGGTCTCCAGAGTATTTTATTCAGCTGTCTGAAGAGCAGTATTTGCTTTTTTGCAGGTGGTTCAGTAAAAGAAAGGATCCCAGGGAACCTTAAAATACTAAGTTATTTCAGAACTGTAGTTCTAGACTTGTCCATTCCCTCTTGCTGAAGGAGTGGGCTATGGGATGGGGAAGCTAGCTGGAGCTGGGCTGGGGATAGTGGTGGCCCTGCCTCAGAGGCCTTTGCTGGCCACAGAGCGGTAGATGGAACTGGGATGCTGCTGGCCAGCAAGCAAAGGCCAGTCTTGCTGAAGGAGTGGGCTATGGGATGGGGGAAGCTATCAGGAGCTGTCTGGGGCCAGTGGTGGCCCTGCCTCAGAGTCCCTTGCTGGCCATGTGGCAGTAGATGAAACTGGGATGCTGCTGGCCAGCCTCCATTCCTTTATTCTTTCCCACACTGTACTGATTCACAAAATATCTTAATTAATCTAAATACTTTCAATAGTAAGTTCAGCTGATATATACATACCTGTGAACAAAAATTGGTTTTAGGCATAAAAATATTGTGGATAGAATGAATATACAATAAAATTGCATATAGCTGAGGCTATATAGCTTACTGTGGTTACTAAATAGGTATTTTTAAAATACATTTTTTTAAATTTCAAGAAATGCAGTTTTAGCTTTAATAAATCAAAATAAAAAAATGTTAAGAGAACTTTGCTTAATACTTAAAGCCAGGAAACAGGTTAGGATTTTGTTCGAATAGTAGGTACATGGACCTGTTCACAACTCGAGAGAAGACAAAACTCTTTAACACTGGAAGACAAAGCATAGAAGGTCAGTAATGTTTCAGTCAAAAGTCATACAATTCTATTTCACCAGTTCGAACTTTATGTACTTTATCTTCTGTTGTCGTCAGATCTTTCCGTTTAAATTCTGGAAGATAACGTTCAACTCTGGACTTGCCCCTACCATTAAGCTGGCCATTTTCTTAGCTCTTTTAGAACTCTTATTTCTGTGTGTCTGAATTTAGTTTTCCTGGGATGGCACTCCATTTAAAACTTCTTGGAGAGCTGGTCTGGTGTTGATAAATTTTTTCAGGTTTTGTTTATCTGAGAATATTCTTGTCTTCTCATATAAAGAATAATATTGCCAGATATAGTATTCTTAGTTGAAAACAATTTTATTTTTTTTTGGAGAAGTTTTTGCTATAGGGCGCATGCGCTCACCAGACAGAGACAGACAGAGAGATAGAAAGCGAGAAATCACCCCCAGGGGAGATGGCCATGCCATAATCCCTTCTCCTCCATTCTCCTCTCAGGATCTTGGGCATGTACGCACACGCACCCAGCCTGAGTTTAAGCCACCGGGTCCAGGACTCGAACTGCAGTCAACTACATGGGAGATCAGCGACATAGCCATTATGCTAACTGCCGGTCCCAGTTGAAATTGTTTTTCACTCAAGACTTTGAATATATTTTCCCATACTTTCCTTGCTCACATTGTTTCTGATGAGAAGTCTGTTGTTAGCTTGATGGGATATCCTTTATAGGTAACTTGTCATTTTTCTCTTGCCAGTCTGAGTACCTTGTCTTTATCTGTCTTTTTGGTCAATCTGGCTATAATGTGTCTTGAAGAAGATCTTCTTCGGTTGATTCGATGGGGGGTCCTATGTATTTCTTGGGTCTGGATCTTTGAATGCCTCTCTAAGTTTTAAAAGTTTTCTTCAAGGATTTCATAGAATAGATTATCAATGCCCTTATTAGTCTCTTCACCTTCTGGGACACCAATTATCCGGATATTTGGATGTTTGATGGTATCTAGTATTTCTTGTATACTATTCTTATTTTTTGGACTATTTTTTCAGTCTTTGTGGTGGATTTTTTAGGCCAGTGATTCTGTTTAATACATCTGAGATTCAATCATCTCTGTAATCTAGTCTACTTTAATACTTTCAAGGGAGCTTTCAATTTCCTATATTACAGCCTTAATCTCTAACAGTTTTGTTTGATTCTTTTTTATGGTGTGTATTTCCTCTTTCAGTTCATGCAATAACTTCCTCATCTCTTGGAACTCCTTGGCTCTATTCTTCTGCCTCTTTTAGAGTTCATTGTCTTGCTTCTCTTGCATCTCTGTTAACTTTGTTACTATGAATATTCTAAATTCTTTATCATACATTTCCATTATTTCCATTGAACTGTCTGTGGATGAAGAGAAGTTATTCTTTTCCCTTGGTGTAGAGGTATTTTCTTGCTTTCCCATCTTTCTTGTGACTCTGTGGTGATTTCTAGTCATCTGATGGATGGTGAGTTTCTTCCTTATTCTTGAAGTTCAACCTGAGCATTCAAGAGCATGCAGAAGGAGCTGGTCTGCAGTCTCTTTGCTGTTCCATTTTTATGCTTTTGTCCAGCAGATTCAGTGGGTGTAGAGGAATATGTTAACCCTAATAGTATTTGGATGTTTGGCTATGTTTGTTCCCTTAGATCCATCTAGAAACTCAGTGAATGGAGATTGAGGAGAGAATTGATGAAGTAAAAGAAAAAGAATAAGAAAACAGAGAGAGAAGAAAAAAAGAGAGAGAGAAAGGAGAAAAAAATAAAAAAACAACCAAAGAATTAATTTTTTTCCAAAAAATCAAAAGATAAAAACCACACAGTGTGCGAGCATGCCGAACATAATTAGTTTTCAGCAGCAACGGAGTCTTCTATTGAAGGCCTGTCCCTTGCCTCTCTTAGAGGGGAGGGGAAAAGGGGATTATTAGCAAGATAAAGGAGAATCTGAAAACCAAGAGAATACTTTACCTTAGAAATCTTGTAAAATGAAAAGATTGCAAAAAAAAAAAAAATGAGAAGACAGAGAGAGTCAGAGAGAGGCAGAGAGATACAGAGAGAAAGATAGAGGGGCTCCCTACCACTTGAGACTGGGGGCTGGAGGCTGAATTATGAGTACAAAATCTTCATTTCTATTATTCTCTGAAATCATTAGTTCTAAGCAGCAATGAAAGCGACTTCTTTTAAAGTTTTCTTTGAATTTATACATAATTACAGCCATTGAGATGGGAAAATCTTACTGTCTCCATATAAGTAACATTACTAGCTCTTTCCAACTTTAAATTATTACTTTAAGGTATACAAAAAATATCTGTGGTTTCTGAATAAGAATACATATAGGAGAGAATACTTTCATGCAGCTTTTTAATTTATTATTATTATTATTATTATTACTTATACATTCAATCTCTATACATCATTTAAATTGTAAAGCGACTTTACCCAGCATGATACACATCTCAATCTAGTTGAGAATACTATACACATCCTCTTCAACAGATAACAAACTATATCTGTGTCCCACAAATATCTTATCCCTCCATTTTTTTCTACTAATTTCTATTCCTGCACTCTTCCCCTCCCACATTCTCCTTCCACTTTGTTCTAGTGTCCATAACAATTTTTAATGCTTTTATGTAATCTAATCTTTCAGTCTTTACCATTGACTGCAGACAGTCTGTATATGTTAAGTGGAGACATACAAGTCTCTCTTTCATAGCCTGACTTGCTTCACTCAGCAATACATCTTCCATATTTGTCCACTTTCTATCAAACTCCAAGGCCTTTTTTTGGGGGTGAGTATTATTCCCTGCAATATATGTGCCACACTTTTTCAATCCATTCATTCGTTTGTGGACATTTGGGTTGGTTCCATGTTTTAGCAATTGTAAATAGTGCTGCAATAAATACAGTTGTGCAAGCATTTTGTACTCTGTCCTTTGGGTAGATACCCAAGAGTGGAATTGCTGAATCATATGGTAGTTGTATTTGAAGGTCTTTGAGGAACCTCCATATTGTTCTCCACAGTGGCTGGACCAATTTACATTTCCACCAACCATGTAGGAGTGTTTCCCTTCCACCACATCCTCGCCAATACTTTTAATTTTTCTTTTATTATTATTTTTTTTAATATTCACCATTGTGACTGGGGTTAGGTGGTATCTCATTGTGGTTTTGATTGGTATCTCCCTTATGAGGGATGTTGAGCATTTTTTCATATGCTTTTTGACTCTTCATATGTCTTCCTTAGAAAGTTGTTTGTTCAGCTCATATTCCCATCTTTTAGTTGGGCTAATAATTTTCTTCTGGTTAAGCCTCTTGAGTTCTCTGTATTTTCTGGTTATCAGTCCCTTACCAGAGGAAGAGTTAAAAAAAATTCTCTCCCATTCCAAGAGTTCGATTCACACTAACTACGGTGTCTTTTAGTGTGAGAAATTTCTTAATCTTATGTAATCCCACCTGTCTATTTTGGGGATTATTGCCTGTGCTTTGGAGGTCTTGCTTAAGAAGTCTTTGCCTACCACAATGTCTCCCAGTGTTTCTCCAGTGTTTTCCACCAGTAGTGTTATAGGTTGTGGTCTTAGGTTTAGATCTTTGATCCACTTTGAGTTGATTTTTGTTAATGGTGACATATATGGGTTCAGATTCATTTTTGGCAGGTAGATACCCAGTTTTTCCAGCACCATTTGCTGAAGGGGTTATCCTTTTCCCACTGGATCAAATGGTACCCTTTGTCAAAGATCAGTTGGCTGTATGTTTTGAGTTTTATTTCTGGGGTTTCTACTCTGTTCCATTGATCCTCATGTCTGTTTTTGTGCCAATACCATGCTGTTTTGATTATCACAGCTTTGAAATACATTTTGGGGTCAGGAAGTGAGATGCCACCCACTCCATGCTTCTTGTGCAAGATGGCTTTGGCAGTATGAAGTCCTTTATGATTCCAAACAAATTCTATGATTGTCTTTTCTAGATCTGTGAAGAATGTCTCTTGTAATTTTATAAAGATTGCATTAAACATGTAGATTAATTAGGACAGGA
This sequence comes from Tupaia tana, assembly GCA_026018925.1. Classification (NCBI taxonomy): domain Eukaryota; kingdom Metazoa; phylum Chordata; class Mammalia; order Scandentia; family Tupaiidae; genus Tupaia; species Tupaia tana. Next base: position 58,642,177 of record JAKSZU010000009.1, on the reverse strand, counting down.
TTGCCATTTTGATTATATTAATTCTGCCAGTCCAGGAACATGGGATGTCCTTCCACTTTTTTGTGTCCTTTTCAATTTCCTTTTTAAGGTTTTCATAGTTGTCCTCATAGGGATCTTTGACATCCTTCATTAGTTTTATTCCTAGATATATTATACTTCTTATGGATATGGGAAATAGGAATACTTTTTTTCAGTTCTGTCTCTGCTTGTTGTCTGAATACAGAAATGCTATAGATTTTTATAAGTTAATTTTGTATCTTGCCTCTTTACTGTATGCATTTATTACCTCAAGTTTTCTTGTGGATTCTATTGGGTCTTCTATGTATACAATCATGTCATCTGCAAACGGAGATAATTTCAGCTCTTCTTTCCCTATTGGAATGCCTTTTATTTCCTTCTCTTATCTGATCACATTGGCTAGGACTTCCAGAACTATACTGAGTAGGAGCAGAAAAAGGGGCCAGCCTTGTCTTGTACAAGTTTTCAGCTTTTCCCCATTCAGTATAATGTTAGCTATAGGTTTTTCATAAATGCCTTTTATTATGCTGAGAAGCCACTCTTTTATGCCAATTTTCCTGAGTCTTAATCATAAAGGAATGTTGTATTTTGTCAAATGCTTTTTCCACATCAATTGAGATGATAATGTTTTTTTTTTTCTTTTTTGGTTAATTTGGTGTATTACACTTATGGATTTGTGTAAATTGAATCACCCTTGCATCCCTGGAATAAAGCCTACCTGGTTGTGATAAATAACCTTTTTTATATGCTGTTGAATACAGTTAGCAAGTATCTTGTTGAGAATTTTTGCATCTATATTCATCAGAGATATAGGTCTGTAGTTTTCCTTTTTTGTCGTATCCTTATCCATTTTGGAAATGAGGGCAATGAAGGGTTCATAGAATTAATTTGGAAGGCTTCCTTCCTTTTGTATCTCTAGAAATAGTGTGAGTACAATGGGGGTTACTTCTTCTTTAAAAGTTTTGTAAAATTGGGAACATTGGGCTATGTCAATGGACTCCCAAGTATTTGCCCATAGTTCATGTCCCATACCAGTGGCTTAAACTCACGCCTGGTGCATGTGTGTGCATGCCCAAGGTCCCTAGAGGAGAATGGAAGAGAAGGGATTGATGCATGGCCATCCCCCCTGCGATTTCTTGCTTTCTGTCTCCTCTGCCTCTCTCTGTCTTTCTAGTGAGTGCATACACCGTATAAGCAAATAAACAAACAAACAAAAACAAAACAAAACAAAAAAACTCTCAAAAAAAAAGTTTTGTAAAATTCAGCAGTGAAGCCATCGGGACCTGGACATTTTAGAACTTTATTTTTTAGACTTGTGAATACTTTTCTTGAAAATTCTTTTGTAGTACATATTATAAATTTTTCATATGAAATTTATAGGGAAAACCATACTGCATCCATAGCCAATTTCATCATAGCGGGAAAAACATCAACCCTTTTCTTTCCTTTTTTTCTTTTAAATTTTTTCTACTTTTCATTTACTTTGTTCTTTCGTTTCTCTGTCTTCATAACCACAAAACCTGAGGTGAAGATGAATATGATGACTTGAAATTTTGCAAAATTGTTTTCTTTTTTATTTCTAGAAAGAATTATTTGATTTTATTTCTATTATTATTATTATTATTATTATCATTATTTTTACTTGACCTTAGAATGACAAGAAAGAGAGGAAAACTGAGAAAGTGAGCCACAAAGTCTAGGGCTTGAACCGTAATCATCTACATGGGAGTCCAGCACTTAAACCACCATGACTGCCATATCATCTTTTAATTTTTTTAAAGAAATAGTTTATTTATTTATTTATTTATTTACTTATTTTTTTATAGAATTATCTATTTACTATTATTTATTGTTGTTATTATTTTCTAATTTGCTATAGGGTACCTGTGGTTACCAGAGAGGGACCGGGAGTGAGATAGAGACAGAGAGAAAGAGAGAGAAGGAAAGTGAGAAAGCAAGCTGCCAGGTGTAGTACTAAAATCATGGTCCTGCATGGGGACTAGGTGAGAATCTAGTGCTTTAACCACCACACCACCTGCTGGTCCCTTACTTATTATTATTTTTAAAATTTCTGTTATAGAGCATGTGTGTTCACCAGAGAGAGACAAACAGAGGAAAAGTGATAAAGCATCCCCCAGGAGGACGACCATGGCACAATCCCATCTCCTCCATTCTCCTTTGGGGATTCTAGGCATGCACACACATGTGCTTGGCGTGTCTTTCAAGCCACAGATCTGGGACTTGAGCTGTATAGTCAGCTTTGTGGCATCCAACTGCCTTAACCACCACCACTAACTGGCCCACAAAACTAGTTTTCATCAAAATGTGAAGATGTTTTTTATGTTTATGGAGTCCCTGGAATAGGTGCAACTATGAACTCATGTCTTGGGCTCAACCATGAACAAAGAGATTGGCTCATATAATCTCATGTTTCTAGCAACCTGTTTCTAATAATTTTCCATATACATATTTATATATGCATCAGTTAACAGCTAAGACATTTAAATTTTTACTAATGACATCATTGACACAAAGGTTGAAAATAACATGACTTCCTGAAAGTGAAGTGTATTTATTTTACAAAAAATTAGCTATTAAGACTTAGAACTCAGATACAATTCTGATGAAAAAAGTAATACATTTTCTATCTATTGATATTTTCTTCATATAGTTAAATTTTATGTACATAGGTTCAATTGTACACACATGTATACAAAACATATTTTTGAAGAATTTATTTATGTAATTCCATTTGTTTTGTTTTTGTTTTTGGTTTTTTGTTTTGTTTTGTTTTGTTTTCCAATTTGACCAGAGATACAGAGAAACAAAAAGTGAGAACAAGCTGCCAGATCTGGGACTCGAGCTGCAGTCAGCCATGTGGGAATCCAGCACCTTTAACCACCATGCCACCTGCCGGTCCCTAAAACACACGTTATTAATGTAATAGAAAATTAAGCAATCTAAATAGTATCTTTTTAAATTATTTTTTTTCTTTAATTGCCAGATGGCATGTGTGCTTACCAGAGAGAGAGAGAGAGAGAGTAGGAGACGAGGAGAAAAGCACCTCTCAATGGGACATAGTCACATGTTTCTCCTTCATTTCTCCATCCCATCAGGATTCTGGGCATATGCGCACATGCCTGGCATGTTTTTCAAACTGCTGGGGCTAGAATTCAATACATGGTATTCCATATGAGATCTGAATCTTGACACACTGTGTTCAGTCAATACACTACTAACTGCCCCACGCTTCGGTTTTTAAAAAGGCTAAGGTGTACATTTAGTGAGTAAGATAGTTCCAAAGACAAAGATGTCTTGCACATTGCAAATAAAAGTCATGATTTTTAGAATTGAAAAATTTAATTTATATTTAGATCTGGAATGAAAACCCTGTGCTTTGTATATATGGTCCAGCCAATATATATCTATTTAATAAATAAATACTGTGTTGATAGAGTCAATGAGATATAAATGGAAGAACACCTAATTGAGTATGTTTTAATGACCAAGAAATGTTTGGATTGTAAAGGAAGATTGTCCACATGGGTTAAGAAAATAATTTATTTCTAGTAGTACCAATGAGAAAGTAACAAGTGGCAAGTAGTAGAATGTGCCTGACAATTTGGAGATAATAAATATTTTCAGAATTAATAAATAAATGAGTTAAAAATTGAAAAAAAAAGACTAGATCAAGGAGTCAGGGAACATATTTTTCAAACAGTCATCACTAACTAGCTTTATGTGCATAGCCAAAAAAATTACCATTCTGGCTTTATTTTACCCATTTGTAAAATAAAGAGATTTTACCATGCAATTTCTAAAGTACTTTATAGCTCTGTCGTCATATTATTTTACTTGTTTCATATAATACTAATGTAAAAAAATTTACATGCTGTGCTGGAAATACAGAATCATAGATAATCCAAATGGAAGGTATTTTCATTATAATTAAATTGAAAATAAAAGGCTCATGTGACTTTGACAAAAGTCTCATGAAACTATTTGGGACAAATCTGAGACTATAACCTAGTCTCATGATCTCTATTTTAATACTTTTACCCATATTACAGAATGAAAGCTATTATTTCATCAATTTATTTATGTAAAAAATTTTAAATTGCATATTATGTATTCTGCACTATACTAGGCACATATAATCTAAAATGAATAAAACATTATGCTTAATCTTCTGTAGTTTGCATCCTAACTGAAGAAACAAATGCCAAAATACATGCAGCGTGGTAAATGCTTTCATATACATTTCCCAGGATCTTAGTGGAAGAAATGATGAATTTCTGAGTTGAACCTTAAGAACTAAGTAAATGTTTGTCATATAGAGGATAAATGATCACTGCAGACTAATGAAGCTCATGAATGAAGCATTGAATTATACGATTAATGTCTGAAGCAATTAGAGCACTTGATATGTGAAAGACGATGGAATCCAGATAGCAAGAATGAATCTGAAAATAGAAGCTGGAGCCAGGCTGGGAGAAATTTTGATTTCTGTACTGACGAATATAAAGTATATTCTATGAGTCAGTAGTTTTCAAACAATATTCTAAGAAGTTATGAGAGTTTAGCAGAGTGCCTCAGCTGCATTTGGAGGGAGTGGGTAGGAAGATTGAACTGTGGATTGAAAAAAGGTGTCACATGTATACACCATGGAAGACTATTCAGCCATAAAAAAAAAAAAAAAAAAAAAAAAAAAAAAAAAAAAACCCAAAAAAACAAGACACTGGCATTTGGTAGAAAGTGGACAAATATGGAGGATTTACAGCTAAGTAAAGCAAGCCAGACTATGGAAGAGAGGCCTTGTATATCCATACTCAATATATACCAAATGCCTGTACTCTATGGCATAAACTGAAAGATTGGAAGTTATAAAAGCATGTAGAGCAACTGTGGATACTAGAGACAGTGTAGGAGAGGGTGGGAAATGAGGGAGGGTGACATGGAGGGAATCAAGGGGAAAAAGAAAGACGCAAACATTTAATCAATTTAAAAATGGATTATTGTTGATAATGGTGGTTATGATAATATTTTTGACTGGGCTAATATACCGTATATACATGCTGGTATAACTCATTTTGTATCCTGTAATAATATACAGTGATTGAATGTAAAATAGAAATAAAGTTTAAAAAAATTGAACTGTAATAAATATTGAAGACCATTACAATGGTGAGGTGGGGGGATGTTCCTGGAAAGTATTTTTTTAAAGGATAAAAAAATTATGGCCATGTTTTAGGGAAAAAACAGTAGCAGCAACACAAATTAATTGTTATCAGGAAAGATTGGATTCAGGAAAATCAATTGGGAGTCTCTTATATTATCCACACGAAAGGTGATAAATGCCAAAATTAGAGAAATTTTCCAGAAAGACAACTGGTATCTCTCATTTCTGCCTTATAACACAGAATACTCCTTTTATAGCACAGTAATGTATATCAAACCTTTGTATTTTAAGTGTATGCTCTTAGTCTATAAATTCACCCAAGATTATATGCATGCATATAACAAAAAAATTTAAAGATAATTATTTTTAACCTTCAGATATTATTTATTGTACTAGAAAGTCTAAAACTTTGCAATAGGACTTGGCTTCTTCCATTGTTCTTGTGCTTCTTTTTGGGAGTAGAGGTGGGAGTTTAAGTGGAATAAACATATCAATTAAGAATGCAAATGAAAATTCCCAGAATGTCAAGTTAATGTGAAGCCTATTAAAATAATAGTACTACATATTATCAAGCTTTGCCCATTTCAGTTAGTAAGCTGTATTTGCATAGGCAATTTCTATTGATCTAGTAAAGCAACAGGTTTTCTAATTCACTTACTATTTTCAGTACCATGCCGTTTCTAACTGGTCGTGTCATACCATTAACTCACATGAAGGATTATGTGGGTACTGCTTTTCAGTTGGATAGATTGATTAATGTCAAGATGATGAAGAAGAAGAGGAAAAAGAAGAAAAATATATCTTAGTTTTAATATTCTTTTTCATAATCTTTATACAACTGAATTTAACAGATTTCCATGGATATTTATATCAGGACATTAACAACAAATTATTAGTTTGATCATTAATTAATCCTCCAGTTATTGAGGGTTGCAATGACTACATAGGAACTTCTAGTTTTTTAAAGAATTATTTATTTAATTTTATTTACCATTTTTATTATTTTTAAAAATTTCCTACAGGGTACGTGTGCTCACTAAAAAGAGGCAGAGAGAGAGGGAGGGAGAGGGGGGAAAGAGAGAAAGCAAGCCACCAGGTCTGGGACTCGAAACATGGTAGGCCATGTGAGGGTCCACCGCTTTAACCACCATGCCACCTGCTGGCCCCTACATATTGATTTCTACAGTATTATGCTTACATGTCATAAATATGAGTGATTTTGTGGCATCAACTATAAGGTTGTTCAGAAAGTCATGAGGTATATTTCTGTTTTTCTATGTAAAAATGCATCAAGACTTTCCTGACAACCTAATATCATAAACGTTAAATGTTTCTTAATTTTTAGAATCCAGTTACTGTCATCAGTAAAATGAGCTATTTAAAATATTTTCTCAACATGTGACTACTTATGTATTATATGTCCCTTACTTACCAAATAGTCTATTCTAAATCTACTTCTTACTAGATTTAAAATAGAAAAGTATGCATGAACTATTCTAAAGAGATTTCATCTGTAAGTCCCAAGGCATAAGCTAGGATGATAGTAACAGCTGACCATGTGTTTGTATACGGCCAGTGTAACTGAGTATTTTTACTAAATAGTATATCAGAATAATTTCTTCACTGATTGTAGATAGCAGTGATATTGTAGAAAAATTCTAGGACCTGGAGCCCAATCTAGATTAAAATTACAACTTTGTGAACTTCTGTGTGACAGAAGGAAATTCACATAATTTTTCTGAGCTTGGGTTTTTCCTACTGTAAGTAAAGATAATAATACGCACATCACAGAACTGTTGGTGAATCAAGGTATTGTCTACGCTAGAATCTAATGATGTGTTTGATACACACAGGAGGTATTTAAATATTAGTTAAGTTTAAAACTCTTCAAGTGTAGTCAATATCTAAATATTTGGGAACGTATTCAGATGACTGGATGGATTCACTTTTCATTGGTATGTATAAATAATTTAGAATTTTTACTTTGGTTTTATATTGACTTTTTTGTAGCTCTACGGAAATAAAATTGCTTTGATTCATTGGTAACATAAAATAAGACTGTACTCTATAACTTTATATGGAAATAAAAGTATGAATGTGATTATTCTCTTTAAAAGATAATATAAATTCAGGCCCAGCCACATTGAGTGGTAGGGCACCACTCTGCAATGCTGAAGAAGATGCATGGTCACACAGAAGACCATGGTTCAGATTTCATGTTGACCTCAATTTGAAAAGAGGATAAAATGTGCTTATAATGTTAAAGTATACAAAGTGAACAGATACATTTACAATCTAATTGGTTTCCTTGGTAAAAAAAAAAAAAAGGTGTTACTAAATTATTACTGTTTTTCATTTTATTATTAGATGTTAGTTTGATTAAAACTATTCATTAAATCAAGAAAACCTGCTTTATTTGATGCTAAAATTCTTTGGTCTTATTCCTTCCTTAAAATAAAAATGGTGTTACTCACTTAAAATGAATTGACTCAGTGGTTGCACAGAGATGAAGTAATATCTACTTCCCCTTCAAAGATGATTGTTCCTTTGGATATAATTTCAGAAGTATGTCAGCAACTTTCTAGTGTATCTATTCCTAATGGTGAGAATACTTTCCATATAAATCTTAACATTGTAAGTCAATTATTTCTCAAAAGACTTTTTACCTATTAAATTAAACCCCCAAATTGTACTTTTGAAGCACCGTTATCGACAAATAAATTGTGATGTTAAAGAGCTTTATGAGAAAACATAATGGGATTTATTTGTTACAAATGCCTCTGCATACTCTTCCAGGTTCACTTCTGTTGTAAACTTACAGGCAATAAAAATCTCTGGAAAATACAATACCCTGAATCATTCTGCCTAAGTAGGAACCAATGATGATATTAATGCACACTCCACTCTCATGTAAATAATTAAGATCACCTAATTTTCATTTCTTGCAATTTCATTAAATGAAATTTGAATGACACAGTTTTTCCATGTGGCTCTGGCTCTTGAAGATCATTTATTTTGAAACCTTAAGTTCATAAGCAGAATTTATATAAAAACACTCCACTATGAAGGTGGTCATGTCTTAACTGATGTTAAGACATTCTAGAAAATATATGTCTATGACATTATTCTCAGATATAATATTGCTCTTTATTAAACTATACCTCATTAAGGGCCAAGTGGAGCATTGGAAATGCAACTGGTCCACATGGGAATGGCCTTTGGTTCACATCCTGGGACCTCCTAACGTATACCTGTTATGTGCATGCATATTTCTTTTTTTTTTTTTTTAAGAGGGTTTTGGTATAGGGCGCGTGCGCTCACCAGGAAGACAGAGAGAGAGAGACAAAGAGACAGAAAGTGAGAAATCACCCCCCAGGGGGGATGGCCACACCACAATCCCTTCTCCTCCATTCTCCTCTCGGGATCTCGGGCTCGCATGCACATGCGCCCAGCATGAGTTTAAGCCACCGGGTCTGGGACGGAAACTGTAGTCGCCTACGTGGGAGTCCAGCGACATAGCCATTACACTAACTACTGGGCCCATGCATGCATATTTCTGATCCAGGTTAGATGAGACTGGGGATAGATTATGGTTTGAAGACCTTGTTGGGGGTCTCTCTCTTTCTGAGAAAATAAATGAATAAACTTTAAAAAGTCTACCTCCTTAAAGTCCATGGCATATATTGGGACAAGTTCACTAATTAAGCATTTTGACTTGGGCAATTGTTTAAACTATTTTTAAATGATTTATTTAATTTTATTTATTATTATTATTATTATTATTATTATTATTATTTTAATTTGACCAGAGAGAAATAGAGAAAGAGAAAGAAAGTGAGAAAGCGAGCTGCCAGGTCTGGGACTTGAACCATGGTCGGTCATGTGGGAGGCCAGTACCTTAACCACCACACCACCTGCCAGCCCCTCACTTGGGCAATTATAAATGTCATATTTAGTTCAGCCCAAATGCTAAAAAATAAAGAATTAGGGAAGGACATTTTTTTTTAGAGGTTTTTGCTATAGGGCATGTGCACTCGCCCGACAGAAAGAGAGAGACAGAGAGATAGAAAGCAAGAAATCACCCCCCCGGGGGGATGGCCACGCCGCAATCCCTTCTCCTCCATTCTCCTCTTGGGATCTTGGGCACGCACGCACACGCACCCAGCGTGCGTTTAAGCCACCGGGTCTGGGACACGAACCACGGTCAACTATGTGGGAGTCCAGCGACATAGCCATTACGCTAACTGCTGGTCCCAGGGAAGGACATTTTTAAACAGAAAAAAAAAAAAAAATTCAGGATTTGGTGATTACTTTGGTGCAGTTCAAGCATAAGATGTATCTGGGTTAATGGCAGGAAATATATTAATAACATAAGCTAGAATTTTAGTTGGTAGGCAGTAAGAAAATATGACATATTTTAAGGAGTGTGATAGCATGAGAATAGTATCTTGAGAATCCAGCAAACTGCTATTCTAAGTCAGATGAAGCTTTTCTACAATATGAGTTGTGATAGCTGCCTCAGACTGCTAACTTCATTTGTGAAATTGAAATGTCTGGACAGTGACTGATGTGTTAGTGAGAAGCATAACTTCAATAATTAAATTCAAAAGTCTAGAGTTAGGTGAAGCAGGAATGGTGAGAGACTTTATTGTAACATAGGTAGCAATTTTAGTTTTATGTATATGAACAAATATTCACTTAAAATCCCAGAGTTCTTGAATAAAGATTTTTTTAACATAGAAAATATCAAGAATGAGGATAAAGAGTTGTATTCCACAATTCTAAAATAATCTCAGGACCAGCAGTTGGCGTAATGGCTATGTTGTTGGACTCCCATATAGTTGACAACGGTTCAAGTCCCAGACCCAGTGGCTTAAACTCACACCTGGCATGTATGCATTCATGCCCAAGATCCCAAGAGGAGAATGGAGGAGAAGGGATTGTGGCGTGGCCATCCCCCCTGGGGGTTGATTTCTTGCTTTCTGCCTCTCTATCTCTCTCTGTCTTTCTGGTGAGTGCACATGCCTTAGCAAAAATCTCTCAAAAAAAAAAATTAAATAATCTCAAATTCACTCCGCAGAAAATCTAATTTTAAGCAGTACTGACTCTTAAGACTGCTAGAACCATAAAGAAACAAAACTAAATAAAAACAGCTTCCTAGATGAACTTGCTTAGAATTCCCTATTAAATAATAATTTTCACTCTAAACAAATACTTTGACTTTGGTATAACTGTTATTGATATTTTTGTAATAATTAGACATGAATATGGCTAACACTCAGCTGCTGTGATTGGCTGAGGCTACTTGCTTGGTTACCAGGGTATAATCTTCAGTTTATTATAACATGTTTGTGTATCAAATTAGGTTGCAGTATATACAGAGACTGCTTTGGCTATTGATATCACCTAAATACAGAGGTCTACTTAGGCCAATTTAGTTCGATTTAACCATATACAGCTGTCTGATCTTCAACAAGAGTGCCGATAACATCCGATGAGGAAGAGAGAATCTCTTCAAAAAATGGTATTGGGGGAACCAGCAGTTAGCATAATGGCTATGTTGCTGGACTCCCACATAGTCGACCGCAGTTCACGTCCCGGTGGCTTAAAACTCATGCTGGGCGCGTGTGCGTGCATGCCCAAGATCCCAAGAGAAGAATGGAGGAGAAAGGATTGCGGCGTGACCATCCCCTCTGGAGGGTGATTTCTCGCTTTCTGTCTCTCTGTCTCTCTCTGTCTGTCTGGCGAGCGCATGCGCCTTATAGCGAAAACCTCTCAAAACAAACAAACAAAAATGGTATTGGGAAAACATAGCCACATGCAAAAGGATGAAATTGGATCCTATCTTACAACATATGCAAAAATCAACTCAAAATGGATTATATACTTAAACAAAGTCTGAAGCCATAAAAATTCTAGAAGAAAACATAGAGAAAAATCTTGACACTGGTCTTCGTAATGATTTTTTGAATATGACACCTAAAGCACAAGCAAAAATAGACAAGTGGGACAATCGCAAAATAAAAGGCTTCTGCACAACAAAGGAAACAATAACAGATGAAAAGGCAACATAATGGATAGGAGCAATTATTTACAAATCATATATTTAATAAAAAATTTAGATATTTTGACTGAACTAAATATGACATTTAAAATTGCCCTATGTATAAGGAATTCTTATGACTTAAAAGCAAAAAATAATAACCTAATTTAAAAATGAATTAAGGAATTGAATAGATACTTCTCTAAAGAAGTACAAATGGCTATACAAAAGATACAAATGGCTTTCTTCTTCCCTGACTTCCTGAGCATATACCACCATCATGAATGACACAGTAACTATCCACACCAGGAAATTCATGACCAACTGACTACTTCAGAGAAAACAAATGGTCACTGGTGTCCTACACCCTGGAAAGGCAATAGTACCTAAGACAGAAGTTCAGGAAAAACTAGAGAACATGTACAAGACCACACCAGATGTCATCTTGGTGTTTGGGCTCAGAATCTGTTTTAGTGGTGGCAAGACAACTGACTTTGCCATGATTTATGACCCCTTGCATTATGCAAAGAAAAATGAACCCAAACATACACTTGAAAGACCTGGCCTGTATGAGAAGACAAAGACATCAAGAAAACTGTGAAAGTAACACAAGATCAGAATGAAGAAAATCAGAGGAACTGCAAAGGACAGTGTTGGTGCTGGCAAAAGGTCAAAGGAGTAAAGATTCTGCAATGATTCTGTGGTCATTGTGCAGATTTTTCATGAGAGTATTAATAAACTCAGAGTTTTCGTGTAAAAAAAGGTGATATACAAATTATCTACAGAGATATTAAAAAATGCTTAGCATCACTAATCATTCGGAAATGCTAATCAAAATCACAGTGAGTTATTCTATACCTATTAGGTAACTATTATAAAAAAACTCAAAAGATAACAACTATGGGACCAACAGTTAGCATAATGGCTATGTCGCTGAACTCCCATGTAGTCGACCACGGTTCGAGTCCTGCACCCAGTGGCTTAAAGTCACGCCGGGCGTGTGTGCGTGCATGCCCAAGATCCTGAGAGGAAAATGGAGGAGAAGGTATTGAAGTGTGGCCATCCCCCCGGGGGGGGGGATTTCTCACTTTCTATCTCTCTTTCTGACGAGCGCACGTGCCCTATGGCAAAAAACTCTCAAAAAAAAAAAAAAAAAGAAAAAAAAAGATAACAACTATGAAAATGTTGAGAAAGTGATGAGAATATTGAGAAATTGAAATCCTTGTATACTATTGGTAAAAATGTAAATTAGTGTGTCTACTAGAGAAAACAATATGGAAATTACAAAAGAAAAAAACTAGAAATAAAACATAGCATATGATCCAGAAATCTGGGTCATTACCCGAAAGTATTGAAATAAGCATATCAAGGAGATATCTGTACTCCCATATTCATTGCACCATTAGTCTCAAAAGCACAGATGTGGAAACAACTTCAGTTTCTATCAATTAAACATGAAAGGATAGTGAAAATATGGTATATACACAAAATGGAGTATTATTCAGTCTTAAAATAGAAGAAATGGGGTTAGACCATGATGCTGTCATACAATGTACTGCTCTGTGATTCAGACCTAAATGGAAATGTAACTAGGTTGCATCTGTAGACATACTAGGGTACACTTGGCACACCCATGCCCATAATCCAGGCTGGTTGGACACAAAGTGGACACTCTGATGGGGATGATGTCCCTCTCTTCTTCTGTCTCTCTCTCTCCCTCATGGAATAAACAAAATTTTAAATGAAATATGAGGAAATTTTGCTATATGTGACTAAATGGAATAACCTGGAGGACATGTTAAATAAAATATTCCAGCCACAGAAGAACAAATACTGTATGATTCTACTTACATTAGGTTACTTATATTGTTGTATTAGGTATCTAAAATAATCAGACTTATAGAAATAAAGAGTAAAACAGCCAGGGGTTATGGGCAAAATCAAGAGGGAGGGTGGTTACTGTTCCACAGATTTAAAGTTTCAGTCATATAAGATAAATAATTGCAAAAATCTGCTCTATACAATTGCGTCTATATTTAATAGGATTATATTCTTCCCTTAAAATTTTATTAACTGGATAAATCTCATATTGTGTTCTTACCACTGGGACCAGCAGTTAGCGCAATAGCTATGTCACTGGACTCCCATGTAGTCGACTGCGTTTCGCATCCCGGACCCAGTGGCTTAAAACTCACGCCAGGCGCGTGTGCGTGCGTGCCCAAGATCCCGAGAAGAGGATGGAGGAGAAGGGATTGTGGCGTGGCCATCCCCCCTGGAGGGTGATTTCTCGCTTTCTGTCTCTGTCTGTCTGGCGAGCACACGCGCCCTATGGCAAAAACCTCTCAAAAAAAAGAAAAATTGTGTTCTTAACAAATATTTTGAAGGTTATCTTTAAAATTAATTTTAAAAAAAATTTGAAAGTTGTTCATTTATTAACTGTCAAGAACTATGGATGGAGGGACCAGCAGTTAGCGTAATGGCTATGTCGCTGAACTCCCATGTAGTCGACCACGGTTCAAGTCCTGGACCCAGTGGCTTAAACTCATGTTGGGTGCGTGTGTGTGTATGCCCAAGATCCCGAGAGGAGAATGGAGAAGGGATTGTGGTGTGGCCATCCCCCCTGGGAACTGATTTCTCGTTATCTATCTCTCTGTCTCTCTCTGTCTTTCTGGCAAAATATAAATCTTAGTATATCTAATTTAACTAAAAATACCACTGCTCACTTCAAAGCAATATTTCACACAGCCAACTGTCACATTTTATGAACTAATTAAATTCTATCTTTGTTGATACACAAAGGGCAGCGTTTCTAGGTGTAGGATATTTTAAAATAACAATTTCAAAGATATAAACTGCTCTGATTATGTTCAGAAAAACTATAATTTTCCCATTATTCCTAGTTCATCAAATAATAAATGCATTATAGTAATCACAGACTTATATTTCTTGCTATTAAAAAGTTACTTTCAACTTTACATATTTAGGTATATGTCTCTTTTTGTGTTTGGAATCCTAGCATACATTTATTCATATCAGGGATCACTGTGGATGCTGATCCAAGTAGAGGCAACACATGATGAGTTACATCAGAAAGATTTTGTTAAAAAAATATAAAGCATCTTCCTCTTATCATACAAACTCATCTCCAACTGCAGAAAGGTATGCTGTTGTGGTTATTGTACTTTTATATCCAAGACATGAGGTAATGAAGTTAGAACAGTGCAGCTACAAGGATCGAGAGGACAGCAAGAGATAAGATAAAGACAAACATAGTACTGGTACTATTTTTCATGAAAAAAATTATTAAGCATTTCTTAAATTGTATTGGAATTTATAAAATCAGTTATGAAGGTGAAAAAGTCAAGAATAGGCAAAATTAATCCATGCTGATAGAAATCAAAATAGTGGCTGCTTTTGTGAAGGAGAGGATTAACTGGAAAGGAACATAAGGAAATTTGGGGGATAAATAAAGTATTTTGTGTTTTGTGTTTTTTTTTTTTCATTTTTGGTAAAGAATCATTTTATTAATGTTTTCTGAAAATGTATTATTATTTTCAATTTAACTAGAGAGAAACAAGCTGCCAGGTCCAGGACTCAAATCATGGTCAGCCATGTGGGAATGCAGCCCCTTTAACCACCAAGCCACCTGCAAGCCCTATGAAAGTGTTTTAGTTGAGTGTTGATAACATAGATGTATTCAGTTGTCAAGTCTTCTTGAGTGTAAAATTTTTATTTTTAATTTTTTAAGAGGTTTTTGCTACAGGGCATGTGCGTTCGCCAGAAAGAGAGAGACAGAGGAACAGAAAGTGAGAAATCACCCCCCTGGGATGGCCACACTTCAGTCCCTTCTCCTCCATTCTCCTCTCAGGATCTTGGGCGAACACGCACATGCTCCCGGCATGAGTTTAAGCCACTGTGTCCAGTACTCGAACCACAGTCAACTACATGGGAATCCAGTGACATAGCCATTATGCCAAATGCTGGTCCCTGAGTGTAAAATTTTTAAAAGAACAATTGAATAGCCTGAACACATACTTACTCACCAAATATAAGTGCTACATGACAATGAATTATACTCTTGAAACTGCATTAAATAATAATATTTTGGACAAATAACAGAAAAATATGTTATATATGGACTAGTAAAATACACATAAGACAGAATTTATAACACAGCTTGGAAACGTTGACACTTTATTCTCAGCTTTAAAAGGTCTGGGGCTATTTCACAATAAAGAGGAGAACAGGTTGATATTGGAAGCAATTTATTTTTTTGTTAGGTTCAATTAGTATTTTACTCTCTCCTTCAGAGTTTCTGATCTGTAATCTCTCCTTTTCTACAAACTATGCCTCACATAAAAGGATAGGATCTTGTGCATTCCCCTACAAATGCCACCTGGAGCTTCTGGTATTATTTATAACTTAATTCTAAGCAGTTAGTTTCAGAAAGACTACTTGGTCATTTTGTGAATGTTTGCACAAACAGTACTTTAGCGAGGAAATATGGATCTGAAAATTTTTCCAGAATAAACAATTACAATAAATAAAGTTATGAGTGTGGTATAATTATTTTAAGTAAGACCTACAGGTTCAAAACATCCTTAAGTGTAATATAAAACCATAGGAGGGGAACCAGCAATTAGTGTAATGGCTATGTCGCTGGACTCCCATGTTGTCTACCGCAGTTCGAATTCCGGACCCAGTGGCTTAAACTCACACCAAGCGCGTGTGCATGCTTCCCCAAGATCCCGAGAGGAGAATGGAGGAGAAGGGATTGTGGTGTGGCCATCTCCCTGGGGGGTGATTTCTCGCTTTCTGTCTCCCTGTCTCTCTCTTTCTGGCGAGCGCACGCACCCTGTAGCATAAACCTCTCCAAATAAATAAATAAATAAATAAATAAATAAATAAATAAATAAATACCACAGGACTAAAATACTATTTTTAAAGCATGAAGTGTTTTGATCACATTTTTCTGTAGTTGCCCAAATTAGAACAAACGTCTGTATATGAGGGCTGTGACACACTTTCAAACATGCTACTAACAGGGACCAGCAGATGGCATAGTAGTTACATTGCTGGACTCCCACATGGCTGACCACAGTTAGAGTCCTGGACCTGGTGGCTTGAAAATCATGCCAGGAGTGTGTGTGTGTGTGTGTGTGGGGGGGGGGTGTTCCTGAGAGTCCCAGAGGACAATGGAGAAGGGATTACCCTGTGCCCATCCCCTCTGGGAGCTGGGGGGTGGAGGACTTCTTACTTTCCTTCTCACTATCTCTCTCATCTGACAAGTACATGTAGTCCCATAAGGCAAAACTTCTAAAAAAAAATGCTACTAACAAGAAAGAACAAAAATTTCCTCTGTTAATATTTAAAGCTAAAGCAAACAATTCTATGTCCACGATGTTCAAAATACTGTTTTTGTAGGTATAGAATGTGATGATTTCTAATGAGATATTACCAGCTTCATGATTCAATAATTCTAACATATAAAAATGAATCTGTAAGTGCATAAAACTTAACAGGTAAAGACATATTTAACTAGAAGATCATACTTTAATATTAAAAATATATTGAAGAATAGGAAACTACTTTATGTTCCCTAGGACCCTAAAACTATTTATTGGCAAACTAATCATACTTACTTTCACTTCAAAAAGATTTAGAAAAAAAATTACATTTTAAATTGTTTTCATAATACCCAGTTCATCTAACCTGGAACAATTTAAGCCCTCATTAATTTTAATAAATAATATTCAATATTAAGAATTTGAAGTTACAATTTAATATCTTTTTGCTTTGATCAAATGATTCTGAAGGTATTTAAAAATAAATCACATAGGCTAATAGTATGTAAAGAAAATTAAAAATTTGAGAAAAACAACCAAAATCTAGACAGAAAAATAGGAAAAAAGTAAATATACAATTTACAGAAAACGATGTAAAATGGCTATTAAACATATGAAAATAGGTTTGAATTCCCTTATGCTAAGAGAAATGCAAATTGCAACAAGACTTAAATACATAGGTGAAAATTTAAAACTATGTAAGAATAGTCTGTCAGTAAGGCTGTGGAGAAACAAGCACCTTCAATTTACTGTTGATAGGAAAGAAAACAAGTATAGCATTTTGGGAGGTGAATTTGGAAATAACCAAAGAAAAGTGTTATGCACTTACTCCTTCAACCAGAAATTTCAATTATAGGAATTTTCCCATCTAATAATATGAAAATACATATGCACAAATTTTTTTCATTACAACATTGTTTATAATTCCAAAATATGTGAAGAAAATCCATGCATGGAGATTGGTTGAATAAATTTTGGCAGTTGTTAAATAAGAATGAGAAATAGCTTCATGAATGTACACAAGAAAATTTCTAGAATATGCTTTGAAATGTAAAGGCAGCATGAAGAGAATATCTACTATATGCTGTATTTCATAGGGAGGCTTATATAAGGAAATATACAACTAACTGAACATTTATACAAGAAATACAGGAAGGACAGGCCAGAAATTAGAGGTGAGTTATCTAACACGGGCTAGATGGAAATGGTGTAAAAATATTGGACATGTGAAAATATTTGAAATGATAAAGTAAGATAATGATGCATCTATGAGTACTATTTTTTTTATATAGTTTTGACTTTCAGAAGAGTGGTAACATTTCAAAAAACTGAATAGTAAATGGAGAATTAAAATCAGCTAGAATGGCAAGGGACCCAAAATTGAATACAAACAGTAAAAGAAGAAATTAACTGCATTGCTAATGAGTATTATGATCACATGAAGAGAGTAGAGAAATAAAGTTAACCTAAGTAACATTGGAAAACAGTAATTTGATTATATGAAATAATGGTACCAATAAAAAGAACTAACACAAATTTATTCTCTACTTTTAAAGTGTGTTTTTTAATTTTTATTATTTTATTTTAGTACCTTTAATGAGATATAATTTAAATATTACAAATGTCATGCATGAAAGGTTATGATTCAAAGATATTACTAGATTTGTTTACTCACAGAGTTGTACAATAATTATTACAACGTAATTTTTAAATATTTATTTTCAGGACCAGAAGTTGGCGTGATGGCTATGTCACTGAACTTCCATGCAGTTGACCGTGGTTCAAGTCCTGGACCCTGTGGCTTAAACTCACGCTGGGCGCGTGTACGTGCGTGCCCAAGAACCCTAGAGGAGAACGGAGGAGAAGAGACTGCGGCATGGCCATCCCCCCTGGGGAGTGATTTCTCACTTTCTGTCTCTCTGTTTCTCTCGGTGTTTCTGACGAGAAAGCACCCTATAGCAAAAGTAAATAAATAAATAAATAAATAAATAAATATTTATACGTATTTGCTATAGGGCACATGTACTAGCTAGAGAAACAGAGAGACAGAAAGTGAGAAATCACCCCCCTCCCCCAGGGGAGATGGCCACACTGCAATCTCTTCTCCTCCATTCTCCTTTCAGGATTTTGGGCACAGACGCACACATGCCCAGCATGTTTTTAGTCACTGGGTCAGGGACTCAAAGCATGATTGGCCATGTGGGAGTCCAGTAACATAAGCCTTACACCATCTGTTGGTCCCTAATTTAAAATTATTTCTATTACCCTAGAAAGAAACACTATTCACATTAACAGTCATCCATACATTCTCATCCAGCCCGAGGCAACTGCCATTCTTGCTTACTATTTCTACTAACTTGCCCATTCTGTACATTTCACATAAATTGGATCATACAATCTGAAACTTTTACCAATTAACACAAGCTTTCAAAGTTCACCCATGTTACAGTTAGAATCAATATTTTATTTCTTTTTATGGCCTTCATACCTGGTTACCATCAGTATGCATGTGAAAACACACTCTTAACCATTTACTGATTTTTCAATGTCTTCATCTACATTTGTTACTGTCTATATTTTTTACTTAAAACATTCTATTTCTTATAAAGTTTTTTTTTTACATTATAGTTTTAATTTGCATTTTCTTGATGGCTAATGACATTGAACACTTTTTTCAAGTGCTTATTGGCATTTGTACATCATCATTGAGAACCTTTGTCCATTTTAAAAGACAGAATTGTCTGTCCTCATATTATTAAATTATAAGGGCTCATCAGATATTCTTAATACAATTTCTTCATCTGAAATATTTTTTGTGTGTATTTTCCCCTTCTCCATGCTATCTTTTGAGTTTTTTATTGTATATATATTTTTTTCAACATTTAATCACAGTACATCTTTACAGCATACAAAATGAATTTTCTTAGCATAAATACATTGTATATTATTCCAGTCAAAGATATTACTGTATGCATTACTATCAACAGATAATTTTCCTTTTTTGTGTCCGTTAAATATTTTGCTTTTTTATACCTCCCTAATTCCCTTCCTTCCATCCCACGTTGCCCTAATGGCACCTCATTTAGTATGTAAGTGTTAAATTGTGATAAAGTGTAATTTATCTTTTGTTTTCATTGTTGTGCATTTTATACTGTATCTAAAAGTCTATTGCTTAACTCTATATCATGAAGACTTACGCCTGTGTTTTCTTCTAAGAGTTTTATGTTTTTAAGTCTTTCATTTAAGTTGGTCATCCATATTAGTAAATTTCTGTACATGTAGGGAGAGATCAACTTCATTCTTTTGCATGTGATCATCCAGTTATCACAGCATCATTTCTTAAAAAAGACAATTCTCTTTCCCCATGAAGAGATCCTTGCTGAAAACTAATTGACTATATATAGTCTTATTTCTAGATTTTCAATCCTATTCCATTGATCTATATTTCTATCTTCATGTCAGTACTACACTGGCTTTAATACAGTAGATTAAGATTTGAAACTTGGAACTGTGATTTTTCCAACTTTGTTCCTTAGGGCTATTTTACTTATTCTGAATTGCTCATATTTCCATATAAATTATAGAATCAGCTTGTCAAATGGCAAAAATATCTAGCAGCTGGGTATTTACTAAAGAATGCATTGAATCTGTATATCGATTTGGAATAATGCCAATGTAATTATGTCAAGTCTTTTGGTAAATGAATATGGAATATATTTCCATTTTTTAAAAGCTTTAATTTATTTCAAAAATGATTTGCAATTTTCAGGGTACAATTCTTACATTTAATATGATAAATTTATTCCTAAGTATTTTATTTTGTTGATGTTCCATAAATGTGACTCTTTTGTTAATGTTTAAATTGTTCATTGCTGTTGTATAAAAACAAAATGGATTTTTAAACTAAAATTATTATTTTATATAATTGTAGATTCAATGTTGTAAGAAAAATACCGCATGGAATTCCCATGTACTTGTCACTCATTTTTCCTAATGGTATAATTTTGCAATGGTATAATTTTGTAGTACAATATTAGAACCAGGATATTAATATTAACACAGGCAAAACAGAACATTTTCATTGTCATAAGGTTCACTATGCTGCCATTTTATAACCATATCCAATTCCTCCTGACTTGACCTCTTCCTTCTCCTCCTCCTCCTCTTCCTCCTTCATCTTTTATTTAGAGGTTTTTGCCGTAGGGTGCATGTGCTCACCAGAGAGAGAGAGAGACAAAGATAGTGAAAGGGAAAGTGAGAAATCACCTTCCGGGGGCATGGCCCACGCAGCAATACCTTCTGCTTCATTTTCTTCCAGGGATCTTGGGTACACATGCATATGCACCCAGCATGACTTTCAAGCCACCAGGTCAGGGACTCAAACCATGATCAGCCTAGTGGAGTCCAGTGATATAACCACTATGCCACATGCTGGACCTATTATTGAACCCTTTCTTTTTTAAAATTTTATTATTATTTTATTTTATACATTCAATCACTATACATCATTATAGCTTGTATAATGAGTTTACCTAACAAGAATACACTTCACACAAGTCCAGTTGAAGATACTATACATATTACCATCAATAGATTATCATTCATTTCTGTGTCCCATAAATGTCTTGCTTCTCTATTTTTCAACTTGATTTATTTTCTTACACTTTCTCCCTTCTCCCATCCTTTTCCACGCTATTAGAGTATCCATAACCATTTTTCATGATTCTGTATACTCTAATCTTACAGTTTCTGCCATAAAGTGTGGATAGTCAGTATGTATTAAATGGAGATATACAATGTCTCTCTTTAATAGCTTGGCTTGCTTCAGTCAATCGAGTATATCTTCTGTATTCCTCCACTTTCTATCAAATGCCAGGGTCTTTTTTTTAAATAGCTGAATAGTATTCATAGAGTATATGTGCCACACTTTCTCAATCTATTCATCTGTTCATGGACATTCAAGTTGGTTCCATGTCTTAGCAATAGTGAATAATGCTGCAGTAAACAAAGATGTGCAAGTATTTTTCTGCCTGAATGTTCTATCCTTTGGGTACATGACCAGGAGTGGAATTGCTGGGTCACATGGTAGTTGTATTTGTAAATTTAGAGGAAGCTCCATATGGTTCTCCACAGTGGCTTGACTAAATTACATTCCCACCCACAATGTAGGAGAGTTCCCTTTTCACCACAGCCTTTCCAGTATAGCTTCGTCACTCTGAGTGGGGTTGGGTGGTATCTCAGTATGGTTTTGGCTTGCCTCTCCCATCTTGGATGTTCAGAATTTTTTATATGCTTTTTGGATGTTTGTAAATCTTCCTTAGAGAGGTGTTTGTTCAGCTCATTTTCCCATCTTTTAATTAGGTTGATTTATTTTTTGGGGGTGAGCCTTTTTATCCCCTGTGTATTCTGATTAGCAGTCCCTTATCTGAGGCATAGTTTACAAAAATATTCTCCCATTCCAAGGATGGTTGATTCACACTAATTACTGTGTCTTTTGTTGTGCAAAAACTTCTTAATCTGATATAATCCCACTTGTCTATTTTTGAGATCACTGCCTCTGCTTTGGGGGGTCTTATTTAAGAAGCCTTTGCCTACTCCAATGTCTCCCAGAGCTTCCCCAGCATTTTCCACCAGTAGATTTATAGATTAAGGTCTTAAATTTCAATATTTAATCCACTTTGAGTTGATTTTTTGTTAATGGTGAGAGATAGGAGTCTAGTTTTATCTTTCTGCGGATACCTAGTTTTTCCAGCACCGTTTGCTAAAGAGGTTTTCTTTTTTTTATTCTTTATTCATTTGACAAATATTAATTAAGCACCTAATCTGTGTAAAGAGCTTTTCTTTTCCCCACTGGATTTTCTGGTGCCCTTTGTCAAAAATCAGATGGCTGTATGCTTTGTGGTTTATTTCTGGGGTCTCTATTCTGTTTCATTGGTCTATATATTTATGTTTGTGCTAATATTATACTGTTTCAATTTTTACAGCTTTGTAATATATTTTGTGATCAGGGAATGAGATGCCTTCTATTCCACTCTTCTTGTGCAGGATTGCTTTGGCAATACGGGGTCTTTTATGATTCCAGACAAATTCTATGATTGCTTTTTCTAGGTCTGAAGAATGTCTCTGGTATTTAGATTGGGATTACATTAACTATATAGATAAATTTGGGTAGAGTTGCCATTTTGATTATATTAATTCTTTTAATCCAGGAACATGAGATGTCCTTCTACTTTTTTTATGTTATTTTTAATTTCCTTTTTTTTATATTTTCATAGTTTTCCTTGTAGAGGTCTTTGACTTCCTTGGTGAGATTTATGCCTAGATTTTGTGGGTTTGGTAAGCGTGATTACTTTCTTTAGTTCTACTTCAGTCTGACTGTTGTCTGCATATAGACATACTATAGATTTCTGTAAGTCAATTTTGTTTACTGCTACTTTTTTGTATTTGTTTACCACTTTCAGGAGTCTTTTCATGGATATCCTTGGATCTTCTATGTATATGAACATGTCATCTGCAAATAGAGATAATTTTACATCTTCTTTGCCTATTTGAATGCCTTTTATTTTATTCTCTCTTCTGATTGCATTAACTAAGACTTCCAGCACTGTATTGTAAAAGAGTGGAGAAAACGGACAGCCTTGTCTTGTACCAGTTTTTGTCAAAAAGCTTTTAGCTTTTTCTTAATCAGTGTGTTAGCCATGGGTTTTTCATAGATAACTTTTATTGTGTTGAGAAATGACCCTCCTATGTCGATTTTGCTGAGAGTCTTAATCATGAGGGGGATGTTGTATTTTATCAAATGCTTTTTTTTATCAGTTGATATGATTATATGGCTTCTATCTTTTTTTTCCTGTTAATATGATGTGTTATGTTTATGGTTTTGTAAATGTTGTAGCACTTGTGCATCCCTAGAATGAAGCCTACCTAGTAACGTTGTATAATATTTTTATATACTGGCAGACACGATTTGCTAGTATTTTATTGAGAATTTTGCATCTATATTCAGCAGAGATATTGGACTGTAGTTTTCATTCCATGTTACGGCCTTCTCTGGTTTGGGGATGAGGGTGATGATGGCTTCATAAAATGAATTTGGGACTGTTCCTTCCTTTGGAATCTTTAAAAATAACTTCGGCAGAATGGGGATTACCTCTTCTCTAAAATTTTGTAGAACTTGGAAGTGAAACCATCAGGACCAGGGCTTTTCTTTGTTGGGATGTTAGTTACTACTGATTCAATCTCATTGCTTGTTATGATTCTGTTCAGGCTTTCTGTGTCCTCCTGGTTCAATGTTGGTAGATTATATGTGTCCAGGAATTTTCCATTTCATCTAGGTTTTCTTGTTTGTTGGCATATAGTCACTCATAGTATCTTCTGATAATGTTTTGTATTTCTATTATGTCTGTTGTAATATTGCCAGATTCATTGCAAATTTGATTTATCCGGTTTCTTTCTATCTTCTTAATTAGTCTAGCTAATGGCATGTTGATTTTCTTCATCTTTTCAAAGAACCAACTTTGGCTTTCATTTATTTTCTGTATAGTTCATTTATTTTTTATTTCATTTATTTCCACCTGAATCTTTGTTATTTCTTTTCTCCTGGCACTTTTTTTGGTTGTTGTTGTTCCAATTCTCTGAGACAAGATGTTAGGTTGACTATTTGCCATGCTTTCATCGTTTTCTTATGCACACTAATTGCTATAAACTTCTCTCTTCTGACTTCCGCCATTTCCCATAGATTATAGAAACTCATGTACTCATTATCACTGGTTTAAATTGATCTTTTTTATTTCAGTCTTAATGCCTTCAGTAGTTGTGAAGCCATTCAAGAGTAAATTGTTCAGTTTCCATGTTTGTATACTTTTGTGTTGCTTTTTTTTTCTGAAATTAACATTAAATTTAATTCCACCATGGATGGAAAAGATAGT
Organism: Tupaia tana; assembly: GCA_026018925.1. NCBI lineage: Eukaryota > Metazoa > Chordata > Mammalia > Scandentia > Tupaiidae > Tupaia > Tupaia tana. The sequence continues at coordinate 58,617,664 of JAKSZU010000009.1, read as the reverse complement.
GGATACAGTTTCTATGGCTTTGAATACGTAAAGGCTTGTTTTGTGCTCTATCATGTGGTCAATCTTCTAAAGGGTTCCATGTAGGAGTGAGAAAAATGTATATTTTGTGGCTTGTGGTTGGACAGTTCTATAGATGTCTGTCAAGTCCATTTGAATTATGGTTTCTTTTATATCATGTATCTTCTTGCTTGTTTTTTGTCTAGATGATCTTTCTAAGAAGATAGTGAGGTGCTAAGATCCTTAATAGTTAGTGTGTTGCAGTCTATCTCTCCTTTTAGATCTAGCAGTCTTTCCTTCATATATCTGGGTGCTCCTGAGTTGGGTGCATAGATATTTATAAACATTGTATCATCTTGATGAATTAGCCCTTTGACTACTATATAATGCCCTTTTTTGGTCTCTTCTTACAGTTTTCGTCTTAAAGCGTATTTTGTCTGACATCAATATCGTGATTCCAGCTCTTTTTTGGTTTCCGTTTGCATGGAATAATTTATTTCAGTCAGTCCTCCACTTTTAGTTTCTGTATGTCTTCATCCATGAAGTGCATTTCTTTTAGGCGAAAGATAGAGGGTTTATGTTTTTTACTCATTCTGCCAATATGTGTCTCTTGATTGGATAATTTAATCCAATAACATTCAATGGTATTATCAATATTTCTGAACTTGTCCCTACTATTAAGTTGGTCATTTTCTTCATTCTCTTTTGTTCTCTTATTTCTATATGTCTCTTTTTTAGTTTTCCTGGTATAGCACTCCCTTCAGAACTTCTACAAGAGCTGGTCTGGTGTTGGTAAATTCTTTCAAGTTGTGTTTATCCGAGAATGTTTTTATATTTTCTTCCCATTTGTTGGATAATCTGCCAGGTATAGCACCCTTATTTGAAATTGTTTTTCTTTTAACACTTTTGATATATCTTCCTAGTCTTGCTTGCATTGTTTCCATTGAGAGGTCTGGTGTTAGCCTGATGGGATGACCTTTGTAAGTCACTTGTTTCTCTCTTGCCAATTGTAGTGTCTTGTTTTTATCTGTGGTTTTGGTCAATCTGGCTATTATGTCCCGTGAAAAGGATCTTCGTGGATTGATTCTATTTGTGCTCCTTTGTATTTCTTGTGACTAGATATCTGAACGCTTCTCTAGACTTAGAAAATTTTCTTCCAGGATTTCACGGAAATGATTATCAATGATCTTATTAGTTTCTTCACCTTCTCTGAGATACCAGTTATTCAGAAGTTTGGGCATGTAATGGTATTTAGTATTTTGTGTATATTGTTCTCATTTGGGAGGGGAATTTTTTTTTTCAGTCTTTTTGGTGATTTTTTTTTTTTTTTTTTTAGGTTGGAGATTTTGTCTTCTACATCTGACCTTTGAGCTTCTGTGTTATCTAATCTGTTTTTAATACTTTCAAGGGAGGTTTTGATTTTCTGTATTACAGTCTTCATCTCTAACAATTTTGTTTGGTTCTTTTTTATGATGTCTATTTCTTCTTTCAAATAATTTCAGCTCATATCTTGGAGCTCATTGTCTCTTTTCTCTTGCATCTTCTGGAGTTCATTTTCTCTTTCCTTTTGCATCTCATTTAGTTTTGTCACTATGAATATTCTGAATTGTTTTCCTAACATTTCCATGAGTTCCACTGTGCTGACCATGGATGATGAGGAATCGTTCTTTCACCTTGGGATAGAGAGATTTTCTTGGTTTCTCATATTTCCTGTGCTCCTGTTCTGGTTTCTGGTTATCTGATGGATTATATGCTTTTTCCTAATTTCTTGGAGTTAATTCTGAGAGTTAAAAGGTGTTCAGAAGGAGGTAAGATGTGATCGCTCTGCAGCTCAGTTTCCCTGCAACCAACTGTTGCTGCTTGAACTGAATATTCTAATGGCTCCCCAGTTTCTAGAGGATAGATGTACCTGGGGCTGAGGTGCAGGATTTGGCTAAGGAAGAAAGTAGGGGTTGAGAATTTCACAGTGTGCTTCAGGAAACTGAAGTCTAAAAATATTCCTGAAGTGGGCAAAACGTAGCTAGAGGTCTAAATTGGTCTCCTATTTCATTTGTTCTCACTGTTGCTACCACCACACATGGGCTGGGAATAATAGCAGAGGAGGAAGCTAGAAGTAGAAGGACCTGGGCACCTGGAAATTGTCAGGAGACAGTGGACATCCCCAGACCATCTCTGGTCTCAGTCATTCTCACTCACTTCTACTGCCACGCAGGGGCAAGGAATAATGGTGGAGGAGGGAGTTGGAAGTAAGAGGATTTGGGCACTTGGAAATGGTCAGGAAACAGTGGCGATCCCAAGGTGATCTCTGGCCTCAGTCATTCCTGGCTGCCACCACCACACAGGGACTGGGAATAATGTAGGAGGAAGGAGATGAAAGAAGAAAAATCTGGGCACCTGAAAACTACTGGGAGATAGTGGAGGTCCCAAGGAATCTCTGGCCTCAGTCGTTCTCACTGGATGCTGCTGCTGTCCAGGGGCTAGGATTAATCATCCTTTTCTTAAACTATAGAAAGCCTATTTTTTTCTCCATTTCTATATTGTCATTTTAAGAATTTTATATCAATAGGATTATATTTTGTGTAACCACTGGGATTTTTTACTTTATGTATAATTCTCTGTAGATTCAGGCAGAGTTTTACGTGTATTAATAGATCATTAATATTTATAACTGTGTACTATTGTCGTCTGGGTCCCCTAGAGGAACACATAACCAGTATTATGTATATGTATATGGAAAGAGAGAAAGATTTATCTTAAGGAATTGGTGCATACAATTGTGGAGGCTGCCAAGTCAAAATCTGTAGAGTGGACCAGGAGGCCGAAATTCCAGGGAAGAGTTGTTACAACTCAAGTCTGAAGGTAGTCTGGAGGCCGAATTTTCCTTGCACAAAGGCAGAGAAGGAGAGACAGTTAGTATGAGAAATCATCCCCCCAGTGGAGGAGGTAATGGCTATGCCTCAATCTCTTGTCTTCTATTCTTCTCTCAGTATCTTGAGTACACATGCACACATGCCTGGCATGAGTTTTAGGTTGCCGGGTCTGGAACTCAACTGTGGTCAGCTATGTGGGAGTTCAGCACCGTAACCATTACACCCTCTTTTGGTCCCCATAAATAGAATCTGTACACAGATGATCATGTTAAAATGGACTCAATAGTGTTGGGCCTAATCCAATATAACTATAGTCCTTCTAAGAAGAGAAAAGTCAAACAAAAGCACTTTAAAAAGATTATTTTAAGACACAGGGAAAAGAGGGCCATCTACAAAGCTAAAGAGAGAGGCCTGGCACAGATCATCTCTCATGGCTCTCTGAAGAATCCAACCTCACCAACACCTCTGTCATTCCACTAACCTCCAGAATTTGGAGAAAAATTAATTTCTGTTTAAGTTATCCTGTCTGTGGTACTTTGTTCTGGCATTCTTAGCAAACAAATACAGACTTATGAGGGTTTATTTTATATATTAAATTGGTTAGGCCAACATTATCCAGATAAATGTTCAAAAGTCAGTCTACCTTTTCCTGTGAAGATACCGTTTTTTAATGAGATTAACATTTCAATCAATAGACTGTCAGTAAAGCAGTCCTGATGCTCTTATTAAGCTGTTCTCTGGCCCAGATGCAAGTGCACATTATTGTTCATTTGCAGAGGGAGCATCTGACCCTGCTTAACCCCAGACATTGAGATCTAATCCAACTAAGCCCTAGTGCTCTCATTAAGCCTTCCCCATATCAAGTAGGCAAGTGTAGATTAACATTAATTTATGGAGGGAACCACTGACTCTGTCCAATCCCATAAACTGAGGGCAACTACACAAAGTCTCACTGCTCTACTTACGCTTAACTCAAGCAAAGAGGAAAATCTAAGTGCACATGCACCTGTGGAGCAGTCCCTGGTCCTGTCTACTCAGTGTGTCCAAGCAATGATTCCGAAACCTCACCCAGACTCAGAGTCCAGCACATGATTCTGCCCAATTAGAGATTCTAAACAGCAATACTTCCCAGCCAGGAAAAATGATCTGCCACCCTGCCTGATCATAGATCACAGAGCCCAGACATCATCTTTGTCTGTCTGAAATGTCCAACCAGTAGTGTCAACAGACCATAAGGTATAGCTAGAAGTACCAGTTGACTTCAGAGCACCATAAGTGACCCAGCCCATCTAGAGAATCTGACACTGTAGTCTACCTGCCCAGAGCCACTACCAACTGGCCCATCCAGAATCCTTAGCTAAACTAACTAGTAAAGGTATATTATCACATATGCACACGAAAACCTACAAAGGCAGAAAGAGATGGTTGTCTTATCAAAAAAGCAGGCATCAACACAAGGACACAAAGATCATGAAAAATTAAGGAACTACAATATCACTAAAACAAACTAAGCTTCAATAATAAACACGGGAAAAATTGAGATCTACGAACTGATTGACTACGAATTCAGAATCCTTATATTTTTATTTATTTTATTTTTTAAATTGTATTTATTTTTAATTTTTTTAAAAAATTTTGCCACAGGGCACATGCACTTGCCAGAGAGATACAGACAAAAATAGAGAGAGGGAAAGAGAGAAATCACTCCCAGGGGGAATAGCCAAGCTGCAACCCCTTTTCCACTATTTTACTTCTGGTATTCTGGGTACTCACACACACACACACACACACACACACACACACAAATTCATGTATATGAATACTATTTAGCCTTTATTTTAAAATTTTTAAAAATAATAATTTATTTATTTAATTATATTTATATATATTTTTTAATTTGCTACAGGGCACATGCACTTACCAGAGAGTGACAGAGAGAGAGGAAGATAGAGATAGAATGTGAGAAAGCAAACCACCAGGTTCAAGACTCGAATCGTGGTCAGCAATGTGTGTGAGTCCAGAGCCTTACCTACTATGTCACCTGCTGGCCCCACTATTTTGTCTTTAAAAAGAAGGAAATAATGTCACTTGTGACAACATAAATAACCAAAGAGATGATAAGTGAAATAAGCCTGGCACAGATACCACAAAATGTCACTTGTGGAAGTTAAAGCTGGTCAGAAGCACAAGCCTACTGATGTATTTGATTTTCCTAATGATTCTGATATCTCAAGCAATGGGCTGAATGAAAATGACAAAGATGCAAAAATTTTAGAGATCGAAATATTGGAGGGCATAAAATCAGTGAAAATAGTTAAGGATGCTGAAGACAGTCTGGAACAGGGTGGGAGAAGGGAAGAGTATAGAGAAGGATAGGAAGAGAACAAATAGAGAGGCATGACATTAGTGGACACAGAAATGGTTTATTAACTCTTGATGATAACATGTATAGTATTCTCAACTGGACTAGTCTGAGAAGTATTTCATGTTGAGTCCATGAAATAAGCAAAGTGATATGTAGTGATTGAATGCTTAAAAAATAATGAGAATAATAATAATAATCTGGAAAAAATGATGAAAAGCTATTTGATGATAATTATGATGTAGATAGTAATATCTTATCTTGACTGATGTGCAAGGTATTCCTTCTGGAAAAACAAAAGAAATGTAATACACTGTAAAGATATATGTGATTCAATGAGATATAAACAAGATTATGATAATAATAAATAGAATTCAGAAAAAAAGATGCAGAACTTTATGAAACCTTTGATCCTCCTTTATATAGCACTGTTATATATGCTGATGAAGAACACTCCAAACACTGAGGATAAACTATGCCTTCAACTCCTCAAGAAAAAGAAGCACCATGAAGTTTGAACACTTCTGAAAATGAAGCAAGTGGAAGCAAATTTGTAAAAAATCAGCGCAAAAAAGTTAGGAAGAAAATAAGAACCCATTAATGATGAATCTCAAGCAGTAAAGAAAGTGAAATAAGAAAAGAAATCAGCAGAAAAAAATGAACACAAAACAACATGAAACTATTCCAAGTACAGGATCGTCAAAACGTTCAGAGAAATCAACTGAATTGGCCACTGCTAAAGAGACAGGACCCTTTAGTGCCCAGTCCTATGTTGTCAAAGAGACCCTTGCAACAGAAAATCAACAGAAAATTAACAATAAAATGAAGCTGTCTAGTGGAAAAACAAACAAACAAAACGTGAAATCCTGCAAGAAAACTTTTCAAACCTAGAGAGGCACTCAAAGATCCAGTCCAAGAAATGCAAAGGACCCCAAATACAATCAACCCAAGAAGATCTCCAAGACACATTATAGCCAGATTGACAAAAACCACAGACAAAGACAAGATATTAAGATTGGCAAGAGAAAAACACCAAGTTACCTACAAAGAATATCCCATCAGGATAACAGCAGATCTCTCATTGAAAACAATGTGAGCAAGGAAAGAATGGGAAAATATATTCCAGGTGTTAAGGGAAAAGCAATTTCAACCAAGAATTCTGTACCCAGCAAGATTATTCTTCATGCGGGAAGAAAAGACAAGAACATTCTCAGATAAACAAAACCTGAAAGAATTTACATGCACCAGAGCAGATCTCTAAGAAGTTCTCACGGGAGTGTTATATCAGGAAAATTAAATACAGACACGCAGAAATAAGAGTTCAAAAACTAAAAAAATGCCCAACTTAGTCATAGGGACAAGTCTGGAGTTGAATATTATATCCCAGAATTTAATTGGGAAAATCAAACCACAACAGAAGATAAAGTACATGAGACTGAATTGGTAAAATAGAATTTTATGACTTTTGACTAAAACATTGCTGATCTTCTTGTAGGCTTTGTTTTCTGGTTGTAAGGATTTGTGTCCTGTCTTAAGATATGGATAGGTTCATGTACCTACCATTTGAACAGAATCCTGACCTGTTTCCTGGCTTTAGGTTTTAAGCAAAGTTCCTTAGCATTTCTTTGATTTAAGTTAAAACTGCTTTTCTTTAAATTACCAAGTGATCTTGCTATTGAAAGTAGTTAGATTATTTAATAAATTGTGTGATCAATACAACGCATGGGAAAAGGAATGGAAGACAACTATAGACTCCAGAGATAGTGTGAGAAGAGGGTGGGAAATGGCAGAGAGTCAGAAATAGGGGTAAATACACACACACACACACACACACACACACACACACACACACAAACCAGAAATGGAAAATTATTGATAACATGCATGATTAAACCACTATGCAGTATATTCCTGATGGGAAACCACATTTTGTATGCTGTGACAATGCTTAGGGGATGAATGTAAATTAATTAACTAAAAAAACAGTTCCAGGAGAAAAAAAAACACGAAAACTATTTTCTTGAAATTAAAAAAAAAATGTGTATTTGATGACTGCAGTAAGCTATATAGCCCCAACTAGGTGCTACTTTATAGTATGTTCATTCTACTCACTGAGGTTTATGCCTAAAGTCAGACTTGTGTTCATGTATAAGTATATATCAGCTGTGCTTGCCATTGAAAATATTTAGATTAATTAAGATCTTTAGTGAATCAATAAAATGTGGGGGGAAAGGCATAAAAAGCAACCATAGATACCAGAGACAGTGTGGGAGGAGAGTGGGAGATGGCAAATGGTAAGAGATAGGGAATCCAGGGTGGAAAAAAAGCAAAATATACAGGAAACAAGAAATGGAAAATTATTTGTTGATGATAACATGTATGTTGATGTGCTTGATTGAGCCAATATACAGTGTATTCTGGATGGAAAATCTCATTTTGTATGCTGTAATGATGTATAGTGAATGAATATAAATAAATAAATTTAAATATAAAAAATATAAAGAGGAACTTTTTTCTCCCAGTAAAAAGATAAATAAAATACACAAAGGGGCATACCACAGGGGGGGAAAAAAAGTGAAGCCATAGATCCAGATTTTTCTGACAGTATGCATATTTGGTGTCTAGAAGGAAATAATACCAGTGACATTACAGAGTTGGATATTGTTTTGTCTGCATTTGAGAAAATTTTCCTAGAATATACAAAAAAAAAGAATCAGAAATTTTTAAGAAAATCATCAGCAAGTTTCATTTTAATATTAAAGAAGAACTCATCAAAACAATTAAAGAAATCCAGATGTTGAAAAATCTGAAAAGGAAGAATGCTAAGGTGATTTCAGATAGCAAAAAGAAAAGGCAGCATTTGATTGAAGTCCGGGATAAACTGCTCTCAATAGAACCACAGCTGAAACAACTGCAAACAAAGTATGATGAACTCAAGGGCAGAAAATCATCCCTTAGGAATGTTACATATTTCTTACCTAGTTTTAAACGGCTTTATCAAGATTATTCAGATGTTCAAGAGAAATAACCAAACATAAAGGAAACATATGATTCATCCAGCTTTCCAGCACTATTATTTAAAGCAAGAAAGAATTCTCTTGGGAGCTGAAAACCATCTGCAAAATATCAATCATCAATTAGAGAAACTTCTTGACCAAGAATGAGAAAGCCAGTCTACTAAAATGTGCCTGTGTAAGATGAGTTTCACACTACTTATGTTCTGAAACTGAACTTTTATAAATAAAAATTATTTTTTGAAAAGAAAGCCATAATAATAATATTAAAATATTTTAAAAGCAGGTCTGACTACCAAAATGGATAGCAGAGTCAAATCAGTAATCAGAGTAATCTGACTCTCAGACATCAACAGTGAGTGCCCAAAATGGCAGCACTGATTTCCCAGGGTGATAAACCTCATAGGTAGTGATTACATTAGATTGCTTCAATCATGAACTGGTCATTGTTTTGTACTTACTGGTTATTAATTTACCTTCACTGTAAACAATGCTCCTGACAAAACTACTATCTCTGGACTTACATGCCATCATGGCATTCCATACAATATTGCTTCTAATTAGGGAATTCATTTCAGCAAATTAAGTGCAGGAGTGGACCTTGGGTGAATGAATTCACTGATCTTATTATGTTCCCCATTATCCTGAAGTGTAGAATGGTGTTTAACTAAGGTTTTCCAGAGAAAAAGAACCAATAGGATATAGATAGATTAATGGATGGATGGGTGAATGGATGGGTAAGAGAATATTTATCAGGGGAAATGATTTTTGTCATTATAAAATCTGAGAGATCTCATTTTATGCTAACTAGAAAGCCAGAGAAGCCAGTGACATTATCAATCCGAGTCCAACAGCCTGAGAACCACAGAATCAAGGATATAATTTTTAATCCAAGACTGTTAGTATGTAAGATCCAGAGTCTGAAGATCCAGGAACTTGGAGATTTGCTGTCTGAGGACTGAGGAAGATGGATGTCCAAGCTCCCAAAAAGAGAGAAATTTGTCTTTCCTCTGTTTTTTATTTTTGTCTTTAGCTCTCAACAGAATGGACGATGTCAGCCTACCTTGGTAAGGGCAGATAATTTCTCACTCAGTCTACTAATTTAAATGTCAATCTCTTCTGAAAACACTCTCATGGGCATACCCAGAAATAATGCTTTATCTGTTCTCTTGATATTTCTTAATCCAGTCAAGCTGACACCTAAAAATATATCATCACAAATGAGTTTTTGAAGATACAGTTACAATGCAAGCTTGGTAGCAATATCATGTAGGTTTGGGGCCAGGTTCTCCAAGATATTGTATCCTTTGAATCAGCACCCAATGTGTAGTACTGTTTCTCCATTGCCAGAGTGCAGAAATCAAAAGGTGAAAATGAGAATGACATCATTTACTATTTTTTGGGGGGGAGGGAAGATTTTTGCTATAGAGCACATGTATTTTCCAGAAAGAAAGAGAGAAAGCGAGAAATCACCCCCTAGGGGCGATGACCACGCCACAATCCCTTCTCCTCCATTCTCATCTCGGGATCTTGGGCACGCATGCACACGTGCCCAGCGTGAGTTTAAGCCACCGGGTCTGGGACCTGAACCATGGTCAACTAGATGGGAGTCCAGCAACATAGGCATTTCACCAACTGCTGGTCCCAGCACCATTTACTATTACCTGTAGTGATCCACCAGAAATTTTTTTAAATTTCTTAAAATTTTTAGAGTTTCTTTTGAGAGAAAGAGCATGTAAGCGAGAGAGAGATGAGTGGGGGCACCCTCAACAGGGCTTATCATACCTTGATCCCCTTCTTCCAGCCCTCCAACTAGTCAGGATCTTGGGTTCATACACACTTGGCATGTTTCAGGTCAACTTGGAATTCAAACCTGTGGTAGGCTATGCAGCTTTCTGCACTTCAGATCAGTATGCTACTGCCTGCTTCACCAAGGCTAGGCCTGAAAATTTCAATTTTTGGTCCCATGACCTATACTTTGCTGACCTATAGGTCTTAGCTCCAAAGGAAAGAATGTTTCTACCAGGAGAAACAGCAATGATTCCATTAAGACTGCTGCTCAGCCATTTAGGATTCCTCATGCCTCTGAATCAACAGGTAAAGGAGCTTGTTACAGTGCTGTCTGTGGTGATTGATCCTGAATATCAATGGGAAATTGGACTGCTACTCCTCAGTGGAGGTAAAGAAGATTGTTAACAAAATATAGGAGATTTCTTAAAGTGTCTCAGTATTATTGTCCTCTGTGATTAAAGTAAATGGAAAACTACAAGGACTCAGTTGAGGCAAAATTATTAATAACCCGCACCTTTCAGCAATAAAATTAGAGTCACCCTACCAGGTAAGGAAATATGACCACCTGAGGTGATAGTTGAGGGTCAAGAGAATATAGAGTTGGTAGTAGAAAAAAGTAGTTATAAATGCCAGCTACAATCATGTGTCCATTTACAGAATAGAGTATTGCAATTGTCATGAGTATTGCTTTTATGTTATAACTATATCACTGTGTATAAATATTGAGTCATCGGAAAAGTCATGACACATTTTTGCATAGAAAAATATATCATGGCATTCCCTATGACCTAAAAGATATTGAATAATAATTGTTTTCCACTTTTTATCCCCTTATGTTATTAAAATTATTTATTTTACATCATAGTATTTAAGTCACAAGATATCAAGAAGAAGAATATTACTCAAGAATTTGCATTCTCTTCTTGGTAAAGGCTAAATGTATTTAAATTGTACCTAGTATAATTGTGTCACATTAGTTGGAAGCATGAACCCCTTAGTCTTCCTTTGGATATTAAGTATGGTTTAAGGGGACATGTATAGTTACCAAGTTGACAAAGGATTGATTTTGATTTAATTTTATGTGACAACTTGGCAAGGCCACATTACCCAGATTGTTGGTCAAAACCAAATCTAAATGTTTCTGTGAACTTATGTTTTTAGGTAATAAGAGCACAGAAGAGAGACAGATGCAGAGAAGCGCCCTCAACAGGATCTCATCCCACCACAGTTTCTTCTCCAACTTTCCAACTGGTCTGCATCTTGGGTGCAACATATAACATTTAAACCAGTAACAATTAATATTAAATCAGTATTTTCAATAAAACACGTTATCCCCCATAATGTGGGTGGGTCTCATCAAATGATAATATGAATCAAATCAAATAATACAAAAAAAAAACCAATACAGTTTTCACAGGAAGAGGAAATTCTGCCTCCAGACTACCTTCAGACTTGAACTGTAACATCAACTCTCTTCTTATGGAAAAATCTCTCTCTAAACAACAAACAAACAAAAATCCTCTATTTATGCATTGGAGAATATTCTGAGTTGCTGGGAGATTAAACCTTCAACATATGAACGTCTGAGGGGACACAATTCAGCCTATAACAGCATAAAATAAATATATCATAGCCTTTAAAAAAAAATAACATTACTGGGACCAGCAGTTAGCATAATGGTTATGTCGCTGGACTCCCATGTAGTCGATTGCGGTTCGCATCCTGGACCTGGTGGCTTAAACACACTGGGCGCATGTGCCTGTGTGCCCAAGATCCTGAGAGGAGAACAGAGGAGAAGGGATTGCAGCGTGCCCATCCCCCCTGGGGGGGTGATTTCTTGCTTTCTGTCTCTCTGTCTCTCTCTGTCTGGCGAGCACAAGCACCCTATAGCAAAAACCTCTCCAAAAAAATAAAAATAAAAATAAATAACATTACTTATTGAAAGACATCTGGGTTGTTTCTAGTTTTAGGCTATTATGAATAAGACTGCTATAAACATTCATATACAGGATTTGTGTGAACATATGCCTGAGATTTCCTGGGATACATGTTCAGGACTTCATTGCTGGTTTATATGGTAGTTGATGTTTACTTTTTAAAGGACCTGTCAAACTGTTTTCCAGAGTCATTATAACATTTTACATCTCTACTAGCAATGCATAATGATTCCTCCACTTTTACACATCCTTGCCAGTGTATAGTGTTGTTACTATTTTTTAGTTTATTCAAATAAGGGTGTGGTGGCATCTAAGAGTGGTTTTAATTTGAATTTCCAAAGTGATTAATTTTGGTGAACAACATTCCATGTGCTAATAAGCCATTTGCATATCTACTTTGGTGAAATGTCTGTTCATGTCTTTTTCTTATGTTTTAATTGAATTGTTTGCTATTTTTGTTTGTTCTTCATTTCAAAAAAAATACTTGTTACAGGGCTCATGCACTCACTGGAAAGGGAAGAGAGTGAGCAAGAGAGAGCAAGAAAGAGCCTCCCAGGATGCCTTTTCTCCAGTTTCCTCTTAGGATTTTGAGCATGCATGCATACACGTCCAGTATGTTTTTCAAACAACTGAGTCTGGGACTCAAATAGCAAATTAATCTCCATGCCACATGCCACTGGCTGGTCTTGGATTACTTGTTTTTCAACTATTGAGTTTTGTGTAATTAATTGTGTAATTAATGTATAAATTAATAATATATATATATATAAATCATATATATGTATGTATGTAATGGTAGTCCTATGTCAACTATGGGATTTAAAATATTTTCTTACATTCTAGTTCTCTCATCTTTTTAACAGAGTTTTTCACAAAGAAAATATTTTATTTTTGTTTTTTGGCAGTTTGATTTTGTTATGGCTTGGTTTGGATCTCTGTGAGTTATTTCTATCTTGAGCTCATTGAGATACTTAAATGTGTAATTAATGCTTTTAATAAAATTTGAGAGTTTTCAGACATTATTTCTTCTTCCCTTTTCTCCCTTAAATTCTCATCCTGGAAATCCCATTTTATGTATGTTGGTATACTTGACAGTGATACACACTTCACTGAGACTTCTTTCCCCAAAATATTATTTCTACTTTTCAGAGTGTATACACTCAAAATTCCTGTCTTTAATTTCGCTTACTTTTTTCTTCTCTCACCCAGACTCTACTGCTGACACTCTTCAGTGATTTTTTTAAATGTTGAACTATTTAACTTTTGAGGTTCAGAATTTGATTATTATATTATATTTTTTATTATATTATTTTATTTATATCTCTCTACAATATTCTATAGTTGGTAAAACATCATTACCATGATTTCCTTTAAATTCTATATATGGCTACCTTTAGTTCTAGTTTAAGTAGTTATACATGGCTAACATTAGTTTTATATAGATAGACATAGACAGATGATAGACACGGTTGTATGTGTTATCTCTGTTCACTTAGAGGTCTAATAATGACATACAGTAATAATGAGAACACTTAGCACTCAGATTTTAGTTTCGTTACATTCTAAGTACTCCTTCAACAAACAATGACTTTAGTAGAAATGGTTAATTTCAAGATTAATACAGAGAAAGTACATGATATACCTGGAATAGCTTATGATATACACCCAAATTCCTAAGACAAGATAAGAAGAAGGGATTGTGGCATGGTCAACCCCCATGGGGAGTTCTCTCTCACTTTCGTTCTCTCTCTCTCTCTGTCTGTCTCTCATGAGTGCACATGCCCCATAGCAAAATTTTATAAAGAGTGTCAAACATGAAAATAGGAAATCACAATTATTTCAGCCAACATCACAGTATTGATTTTTACAGGCAATAATCACCTATGGATGTTAAAATGGCAAAATGTATTATAATAAAAGGAATATTTATATTTCTCAAGGTATCCTATTACAAGATATTTGTTAATTATGAGGGTAAAGAAGTGACTTTGATCTAGATAATACTGGAAGAAACTACTTTTATTAAATAAGCTAATATTTCCAATAATAAGCTGTTCTGGCAGAATTTACAACCTATTATGATACTGCAAAATACATCTGTATGTCTGCCAACAGTGTGTAACATCAATCTAATTATGAAAATGCCTCACACAAAACTAAACTGAGGGATTTTTTTTTTTTAATTTTTTGCTGGAGGGTATGTGTGAGCATCAGAGAGAGAGAGAAAAAGAAGACAAGTGAGAAAGCAGCCCCTGTGGGGGATGGCCACACCAGATTTCCTTCTCCACTTCTCACGTCAGGATTTTGAGCATGCATGTGTATGTGCTGAGCATCTTTTTCAAGTCACGATATCCTGGACTCAAACTGTACAGTCAGCTATGCTGGATTCAGCTGCCTTAACCACCATGCCACCAGCTAGCCACAAACTGAGAACATTCTATAAAACACTTGGTCAATACTTTTCAAATTATCAAAGCCTATCCTAATGTTTCAGTTTATATGTGCTTTTATAATATAACAAAATACCAGACTGCCTAACTTATAAACAATAACATTTTATATCTCATGGTTCTGGGGGCTGAGAAGTTCAAGATCAAGGCACCAGCAGAATTGGTACTTGGTAAAGGATTCCTCTCTGCTTCCAAAATTGTGAGTTGTCACAGCATTCTCTGGAGGGGAGAGATGCTGTGTTCTAATGTGGTAGAAGGGACAGAAGAGGCAGAAAGGGATAATACTGCCACCAAATCAATTTACAAGGGTATTTGATCCCATTCATAGGGGAAGAACCCTCATACTCAATCACTTCCTGAAGGCCATATCTCTTAAAGCCATTGCACTAGGAATTAAATTTCAACATGAATTTTGAAGGAGACAAAATTATTGAACTATAGCACCCTGAGAAAAGGAAACAATGGAGACATTTTAAATATTGCAATTCATGGACTTGTCCTATAGGGTAATGGTTAAGTGTTATGCAGTGGGAACTGGATTCCACATGGCCAACTGCGGTTCAAATTTCTGCCCCAGCAGCTTATATAATATGCTGGGTTAGTGTGCAAGCATGCTCAAAACCTTGATGGAAACAACAAATGGAAGAAAGGGATTGTGGCATGATCACATTCCAATGGAGGTGGGAGGGTGTTTTCTTTTCCTCACTCCCTCTCTTTGTCTAGCAAATGAACCTGTCCTCTGGGCAAATAAAAAATAAAATCGCATCCAGAAGTAAACCTACAGTTTAAAAATAAGAAGGAAAAGAAATGCAATTTAGGATTCTGGATTGCATCCTAGCCCAGAAATAGAGCATTAGTTGGTAAAATTTGAATAAGGCTTGTAGATTATGTACTAGTAATAATCAATGTTAATCTCCTATTTCTTTTAAATGTATCATGCTTATTTAAATTGTTAGCCAAGTGAAAGATACACAGAAACCCAGCATACAATTTTTGCAGCTTTTTAAGAGATTAAAAATAATTTTAAATAAGTTTTTAAAACTAGGTCACCAACTTTCTCTCTCTCTCTCTTTCTGTTCATATGACAATAAATGTATTAATAAATAAAATTTAAAAATAATTCTTTAAAAAAACAGTAGGTCACAAATTTGGTGACATTATGTAATATATTATTATGCTAATTTTTCAATAACCATGTGCTATGGTTTATATTACAAAAGCATGTAAAAATCTTGAATGTATGTGTACTTAACAACAGAACCTCAATATATGTGAGGTAAAATTGCTACAAGTACAAAGAGAAACAGTCCAATCCACTATTGTAGTTGAAAACTTCAGAATCCCTTTATTGACAGATCTAACAGGCAGAAAATCAGTAAGGATATAGTTAAAGTGAACAATACCATAAACCAATTTGATGTGACAGATGTTTATGTAGTACTTCATTCAATAATAGCACAATACTTGCTTGCTTGAGCTTCCATGGAATATTATTCAAGATAGATCACATTTAGACCATAAAATGTAGCTTAACAATTTTAAAAGGATATATATCATACAGAGTATACTATCAAATCACAAAAGAATTAAATTACAAATCAAGAAGAGAAAGGTAGTTGGAAAATAACATTTTGTAAATTAAGCAATACACATTTTAATAACACATAAGTCAATGAAAATTGAAGAGAAATTTTAAAATATACATTGAAGTGCAGGTGTTGGTACAGTAGTAACACAATGTTCTGCAATGTTGGGTCCTCATAAGAAGGTTCTGAGTTCATGACCCAAGTTCTCCCTATACACACTAGATATGTGAATATATTCCCATGACCCGAACTGGCAACATGAAGACCCTGGTGCGGGTGCCAGTCTTTTCTCTCTCACTTTCATAAAATAAAAAAAAAAAAAACTTTAAAAATATTTTGAACTAAATTGAAATGTAAATTCTGTCAAAATTTGTGGGGTACAACAACAGTAATGCTTAGAGGCAAATTTATACTGTTAATTGCATACATTAAAATGTGATCCATAATATATACAATTTCCAAAATCTAAAATTAACATTCCAGCTTCCACCATAAGAAACATAAAAAGAAGAACAAATTAAAACCAAAGGAAGCAGAAGGAAGAAATAAGAAAAATAAGAGCAGAAATCAATGGAATTGAAAATAGGAATACAATAAACAGTATCACCAAAAAATAAAAAATATCAGCAAAACCCAAAACTAGGGGCCCACAGGTGGCATAGTGGTTGAGGAGCTGGACTTCCATGTGGCCGACCATGGTTTGAGTCTCAGACCTGGCTACTTGAAACTCATGCTGGGTGCATGTGCATGTGTACCAAAAATCCCTAGAGAAGAATGTAGGAGAAGGGATTTTGGAGTGGCCATCTCCCCATAGGGTTGATTTCCTGCTTTCTGTCTCTCTGGTGAGCACACATGTCCTATAGCAAAAATCTTTAAAAAAAAAAAAAAAGACAAAAAAAAGCTGACTCTGACAAGATCAATAAATTTGGTAAATATTTATCTGGCATAACTAAGAAAAAAGGAGAGAAGATGCAACTTACTAATATCACGCACTAAAAATGAGCATTCACTACTCAACCCATGGATATTACTATGATAATTTAAAAACGTTGTGAACATCTGGGACCAACATGTGGTGTAACGGTTAAGATGCTGGAATCCCACATGACTGACCATAGTTCAAGTTCCAGACCTGGTGGCTTGAAATTCACACTCGGCCTATGTATATGCATGCCCAAAATCCCAAGATGAGACTGGAGGAGAAAGGATTGCAGCATGGTCATACTCTCTGGGGAATGAGTTCTCACTTTCTCTCTCACATTTCTCTCTCTCTCTTTCTCTGTCTATTTAATTCATGTGCCCTATGAACAAAACCTTACCAAAAAAAAGAAGAAATATTATGAATATCTTTGTACCCATAAATTTTATAACTTAGATGAAATAGACCAACTCATTGAAAGGCACATGTACCAAAGTTCACTTAGGAGAAATAATCTGAATACATTTATATTGTATATTAGATACATTTAATCAAAAGTAATCATTTTTTTAATGGGAGGCATTATGGCTAGATGGTTACAATGGTAAATTTTAGAAAATATTTAAGGAAGAATAGATGTAATTTTTCTATAATCTCTTCCAGAAAACTGATGAAAAGAGACCACTTCCTAACTCATTAGCCTATTATTATTATTATTAGCCTCCATGAATACACCAGGAGCATGTGTTCCCATGATCCAGAGCTGGTTAAAGCTGGGAGTAGATCATGGTATGAGTAGTCTGTTTGCAGTGCCTGCCTCTCTGTCTCTTTATCTTTCTCACCCATAAGATAAATAAATAAATGTAAAAATAAAAGTCGATGGGGGCCAGCGGCTGGCATTGAGGTTAAGATAGTTGGATACCATAAGGTCGACTTTGCAGTTTGAGTCCTGGACCCAGTGGCTTGTAATACACTCCAGGCACATGTGTACCTGTGTTCAAAATCTCTAGAAGAGAATGGAGAAGGGATTGTGACATGACCATCTCCCTGGGGGGGGGGGGTGATTTGTTACTTCTCTCTCTCTCTCTCTCTCTCACTGTCTCTCTCCAGTGAGCTCACACACCCTATATTAAAACTAAATACATCAGTGATAAACAATTACCATTATTATGTTAAGTGAAATAAACCAGACACAGAAAGAGAAATACTGTACAATCTCACATATAAGTGAAATCTAAAAATGTTGAACTCAGGAAAGTAGAGAATTCAATGGTGGTTATCAGAGATGAGTGGAATGTAGTGTTTGGGGAGATGTTGGCCAAGTAGTGTCAATACTGGTTCATCAATTGTAACAAATATACCACGTCAATGTAAGATGTCAATAATAGGATAGGGACCAGCAGTTAGCATAATGGCTATGTCGCTGGACTCTCATGTAGTCGACTGCGGTTCGCGTCCTGGACCCAGTGGCATAAAACTCATGCTGGGCACGTGTGTGTGCGTGCCCAAGATCCCGAGAGGAGAATGGAGGAGAAGGGATTGTGGCGTGGCCATCTCCCCTGGGGGGTGATTTCTCGCTTTCTGTCTCTCTGTCTCTGTCTGTCTGTCTGGCGAGTGCACGCGCCCTATAGCAAAAACCTCTCCAAAAATATATAATAGGATAACTCAACAGAAGGTGGTGTGAAGAAGGAATATATAGAAACTTTATCTGAACACTATGCTCAATTTTTCTGTAAAACTAAGAT
This sequence comes from Tupaia tana, assembly GCA_026018925.1. NCBI lineage: Eukaryota > Metazoa > Chordata > Mammalia > Scandentia > Tupaiidae > Tupaia > Tupaia tana. The sequence goes on along the minus strand of JAKSZU010000009.1, from coordinate 58,598,993 downwards.
TGCTCTTAAAAATAAAACTGTTAATTTAAAAAAAAATGTAAGGGAGAAACAGTCATTTGATTTCCATAATGTTGTGGCTGATGGGGAAAAGAGAAAGCTCAGTCCCTATAAAAAATTAATACGTTGCTTTTGCTTTTCTCTTTTGCACCATCATTAACATTAATCCTTTATTGAGAGTGCCAAGTTGTAGCTGAAAAATATCTTTTTAATATTGGCTTCATGCTGAGAATTTATTCAGAATTCGATCATTAGTTATTGCCTACTTAGCTGCCCCAGAAAAATCTCAGAAAGATAAAAGGTATATAATGTCCACTAGAAAAAAAATAAAAAGATAAGATACTAACATATCTATTTTCATAATTATTTTAATGAAATTTAAGGTAGCATTGTAAGAGAGGTGGTCAAGAAGAAAACATTTGAAATAATTTGAGTCAATGATTTTAATGTACTTTGAACAAACCAACAAGCAAGCTTAGACTATTCATTTATTTTCAGTAGTTTAACAATAATGGCTGATAACAAAACCTTAGATGTATAGATTACCTTTTTTTTTTGAGTCAGTCAATAAGTTTAAGTGTAACAGTCTTGGGAATTTACTATGAGATAGATAAATTCCGAGGGACCAGTTGAATGACATCTAAGGACATCTAATAACAGGAATACTTCCCTCAACTAGAATCTAACTCATTGAATTTTTCTGTGCTTAGCTTTTTCAAAGATCTATTTTTAAAAAATTTAACTTCAGGTTATGATCAGAACTGTTAGTCTAATGTCATAAACCTATTGTCACAGTACCAATACTTCATGTTTAGAATAGAAGGCATTCAGGGGGCCAGCAGATGGCGTGGTGGTTAAGCGCACTGGACTCCCACGTGGCAGACCATGGTTCAAGTCCTGGACTTGATGGCTTGCTTTCTCTCTCTCTCTCCTCTCCTCTCTCTCTCTCTCTCTCTCTCTCTCTCTCTCTCTCTCCCCACTGGTCAAATTAAAAATAAATAAATAAATAAATAAATAAATAAATAAATATTAAAATAATTACTTTAAAAAATAGTAGGCATTCAGTACATTGGTTCGTGTTTTATAAGGAATACTCAAAGTAAGATATACATAGTGACAATAAGTACAGTAACATGAAATGTAGGCAACTTTTCTTGAAAGTAGATTTTGAAAAGTGAGATTTTAAACTTATTCTATCAACTATATATTATGCATGCATTTCATTAACATCTTGTCATTCAAAATAGGTATACAACAGACATGTAAACCTATTAAACTGAACATAGATATGAGAATCAAACCAGGAATGGTTCTCTAATTTTAAACTATAATTAGGCATATTTTCATATTTCACATAAACCTAGAAAATCATGTTTAAATGTCACATTTTATAAATGATCTTTAACAAAGTTAAAAAGTTTGTGCAAGGGGCCTTCAAAAAGTTGATGGGAAATGTGTATTTTGAAAAATCTACGCATGGATTAATTTTTTTTTGTACCAGATAGACTTTAATTTCATTTCTCCACAAACGTTTTGAGGATCCTTGTAATGGAATGATGGGAACATACTGGGGATTCTTTGAAGATGGGGTTTATTTTAAAAGGTTAATGGAGAAGTAATTTTAAAAATACTCTAAAAACGTTTTAGCTTCACCCTTAGCCTGATTTTTCATTATTATTGAGAAAATATGTGAAAAAATAAAAAACAATTTTAGAAAGCTGTTCTTTGTTTTTGTTTGCTTGATTGTTTTGAGAAAGATTTTTGCTAAAGGGCATGTGCTTGCTCCAGAATGAGAGAGATAGAGTGACAGAAAGCGAGATATCAATCCCAGGGGGATGGCCATGCTACAATCCCTTCTTCTCCATTCTCCTTTTAGGATTTTGGATATGCACACAACACATGCTCCTGACATGAGTTTTAAACTACTGGGTTCGGAACTTGAACTGCAGTCCACTATGCAGGAGTCCAACAACATAACCATTATGCCATATGCTGGTTCCTAAAAAGCTGTTCTTATTCTATTTCCAAAAAGCAACACAAGAAAAAACTAAACCATCTATTTGAAGGAAATATTTTTTTTTTTTTTTTGGAGAGGTTTTTCGCTATAGGGCGCGTGCGCTCGCCAGCCAGACAGAGAGAGACATAGAGACAGAAAGCGAGAAATCACCCCCCAGGGGGGATGGTCACGCCGCAATCCCTTCTCCTCCATTCTCCTCTCGGGATCTTGGGCACGCACGCACACGCGCCCGGCGTGAGTTGTAAGCCACCGGGTCCGAGACGCGAACCGCGGTCGACTACGTGGGAGTCCAGCGACATAGCCATTACGCTAACTGCTGGTTCCCAGGAAATAATTTTTCATATCCACTGTAATTAACTAATTTTTTTCCTCATCTGTGCAAGTCTTAATTTATAGTGTGATTCTAATTCCTTGGGGTTCTCAGTTATATTGATATTTGAATCTTTACACATATTCAGTTATTAGCTATTAGAACAAAATGGCATCTAAATATTAAAGATTACAAATTTTTTACTAGGAAGAGTCCAATTTTTTATTTTTCATTTAACCTTCAAGCTCTAAGACATAGCAGAGAGAAACATAGGTAATATAATATTTTGGTTCTAGTTACAATTCTACCTATACTATTCCCCTTGGACAAGTTCTTTAATTTCTCTGGTACTTAGTTTCTTTATTAATAAATAGGGTTCTTGGACCATATTATAAACAAGGTTTAGTTTCATTTATCCTTCTATGAACTAAATTTCCTGAAATCTATAGTGCTATGAACCTATATTTCTAAGGTATGATGGGACTTCAAAAATTTTAAGAAAAACAGAATTTAAAGTACAAGTTTATTTTGGTACAAAAAGATTTTAAAATCCATGTATATAGTTTCTTCATAACATGCCTTTCCCTTGAACTTTTTGAAGGCCCCTGTATTTTCTGAAATAGTGTCAAGAATTTTGTATTTGACAAAGTCTCATTAGCACATGATACTTTCCTTAGTTCATTTAATTACAAGGGCTCAATTAGACCTTTGATCAGGTGGAGGAGTCTGACCCGGTAGGGCCCCAGGATCTGTTTTGAGCCTTTGACCTTATGAGCAAAGCTTAGGTCGAATCAGCACATTGGCAAGGCTGCTGCTGTATGCACCTCCACTCCCCGGACCATGAGCAAAGCTTGGGTTGACTTACTGGCAAGGCTGCTTGTTGTATGCTCCAGAGACTGTGGTAGCCTTGTTGGGAAGCGACCCCCCTCTGGCTCCCTGATATACTGCTGTAAAAGAATTATATAGCTCTCTTGAGTATGTGAAAAGATTTCCCAAAAATTCCCCGACCACTCCCCTTTGTCCTAATTACCTACTGTTAATTACAATGCTTCATCCCTGCAGTCACAATAGAGGGTGTGCCGAAGTTCTTTCTAGGCAGAAATCTTCTTGACCTTTGGAAGGCCCTTTAAGATACATTTAACATAAGCTTAAAAATAATCTTTTCTTTACATAAAATAGGATTAGGCCGAAACTGGCCCAGGACACCCCTGCCCTCACCAAGTGAAATAGATAAATATATTAAGATTCCTTAAATTTTTAGATGCCTATAAAACTATATAAGTATCATTCTTTATTGAGATACATAACAACTAATATCTATATGTGACATTTTCTTTCCTCAGCATCATGCTCAGTAATCACAAGATGGCTGCCGCCGCATGAGCTGATAATTATCTCTGCTTGGTGGAGCTGCTTTCCCGAAACTGCATTCCATGAAGATCCACCTACATCAAACGAACAATTGCAGAATTGCAATAAACCCACCCTTAAGCCAACCCTGAATGGAACCTATGATCCCTATTGAACTGATAATTAGAACACGTAGCCCCTCATCCATTTACTCGTATGTATCACATTTTCAATAAAAAGGCACGATAATTCCTGGCAGTTGTCACTCTTCAGAGGGCAATCTCTGGAGGTGTCTGACTGAGGACGTGCACGAAAATGGCACCGAGGCCTTAGTCTTCTTTTCCTGCACCGCCTCTGACAAGTCAACCCACCCTTGCCAAGGTTGGACCCTGGCAATCAGGAATATTGGGATACATTCAAATAGGATCGATGTGATTTTCCCCTATTTTTATAGCTACATATAGGTGACCAAGAGCTAAATCAATACATTTTTAAAAACTAAGAGGAAACATCACTAGAACTATAAAGAAAGATGACTACACAAAAGATGCCCAAATTCAGGCTCAAAACTATTCTAAAAAAAAAACTTATTACCAATACCACACATTTGTCAAGTTTCCTGCATTAGAACAGATTATACCTAAGAAGATTTCTTTACAGTTACAATAGAGCATAGTATACTCAAGCAACATTTTCCTAGAAAAGGGAAACTGTCAGAATTAGAAAATATTTGTGTTTCCTAAGGTCTAAAATTTTATTAATATTAAAAATGATAGAAAGTCCTCATCATAATTCTTTCTAACTTTTCTTTTAGATATATTTAGACCAAGAAAATATGAGTGGTATCTGGAATATGTTACTGAGTTCAAAGTATAAGTAAATTGATGATAACTTGTAGATTAGACCAAATTCTTTGAATAAAGCTTAAACTTTGAACTTCATTATTTTATCAAGACAATACAAGCAAACAATATATTTTTATCATTATAATTTCTGATTTACATACAATCATTGTACATATTTTTGGGGTACAGTATGTTTTTTACAAAACATGCATACAGTGTGTAATACAAGGATATAAATATTAATTATCTTCAATATAGACTATTACATTATGTTGTGCATAGTCCATATTCCTTCTACTAGGTTTCTTTTCTTTCTCTTTTTTATTGGAGGTATTTATTAGATTGGTAACTGCCTTTTTTTTACAGTATTGTGGTATGCCACCATTCCATAATCCATTACTCTTGTTTATGTGCATTTTTGTTCCTATTAATTATTTGATTCTATGTCTTAGCTATTGTATATAATGCTGCAGTAAACATGTTTGTGCAAATGTCTCTCCAGCAGAGTTATTTCCCATTATTTGGATAAATAATCAAAATATATTTTATTAGGTCAATTGCTACCAATTAGAGGATTCTGATGCCATCACAGTTTCTACTAGATTCTTCCCAAATTCTGTTGTTTTTATTTTTCTAGGAGCCCTCACAGGAAAAATTTTCCCCAAATTCATGTTTTAGATCAGTGTACATGGGCACTGGTACATTTCCAATGTGTCAAGCAAATACGTACACACATGTGTGTGCGCACACAATACATAGCTTTTAAGTTTCATCCACCCCCTAACTCCCTAGAAGAGCTTAAGTGTTTGGGGAAAATGAAAAAAGTCTTTTTTTTTATATGTAAAAAGATAGGATTATTGCACTAAGTAAAAATTAAGAAGTTAGGAATGAAAACTATCTTTTAATAGCATTACATTTTAAGATCAGAGACATAATAAATTATAGCAATAAAATTTTCCACACATCATTTAATTTACTCAGGCACCTTTGTTCTATACTTGTGAAAATAAAACATACTTCAATATTAAATTTATATAAAGTTTTAAACATGATTTATGATTAAGTATTTTATTTTCACCTTTTGCAAAAACATTATAAGCCTCATCAGAAAACAGTAATAAAATATACCAAAAAAAATCATTCAGGAGTATATCAAACATATTTTCTTTTCCCTTTCCTTAGTCTAATTTTGGCCAGTTGCCTGTGGTGCTGCAAATGAGACAACCGGAAGTCACTGAATACTACTCATATTTTTTTAGTAATAATAACCTCTAAATTAGAACAGTAGTTGTCACAAATGGTACATGACAGGAATAAAAACTCTACAAAAATAGTTATAATTATCATATGCAATTTTAATCTTTTTTTGGGGAGTTCTTTACTTTTAATCATTTCACAGGTCTTTGCCACTGTTTTCTCAATACCCATATAAAGATAGTTTTATAGGCATTTTGGGACTGAGCAAGATTGTGAAACAGTTCAGATTGACCTGTGGTATTACTCTCTCTATCTCTTTGTGGCTCTCCTTCTTTCCAGCCCTTGAACAAGTACTTAGTGTCTTTATTCCCAAACTACTCAGTCCTCCCTACAACTCTGCTTGCCCTTTTGGATCAGTGCTTCGATGACAAAATCATTCTATTTTCTTCCCCAACTAAAAGGTTTGCCTGGCTATTAAGCAGTTATCTAATTAAGCCTCTTCCCCAAAGGAGCTACTGGTCATTAATAGCCCAATATGTGAAACAGATAAAATTAAAAAAGAATTATGGTAACTCGTAACATCAAGTCTTTCACTTTTTACTATTAAACTATAAAAATTTTTATCCTGCCTTAAAATACCTACTACATTCACATAGGAAATATTTGCTTCACCAAGGATAAAACTTTTTAGAAAAATTATTTATTTTCTGGTATTTTTTGTTTATGTACTCTCCATATTCTAAGTTTATATTAAACATTATGTCTCAAGGTACATATTTTTTTTTCTTTTCACTGAAAGAAAGTCATCCATGAAAGTACAGCCTAATTATATTGGAAGGAAAACAGAACAATCTCTGATGGCTAATGTGCATAGAGATTTCTGTTTTTATGGATGTGGAAAAAAGAAAATTTATCTTTTTTTATGTGCTTAGAGTATGTAGGAAATATGTTAAGAAATGTAACTTATTTGGAAAATAACTCCACATAAACAAATTAAGAATTATTCAGGTCTCTAGCTAAAAGTAGAAATCAAGTAATCCATACAGACATAAGCCTTAAATCACTTTTTTATTTAATTGGCTATAGGACAAGTGCCCTCCCTGGAGAGAGACAAAGACAGACAAAAAAAAAAGCATGAGAAAGTATCCCCCAGAGGGAATGGCCATGCTGCAATCCCTTCTCCTCCTTTCCACTCTTCAGATTTTGAGCACACACAAGCACACAAGACCAGTATGGTTTTCAAGCTGCCAGGTATGGGACTTGAACTGTGAGGTTGGCCATGTGGAATCTAGCAGCCTTAAGTACCATGCCATTGGCTGGCCCAAACTTAAATAATTTTTACTCATATAGCTTCCCAGAAATATTATTAATCATAAATTTAGTTACATAGTCTAAAAGATATTACTTCCAATGGAAAGATATAATTAGGCTATACTTTCATGGATGACTTTCTTTCAGGTAAAAGAAAAAAATTATGTACCTTGAGACATAATGTTTGGAAAATGTATTATGTGGCTGATACAAAAAATATTATGACTAAATCTGATCAGAAAAAAAGTGGAATATATGTCAATTTTCCAGGTAAAATTATTGAACTATGGAAATATGTGCAATATATGTGTAAATGCATGTACACACACATGCATAATCTTGAAATTTCCATATAATGTAGTATAGTATTAAGTTGATCCTGATAATCAAATTTTTGTTTTGTATAATGGTTTATGGGCAAGCAGAGTATTGAGTAGTGATTAAACTAAAACCAGCATACTTTGACACTAGTGATGTCACTTTGTGGCCATTTAAAATACAATACTCAAGTAACACAGTATTATATATTAACTAAATATTCTAAAATTTTTTATTTTATTTTAGATTTATCAGAGAACACATGTCAGAGGACACAGAAAAAAATACTGAGATAGAGAGAAAATTGAGAAACTAAACCTACCCCATTATGGGAAATGGCTACATTGCAATCTCCTTCTTCCCTTCTAGATTTTGGGCATGCACACACTCACCTGATGTGTTTCTTTGAGCACCCAGGTGTATGACTCAAACCATGTGATAGATCATGTGGAATCCAGCTGCCTTATTGAACAGGCTATGGGCTGACTCTCAAGCAGCTATAATGTGAATCAATAATCCTAAAGTTGGGACCAGCAGTTAGCATAATGGCTATGTCGCTAGACTCCCATGTAGTTGACCACGGTTTGCGTCCTGGACCCGGTGGCTTAAAACTCATGCCGGGCGCGTGTGCGTGTGTGCGTGCGTGCCCAAGATCCCGAGAGGAGAACAGAGAAGGGATTGCGGTGTGGCCATACCCCCTGGGGGATGATTTCCCACTTTCTGCCTCTCTGTCTCTCTCTGTTTCTCTGGCGAGCACATGTGCCCTATAGCAAAAACCTTTCCTCCCCAAAAAAATAACAACCCTAAACTTGAAGTAAGCTACATTATGAACCACCTGGAAGATTAAAAATTTATCTATCTGTTGCATGACATGAATAAAATAGCAGCTTAACATCCCCTTTTAATATATATCCAAAGACAGACTACTCTATGTTGTCCTTTATTTATTCATTTATTTATTTATTTTTATACATTCAATCACTGTATGTCATTATATCATGCCAAATGAATATTCTCAGCATGAATACATTTATATTAGTCTAGTTAAAGATATTATCATACATGTTATCATCAACAGATAACTTTCCATTTTTGTGTCCCTTAAATATTTTCCTTCTTTCTTTTTCCCTTGATTACCTTCCTCTCATTGTCTCCCATTTCTTACCCTTCTCCCATACTGTCTTTAGTATTCACAATTGTTCCCAATGCTTTTATATTTTCCAATCTTTCAGTTTCTGCCATAAAGAGCAGACATTCAGTATATATTGAGTGGGGACATACAATGCCTCTCTTTCATAGTCTGGCTTGCTTTGTTTACCAGTAAATGTTCCATATTTTTCCACTTTTGATCAGATGCCAGAGATTTATTGCCTTTTATGGCTGTGTAGTATTCCATAGCATATATGTGCCATTCATCTGTGGACATTCGGGTTGATTCCATGTTCTAGCAATTATGAATAATGCCACAATAAACATTGATGACAGTGTATTCCTATCCTTTGGGTAGATACTTAAGGGAGGAATTACTGGACCTTATGGTATTTCTATTTGAAAATTTCTGAAGAAACTCCATATTGTTCTCCACAGGGGCTGTACTAATTTACTTTCCCACCAATATTGTAGGAGTGTTCTCTCTTTACTGCAGCCTCACCTGCTGGGACCATGCAGTTAACACAGGCTGAGTATGAAAGAACTGCCCCTCGTGCCTAGAGCAAGGACTCGGCTGAGGAGAACTGTTTGCAAGGTCAACAGTTTTATGAGTTCTGGACCTCACGAATTGTGTTGCTGTACTGTCCTGCACTCAATTTCTCTGCCATGAGCCTTATTGCCATACCCCAGTACCCCATAAAGGCACCCCCAGCCTTACTATAATTTTTACAATAATCCTGAAAGAATGGGGATCCACTAAGGCGGCAGCTGCGTAGGGCAGCGGCTGCAAACAGGAGTTACTCCCATTAGACTCACCCCACCTTCCTAGAAAATGTCAACAGAGAATGCTACATGCACTTCTCCTACTAGGGATTACATAGATAAGCATTAGAAAGGTCTGAGTTAAAGCTACTAATGGGCAAAACGACCTCAGTAGCCGAGAGGGACTCGGGGACTCATCCTTGAGGTGCTGTTACCCCAAAGACCATAAGCCACCCTTACTCTCGGGACAAGGGAAGATTGCCATTCCCCAAGCCACAGTCATTAGCAGCATGTAGAGGGTCCCAAGTACACAGCAACCTTCAGCTACTCACAAGACCACATTCCTTTCCTATGTAGACTCACCCTCTTAGCTGTAGACTACCCCAGAGATAACATAAGTATTTCACTTTAGTATATACTAACCTTGTCTTTACTAAACCAGACAGGATTTATTTCTAGGTTTCTGTAATTGCTACCACCCTAGCCTGAAGCTAAAGTTCTCAAAAAGCTGACCTGAGGCCAATCTGGGACTAAAGTGATCAAGCTGGTCTGACTGAAGTGGTCAAGATTCCTGGGAGCCCTCTCATCCAAAGACCCTCCCTGATAATCAAGATCAAAGAAGAGAATACACCTGAAAAATGGACTTCCTCGTTCTAAAAATTATGACTGTTTATACCTAAACAAAACAGATGTCATGTTTTATGATTATTGTTCCTATACTTTGAATGCCTTACCTTTTAGAGCAAAATGTTTCACTTACTTCCCTTCACCCATCCCACTACTGTAAAAACTCCTTCTGTAATAAATACGCATGACTTCTGGCCATCAGGGCTGCAGTCTGGAGTTTACTCGGGCTGCAGTTGGCTGAGAACATGCTAAAGGGGCATGAGGTCTCAGTCTGATTCCTGTTCACCCGCGTCACCTTCCTGTGCACCCACCCCGGCTGGGGCACGGCTCCCGGCACTCACCAGCATATATAATTTTTAATTATTTTAGAGAGGTTTTTGCTATAGGGCATATGCATTCACCAGAGAGACAAAGAGACACAAAGCAAGAAATCATCCCCAAGGGGGGATGGCTACTCTGCAATCCCTCTCTTCCATTCTCCTCTCAGGATTTTGGGTAGGCTTATATACATGGACAGCATCAGTTCTAAGCAGCTGGGTCCACTCAAAACTCGGTCGACCGTGTGAGAGTCCAGTGATGTAACAATTATGCCATTTGATAGTCTCTAATTTTTAATTTTTGTAATCTTAGGCATTCTGACTTATCTTAGCTGGTATCTCATTGTGGTTTTGATTTGCATCTCCTTTATGATAAAGAATGTTAAGCATTTTTTCATATATTTTTTGACTGCTCATATATTTTCCTTAGAGAGTTGTCTGTTCAGCTCATTGGCCCATCTTTTAATTGAGCTGATCATTCCTTTTGGTGAGGGAGGTAAACTGCTTGAGTTCTCTGTATATTCTGGTTATCAGTCCTTTATCTGAGGCATAGTTTGCCAATATATTCTCCCATTCTGAGGGTTGCTGTTTCACTCTAGTTATTGTTTCTTTTGCTGTTCAGGAGTTTTTATTTTAACCTGATGTATTCCCACTTGTCTATTTTGGGGGTTATTGCCTATACTTTATGGGGTCTTATTTTAAAAGTCCTTCCCTGCTCCAGTATCTCCAAGAAGCCTTTATTTATTTATTTTTAGAGAGATTTTTGCTATAGGTTGCATGTGCTCACCAGAGAGAGAGAAAGAAGAGAGAGAGAAATAGAAACTCAGAAATCACCCCCTAAAGGGGGATGGCCACTCTGCAATCTCTTCTCCTCCATTCTCCTCTCAGGATTTTGTGCGTGCGCGCGCACACACACACACACACACACACACGCACCTGGCATGAGTTTGAAGACTCTGTGTTCAAAACTCAAACCGCAGTTGGCCATGGGGGAGTCCAGAAACATAACCATTACACCATCTGCTGATCCCAAGTCCTTTGTTTTCATTGGTGGTTTTTTTCCAACCTATCTTTCACATTTTTGGTCCATCAGACTTTGGCTTCATGTAGTAGTACCAAAATTGCTCTGTAGAATTATATACTCTCCTTTGGAATAAATACCGTTTTGGGGGGATAGTATTAATTCATTGCCTATATCTCAAAGTGAGCAAAACTATCTCCTTCCTCAATACACATACCTGCCAATAAATAAACAAATATGAGGAAAAAAAGGATAAAAGAAAATATTGTTCTTTTCTTTCTAAACTCAAGTTCACAGCATTTTATGATATTCACTTTATTCCATAAGCATTATAAAATTATACATTAGGAACCAGCAGTTGGTGTAATGGCTATGTCGCTGGACTCCCATGAAGTCCACAGCAGTTCAAGTCCCGGACCCAGTGGCTTAAACTCATGTCGGGCTCATGTGCGTGTGTGCCCAAGATCCCGAGAGAAGAATGGAGGAGAAGGGATTGCAGCATGTACATCCCCTCTTGGGGGGGTGATTTCTTGCTTTCTATCTCTCTGTCTCTCTCTGTCTTTCTGGCGAGTGCACACACCCAATAAGAAGAAGAAGTAAAAAAAAGACTCTCCAAAAAAAAATCACACATTATAGCTGGCAAGCTGCCAACAAATCTTGACAATTTTCTAAAAATCATTCCCTTTAGAGTGACCCTGTGGTTTCATAAGAATTATTTGCAATAGTAGATTATACCTCAAATTAGTCTTTTTTTAGTCCCTAACAAATAATTTATAGGAATTAAGGAAAAGACCCCTTACTTTTACAACTTTGAAAAATTATCTAGCTACTTTTCACTATTTTTTGGCAGTGATTTTTTAGTTTAAAGTGAATACTTTGCCACATTATCCTCAGTGTGACTTTGATTTTCCTCATCAAGAAATAAGGGCTTTTTTTTTTTTTTTTTTAATATTTTTAGTCTCTCTGCACTGAGTTCTTGCCTTCTCTTCTGAGACCTTCTGTCTTCTGCAGAAGGGTCAATATATATTATTGTTTGGTGTTTTTATTCATTTATTCCTGACTCTTCCCTGGGTAATCCTCCTTGATAAAAATTGCCTTTAACATTCCTTATTGATACTCAAAAGCTGTTCACTGAAGCAAAGGATTTTGCATCTTATAATGAGTTGTATATTATAAAGTAAAAGTCTAAAATGGACTTTGAGACTTGGGAGATGAAGTTCAGTATCAAGAAAATGAGAGTAGCATAGACAAGGAACATTTCTCAAATTAGATTTGCAGTCTCAATTCAGTTCAAGCTGGTTTCTCATGTGTAAATTTTTGCTTTCAATTCAACCAAGTTGCAAAATATCAATTTGGCACTCTGGCCATGGAATATGACTAAGATCATACATTTAGGTGGGATATATTTTATCCCAAAGGATGGCAGAGAACTTTAAGCTTATGAAGTGAGTATTGGACACATCGGAAATGGGACCTCATCAACAGTGATATGCAAATAATACTTAATGCAACTGAACTAATAAATTAATGCTGCTGAACTAGAACCTTAAGCTGTCCAATTCATATTTTCATAATTGCAGGGATTCATTAAACTCTCTAAAACAAGTCTTCTAGATTAAAACTCCATTTCCCAAACGAGTTAAATGAAAATCAAAGCTGAGGACATAATTTTTCTTAGAAAGTAATAAAAATGTCTGTTCAATTATGTAACATTTTCAAATGGAGCCTGAAAATCAAGATTCCTAAAGACACAAAAGGTGAACATCCCAGATAGGACAATGAAGCAATCTACAAGAAGACTCACCTAGCTGAAAGGGCCATGAAGATTCAGATATAAGTTTGAAGTAAAGCCAAGGCTTAGAAAGTGCATGACCTTTATTTTTGTGGTCTTGTATAACACCAATAACACAAAATATATATTGCCTACCCCTCTGCCATGGTCCACATACACAGAACTTCATATGTCCAGCATGCCTTAAGGTCAAAGACTGTGGTGACACATTCCCAACAAAAATCTGTAAATTTTATGAGTAGGAACTGTGACTACAAACCTTAACAACTAGTAGGCTCTGGTACATATTAAGTTCTTATCAAATGCCTTTTCATTGAGTGAAAGTTACAAGTACATCCAAAACGTTGTCCTCAGAGAATTTTCTAGAATGGTTTTTGCAAATACTTTTCCTTCAGCTCCAGCACCAACCTGGTTATTAGTAGTGTCATCACTGAATAGTAAGATCAGAGTGTTATATTTACTTCAACTGCCAAGAAAGAAATGAAAGTATATACTACATAACACATGTACTAATGCTTCTTATAAAAGTCTGTAAACTATAAAACAGAAAATTTTGCTTAAAAAACTGATTAGGGCTATATAAAATGAACTTTCAAGTATATTTGCCATCAACTTCTGCTTTATAAACGTACTGTTTTATATCTTCACTAAATACTCTTAAACATCACTACTCCCTGTCCCCTTTAGTAGCCCCCAAATTATTTATTTACCTCTAGATGATCTTTTCAGTTTTATGCTGCTTAAAGCACAGAGATAAATATATCACTATTACTAACATACTTCTAAAGATGAGATTTTAAGCACTAAATATCCTCTAAAATTTTACCTAGCATAATCCTATTTTCTATTGCCTTCTATTTCCAAAGCTACCACATCATGTGGCTTCTTTTCCTTTAATTTGGGAGAGGGATGAAGATATTATGATACCAACAATACTTTATTATTTCAGGGTTACCCCTGAACTACATAATATCACTTGTCTGTTTAAAAGTGAACAACTCCTTTATTCTTTTTGCACACTAACAAAACAAAGTATCTTGAAACTGATAAATAGGCTTCTTCACAGCGAACAGGAACTATAGTCCTTTTTGGCAAAGGCAAACTGTTTGAAAGCCTCAAATTCAGGTGGTACTAAAAATGCAAGTGACAACTTAAAATAGTCTTCACACACTGCTAGCTCAACCACGTGGGAATTAATATGCTACACACAAACACTAGTTGTTTTGATGGAATGGTATTTTCTGTTTTATGAGAAAGCCTTAATCTTTCTCAAAGTGTTGGCTGTGAAATCTGAAACTTATCACAACATTTTCTGATCTCTGCAAGCCCAATAATGGCTATTGAAGATTTTGAAGGAAATAGCACTTTTCAAGGAACTTTTCTTTTAAAACTCCTTTTGAACTAAACCATGTAACAGATGGAGGTGGGAGGGAGTTTGCACTAGCAAGGAAAATAATAGAAATGAGCACAGAAAATAAAAAGCAGATGAATTATCAGGAGCTTGTACAATACTTAGGCTTTCAAATCAACAACTGAAAGGGTTCTCACACTTTGAAATGGCTTCATATGATTATAAACCAAAGACCATTCTCCAAAAATAGTGTTTTCTAACATTTCACTCAGTGAGTTCCTTTAACAAATATTACTGTCAGAAACCCAGCATCTATATATACCTTCTCCAAAGTTTTGCTCTAACTGAAGTGTAGACGATGAATTGGCCTCTTCTTTTTTTTTTCCACCCCAGAATGGTGCCTATAGCTCTTTCTAAGAATTCAGCTCAGAAGAGATGTTAACTGAACTTCTACAATTTTTCCATACATATACTTTAAGTATATGAACAAATCGAGATTTCTGCACATATTTTTGGTCTGCCATTGACATAATATCCAAAGATAACTGATATTAAATAGACTTAGTACTTATTTCAGATTGACTTACAATATCTAGCCTATCTGACAAAAATCATCAATGCACGTTTACCTTAGTTTTTCTTAATCAAATTTGGAACTAGCAGATGATGTAATGGTTACATCACTAAACTCCCACATAGCTGACCACAGTTCAAGTCCTGGACCCAGCAACTTGAAACTCATGCCGGGTGTGTGTGTACGTGTGCCCAAAATCCCGAGAGGAGAATGGAGGAGAAGGAATTATAGCATGGCTAATGCCCCCCGAGGGGTGATTTCTCACTTTCTGTCTCTCTGCCTCTCTGGCAAGCACACATGCCTTATAACAAAAGTATATCTTAAAAAAGAAATTTAGGGATCAGCAGATGGCATAATGATTATGTCTGTGGATTCCCACATAGTCGACCATGGTTTGAGTCCCAGATCCATTGGCTTGAAACTCATGCTGGGTTTGTGTGCATGTATGCTAAAAACTTCTAGAGGAAAATGGAAGAGAAGGGATTGTGGCATGGCCATCCTCCCTGGAGGGATGATTTCTCACTTTCCATCTCTCTGTTTCTCTCTGGGAAGGGCACATGTCCTGTTACAAAAATCTCTCTCAAAAAAAAAATAATCAAAATTAACCAAAGTTAATCAAGTACATGGTTAGGAAATTGACTAGTTTTTAAAGTTTGTTTTTATGACAATTCTCTGCCATCTCCTTTCCCAGTGACATTCCAGTTTCAACTATTTGGTTGATTCCTTTGGTATTTAAATATATATACAAAAATAAATTGTTGATATGTTTATTTCCTTATTTTCAGCTTTAAACATTGTATAATAAATTTTCAATTAAAGAAAATGAAATCTTTTTTTTTGAGAGGTTTTTGCTATAGGGTGTGTGCGCTCGCCAGACAGACAGAGAGAGACAGAGAGATAGAAAGCGAGAAATCACTCCCCGGGGGGATGGTCACGCTGCAATCCCTTCTCCTCCATTCTCCTCTCGGGATCTTGGGCACTCACGCACACGTGCCAGGCGTGAGTTTTAAGTCACTGGGTCCGGGACTCGAACCGTGGTCGACTACGTGGGAGTCCAGTGACATAGCCATTACGCTAACTGCTGGTCCCCAAGAAAATGAAATCTTAATCCTCTTCCTCCTATCTCTCCCAAACACAAATGCTGAATTTCCATTAGTCTAGTCTCCCATTGTAGTTATATGAAATAACTCAGTGGAAATCATCATTTGTGGTTTATATCACTGTGAATAGTATTCTCTATGCTAGTCACAACTGTGCCATGTAGTATACTATAACTATATTTCAATTCAAGCCTACCTTTTTATTTTCCTTGGAATTAATAATTACACTGGATTTTTATTTGCTTAATTTCCTGTATTACTACTGACATGAAAGTCAATGTCCTTCCTCACTTTTTAATGCTCTTCCTAGTATATTTAAATACATTAGATATATTCACAATTAATAATCTTAAAGCCTTGCTAAGGACTTCTGTTTTTAGGATCTGGGGTGGCTGATTCTAAGTCTTCTGTTAGCTCTCATATTATAAATTCCCTTCATATCACTGAGGTTTTCCTTTTACCTTTATTTTGTATCCACTCTAAACTAGATACTTGATCTTCTGTGTCTTGGTAGAACCCATGCATTAGTAGTTTCTTTTCTTCTTTGGGGGAGTTTGTTGTTGTTGTTGTTATTATTGGGTACATGCACTTGCTGGGGATAGATACAGAGAGACAGAAAGCAATAAATCACCCCCCTGGGGGATGGTCACACTGCAATCCCTTCCCCTCCATCTCCTCTTAGGATTTGGGGGACACACACACACACACACACCAAGAGTAAGTTTCAAGTCACTGAGTCTGGAACTCAAACCATGTTTGGCCCCATGAGAGTCCAGCAACTTAACCACTATGGCACTTGCTGGACCCAGAAGCTTCTTGAAAAGAGTGCACATAAAGGTCATGTTCAGAGACAATGTATATCCAGGAGAAAATTTATTTACCTTCTCACTTCACTAAAAATTCATATTTAGAACCCGAGATTGGTGATTATTTTTCTTCATAATTTTCAGGACACTCTTCAGGTATTTTCAGATTCCAATGTTGCTTCTCAAGTTCAGTCACCTTCTGATTATATTTTTAATTGAATAAAAAAATTGTGTTTTTCTAGTCTCCAAATGCTTATAAGCACTTACCTTTGACTTTTTTCAAGTCTTTGAACGTTCTTAGAATCTTATCTTGTCTTCAGTGTAATAAAATTTCAAACAGGAGTTAAGAGTCCCTGGGAACAAATCACAGTGCTGTGTAATATTGGGCTAATTACATAACTGCTGTCAGGGTCTTATATATACATTAGCCTCATCTTTAAAAATGAAAATAATAATGCAAACTTCTTTGGGATATTGTGAACATTAAAACGGGTTAATACATGAAAAAGTGTTTAGAATAATGACTGGCATGAGGTGTGTATTCAGTAAATATTAAATGTGACTGTTGTTATGACTCCATTTTTGAATGTGGTACTAAAACTTGGTAGGCTCTAGCAATCTAGAAACTCATGTACTTTAATGTTGATAAAATTATCTGAAAATATTTTTGATGATTCCCTCCCTTTTATTTTTTGTGTTCTCTCTCTCTGGAGTCCGGACTAATCCTTAATTTCTATATCTTCGTTTTTTAAGAATTATTTATTTAATTTTATTTATTATTCTTATTTTTAATTTGCTATAGGGCACATGTGCTCACCAGAGAGAGACAGAGAGAGAGAAAGAAAGCCACCAGGTCTGGGACTCGAACTGTAGTCAGTCATGTAGGAGCCTAGTGCCTTAACCACAATGCTACTGGCCCCTGCTATATCTTCTTATTCTATTTTCCTTCTCATTGTTGGTTGACTCTGTTTTCTGAAATACAACTTCAACTTTATCTCCCAACAACTTATTTGAAATTTTTTGTTTATCTGTCTTTATTGCTCAAAACACAACTACTAGAGCTTATATTTTTGTTTTCTGAATGATTCGCTTTTATCCAATGTGTTCTTATTGCACGTGTGTGTGTGTGTGTGTGTGTGTGTGTGTGTGTGTGTGTGGTGTGTGGTATGTGTGTGTGTGTGTTTCTCCATTCATGATAAGTATCTATTAATTTAGTTATTTGGGTTGTTTTTGATGTTTCTTTTGCTAGTATTCTCTCAACCTCTTTCCTTTCCCAAATGCCTCTTAATGTTCATGACATGCTTATATTTAAGAGTGAAGCACTGAATAGCTGATTGGAAGTCTATATAGAGAAATAGTGTTTTTATATTGTATTTTTTTTTTTTGGAGATGTTTTTGCTATAGGGCACATGCGCTTGCCAGAAAGACAGAGAGACAGAGAGATAGAAAGCAAGAAAGAAATCGTCCCCACGGGGGGGATGGCCATGCCACAATCCCTTTTCCTCCATTCTCCTCTTGGGATCTTGGTCACAGGCACGTGTGCATGGCGTGAGTTTAAGCCACTGGGTCTGGGACTTGAATCGAGGTTGGCTACTTGAGAGTTTTATGCTAACTACTGTCCCTTTGTATTGTATTCTTAAACATAGGGTGATCCTCTTAAGTCAATTATCTGTAGGAATGTTTGTATCAATAGGTCTCTTTTCTTGGTTAATAGGATTCCCCAAAAGAGTGTTTTCAAAGTTTGTCTTGTGGCTATCATCCTGGCTGCCATTATTATGGGAAGAAGACTTAGGATCTCAACAGTCAGTCAATTTAACTCCTTGTATTCAAGATCATATCTATTCAGCTCTGCTGTGTATACTCAGTCCAGATACCCTTTATTTTATCCTTTAAAAGAATAAATCTTCATCAGTTTCCTGCTGGACTATGGAAGAAACCTTTATGGTAGGTAAAAACTACTCTTTTTCTTTGTTTATGTTAGTGATGAATTATATTGCTCAAAACTGAGAACTCCAGTTCATGATAACAATATTGTAGAGGACTATCCATATAGGTTAAAAATAATAACAGATTTAACAAATTAAATATAATCAGCACTCAACAATCTCTTGAACATAAATTTCTGCAAGCAGAAATATTAGCACCAACACTTAAAAGTTATTTTTGTAAGGTCCAGCTCTGGTGGCACAGTGAATAGCATACCAAAGTGCAGTATTGGAAGGCACATGATCAACTGTGACTTTGGATCCCAAGTTGAGCTGAAAACATGCCAGTTGCATATGTGCCCAAGATCCTGACAGGCTTGACAGCTATGCGAAGGGAATCATAGCATGAAAGATTTACTGCCAAGGGTGACTGTCTCTCTCTCTCGTTTGTGTGTGTGCGTGCATGTGTTCTCTCTCATGAATAAAATTTGTTTTAAAGTTTTAAAAATTATATTTTAACCGGATTAATATGGATCTTACATAATATTCCAATATTATTATTATGTTTTTATATATTTTTTATTTACCAGAAGGCATGTACATGCACCAGAGAAAGTCAGAGGGACAGAGAGGGAGAGGAAAAAAGTATCCCCAATAGAGCAGGGTCACGCTGCAATCCTTTATTCCATTTCTCCATTCTATCAGGATGTTAGGCATGCATACACATATGCCCAGTGTGTTTCTCAAGCTACTGGAGTAGGATTCAAACGGTGTGGTAGGCCATGTGGAATCTGGCTCTCTGAATCACTAAGGATGCAGGATGAACTACATTGCTCAACTGCTAGGCAATGGGATCAGTCCTTGTTTTGTGCTTTTAATAATTAAAATAAACATGGAAAGATGAACAGATTATAGAAAAGTAGATGTATGCCAAATTACATATTGATACAATTAATAATTTTATAGTTTTACAAAAGGAGAAATGAAGTGACCAAGTAAAGACTTTATAAGAGGATTAGAAAATACATTTCAATGATCATTAAAACATTAACTTTCTACTATTTATTTTTTTATGAAAATTTTCACTTTAAGCTCTTTGATAAATGTAGTATTCCACTGATCGTTTAGAAACTTCAAATGTCTCTGGGAGACATTGGAGTAGGCAAAGACTTCTTAAATAAGATTCCCAAAGCACAGGCAATAATCCCTAAAATAGACAAGTGGGACTATATCAGACTAAGAAGTTTCTGCACTGCAAAGGACACAGTAACAAGTATGAATTGACACTCCTCAGAATGGGAAAATATTTTTGTAAAATATGCCTCAGACAAGGGACTGATAGCCAGAATACACAGGGAACTCAAGCATCTTATGTGGAAAAAAATGATTAACCCAATTAAAAGATGAGAAAATGAGCTGAACAAAAATCTAAGGAAGACATACAAACAGCCAAAAAGCATATGAGGAAATGCTCAACATCCCTCATTATAAGGGAGACACAGATAAAAACCACAATGAGATACCACCTAACCCCTGTCAGGATGGCAAAGATGAAAAATATAAAAAGTGATAAGTGTTGGCGGGGATGTGGTGAAAAGGGAACGCTCCTATACTGTTGGTGGGAATGTAATCTGGTTCAGCTACTGTGGAGAACAATATGGAGGTTCCTCAAAGATCTACAAATAGAACTACCATTTGATCCAGCAATCCTAGTTCTGGGTATCTATCCAAAGGATAGGAGAACACTCAGTCAGAAAAGTGCTTTCACATCAATGTTTATTGCAGCTCTATTCATGATTGCTAAGACATGGAACCAGCCCAAATGCTCACAAACTGATGAATGGATTGAAAAGTGTGGCACATATACTCTATGGAATACTACTCAGTCATAAAAAACAAGACCCTGGCATTTGATGGAAATTGGTCAGGTATGGAGGATCTATTGCTAAGTGAAGTAAGCCAGGATATGAAAGAAAGATATTGTATGTATCCACTTAATATATACCGACTATCTGCATTTTATGGTAGAGATCGAAATATTAGAGGGCATAAAAGCAGTCAAAATAGTTAGCAATGATAAGACAGTGTAGAACAGGGCAGGGGAAAAGAAGAGTACGGAAATGGACAGCAAGACAACATTAGAGTAGGCAAAGACTTCTTAAATAAGTCTCCCAAAGCACAGGCAATAATCCCTAGAGATTTTTAGAACAAATAGAGAAGCATGACATTAGTGGAATTCAGATATGGTTTATTACCTGTTGATGATGATGTGTATAGTATTCTCAACTGCATAGGTCTGAGAAGTATTTCATGTTGGGTAAAGTCTTTTTACAAGCAAACTGATAGTGATTGAATGTATAAAAAAATAATAGGAATAAATGAAAAGTTATTGGATGATGATGATGGGTATTTTAATGTCTTTGTATTGACTGATATGAATGGTATTCCTCTTGAAAAAAGGAATGTAATACACTGTAAAGTTATATGTGACTCAATGTAATATAAACAAGAATATAATAATAATAATAAATTTAAAAAGAAACTTCAAATGGCATGAAAAATAGAGTATTATTTCAACTCTGTATATGAATCAAATCTTAAAACCAAATTTTGAAATTTTTTTGTTTTTCATTTGAAAAACCAAATAATTTTTTCAATCTCTCATTTTTATTCATAATAAATTCCCATTAAAAACAATCCCACCAGATAGGTTTCTTCTTGTTATGTCTGATAGCATACAGTGAATCATAATTTTTCCAATTCAAAATTTAGAAAATCACTGATTTGTTACCAGTAATAAAGACCTCCACGTATAATGGATTATCATGAATAATTATTGGTTATGCATACAATAATAGTCATGTGTACATTTTCTATCAGTATTAATGATAAAAATCACTAACAAAGAATAAAAATCTGAAATAATTATTATCTCAGAACAGCTATTCATAGCTTAATCCATTGTAAGAATTTAATCACCATGTGCAAAGAACTTACTAACTTATTAACAGTAAGAGCTGTAAGATTAATTTCCCATGAACTATACAAAAATTTAGCCCCTTTAAACTTATTTTTGTTTAAAAATGAAACTTTAATATCACTTATAACCTGTTGAAGGCATTGATACTGTAAATGGTAAGTGTGCTGAAATAATGGAAAATATTCTCTCACATGCTTTCTTTTTCTCATTGTCAAAGATTAAAATGTGTACATTCTTTATATATAGTATATATTTAGTGACTTACTTAGAGATCTTTGTGGAACTTTTGCTTCCTGTGAAAAAAATTACACCTTATTTTAACAGGTCAATTGTGACTGATTACCAACTACCTGAGAATGCTATTTGTATTTCAGAAATGAGGTTAATAGAACAGATCATTGAATGTCTTCAAACAATTTTTCTGAACACCGGTTTTTAGATATTACTATTGCTCATGGATTTTAGTATTAGTTAGGAGCCCTTGGCTTGAGGAGATATTTTTATTTGTTTGTTTATTTATTTATTTATTTATTTACAAGGGAGGTTCAAAAAGTCATGGAAAAAATAGTCTTAAAGTACGAGCTAACTTTGGTGCAAGAAAAATCAAAATTCATTCATTTAGTTCATAATATGTACTTGCATTAATTTTTTTCAAATCTATTATATATATATATATATATATATATATATATATATATGTTACATATATGTGTGTGTGTGTGTGTGTGTGTGTGTGTGTGTTTAAATATTTTCTTCCAGGTTATGTGTTTATTTTTTTATGGAGAAAGAAACTGGAAACTGGTTTAGAAACTTTGTCTTAGCAGTATGGAAGGAGGGTGAGTGAGGGAAAGAGTATAGCGAAGGAAATAGGGAGAAAAAAATAGGCAAGACATTTGTGTGACACGGAAATGGTTTATTACCTATTGATGATAATGTGTATAGACTGGTCTGAGGTGTAGTTCATGTTGGGTAAAGTCTCTTTACAAGCCAAATGATGTGCAGCAACCGAATGTTCAAAAAAATAATAAGAAGAAAAAAAATAAGAAAGAGTGTCTTAGACACTCAGATCCAAAATATCTCTAACATTTAAGCCTAAGTAATCAAGAACAGAGAAATAGGGACCAGCAGGTCGCATGCTGCTTAAGCACTGCATAGTGCATGGCCAACCGTGATTAGAGTCCCAGGCAGCTTGCTTTCTCACTTTTCTTCTCTCTCGCTATCTCTCTCTCTCTTTCTCTCTCTGGTGAGTGCACCTGCCCTATAGCAGATTACCAAATAATAATAATAATAAAATAAATAATTCTTAAAAAAAGAACTGAAAGGGAAATTTAGCTTTTCTTCCCTCAAAGAATGTACAGGTGTTCCTCAACTTATGATGGGGAGTATGTACTGATTGGATCTCAGTTTTTAGATAGCCCGAAGTTGAATATTCTCGTTCCTTCATGTCAAAGGCACTGAATAGACTGGGGATATATATTTCATATATACAAAGTTTATTAGGATTTGAACAAGACTTCAGTTTTTGTTGTTTTTTAATCTATTGTCTATTTTAATTCAGTTTTTTATTTTGTAAGGCCTTTAGTGTCAAACTCCATTATAGGTTTAATTAGGTGTTTTCTTTATTACTCATTGCTATTTTAGCCATTAAGATTCTTTAATTTACAAATAATAGAGTAGTATCTGAATGGTTTAAACTTAACTATTTGACTTTACAAAGAATATGGATTACAGATTGTAGTTTGGTTAATTCAACAGTTTGGAAATATTGAGACTACAGATGGCTTCCCTGCAATGATCTTAGCTCTCTTGTCATTGTTTAATGATGATTGTTCCAGCTACACATATTGCCTTATAACATACAAACATCCAAGAAAAGAAGCAATAAGAATAGCCTTATCCTAAAACATCTCTCTTTTTTTACACTGTAGGAAGATATTTCTTAGAAGGTGTCATCCCAGAAGACATTCCCAAAGTTTCCCTAGATCAGGCTTTAGTCACATATCCTTCAGGGAGCCTAGGTAAAGAGCTTGCATAAACCTCTAGAGTGAGAGATAGTCTCTGACAGAAAGGAATAAAGATAGGATAATGGCTGTGGTGTAAGTACAGCAGTGTGTTTCAAAGGCTACTGATTTGGTTACTCACATTCTTTGTACAAACTGTTTTCCATTCAAAGACTTTTAAAAGTGAGTATACCTGTAGGAAATATACTTTTTCTGTTTTCAAGGAGCACAATTCCAAAAGATGCATCCAGTCCCTGAAAGCTGGGACATAATCCAACTGAGATGAGCAGGGTTGAAAGAAACTTCCTAAAAAAAGTAATATTAGTGTATCAGGAATTTAGATTTGCCTTTCATTTCTTTTCATTCTGTTTTTGTTTAGTTTTACTTAATCTCTTTTGTGTCTTTTCAAAACTTTGATGAACAATGGCTTTAATAGGAAAACTAAGGCAGCATGACATACACTAATCATGAAGTTTGAACAAGTTTTTTGCATTTTTTAACCTGAACTATAAAATAGTGAGATAGATATTTGTGAATTCATAATGGAGTCTGATTTTTATGAAGATTTCAAAGGAAGGTTCTGTCTGTGTGTGTATGTGTGTGTATATATATGCATGCATGTATATAAATATATATATATGTATGTGTGTGTGTGTGTGTGTGTGTATATATATATATATATATATATATATATATATATATCATATAACTGGAACTTCACTTTAATGGAAAGCTAACCTTTATACACATTAATCTAAATTATGCTGTATGATAGAAGTGAAGAATCTCTCTTTGAATCTCAAATACTTTTTTTTTTTTTGGAGAGGTTTTTGCTATAGGGTGCATGCGCTCGCCAGACAGACAGAGAGATAGAAAGCGAGAAATCACCTTCAGGGGGGATGGCCATGCCGCAATCCCTTTTCCTCCATTCTCCTCTCGGGATCTTGGGTACGCACGCACACACACCTGGCGTGAGTTTAAGCCACTGGGTTCAGGACACAAACCACGGTCGACTACGTGGGAGTCCAGCGACATAGCCATTACGCTAACTGCTGGTCCCTCAAATACTTTTTAGTATGTTTCTCTAAAGAGTTCTTTCCCAAAATCTTATTTATTTCTACAAGAAACAGAAAAATTCTGAAAATGTTTAAAGAAAGTAGTATTTTTCAAAAGTACTATTTAATAAATAATCTTAACCGACCCCATCTTCATTTATTCACTAAAATATCAATATTCTACATTATTTCTATAAAACATACTAATCTCCACAATATACTTAATGTTAGAATGTAGTTGATGAAAATCTAGTGTGTCAATTTCTGTCAGATGAGTATGCTTATACTGAGAAAGTAATGATGGCTTACATTTTTTTAACCAGTTTAATTATTACATGAATTGACAGAATATGATAAAAACAAATGAATAAGTTTATGTCAGCAAAATAGTAGATTAGGAAGCCTCAAAGGCCTTGGTTATTCATAGAAACATTAAACAAATAATGCCAGAAACTGGCTGGAAGAACTTTATAGCAGTTCTGAAAAACAGTCAAAGTTTGGAACCAGCAGATGGTGTAATGGTTATGTCTCTGGACTCCCACATAGTCTACTGCAGTTTGAGTCCCGTACTCAGTGGCTCAAAACTCACGCCAGGTGCATGTGTATGAATGGACAAAATCCCCAAGAGGAGACTGAAGGAGAAGGGATTATGGTGTGGCCATCCCCCTTTGGGGGTGATTTCTCGCTTTGTATTACTATCTCTGTCTCTCTGGCAAGCATGTGAACCCTATAGCAAAAATCTCTCTCTCTGAAAAAAAAGAAGAAAGAAAAACAGTCAAAGTTCTACAGCAACTAAGTGAATAACCAATCAAGAAAAAACAAGAGTCAAACAGAAAATTTCCGGTTGTGTTTACTTCAATTTCCCTACCCCTTTCTGGATATGGTACAGTCTTGGTCTAAAGGAAGTAGAAGTGCAGTTCCCACTTTACAGACAGGAACAAACAGAATAAGTGTTATATCCAGCACTGTAGCCTCTCTAGGAGGTTAGCTAAAGGGCTCTGTCTCCCTCAGCTAGGATATTAGACAGAAAAACAGCAGCTACTGGTCATAAAAATGCCAGGTTCTCTATAGACTCAGAGATGACTGGGCAAAAGATTAGGTGAAGATATATAATACCCAAAGGAGAAGTTGAGTGAGAAAGGCCCTTTTGAGAAGTTATGAACATTCAAAAACATTAAAGAACATTCAAAAACAGTTTTGTAGAAAAGGGAATCAAGAAAGCCACTAGCTCAGGCAAGACGCACATTCAGAAAAGACCTAAAAAAGTCCTTTCATCTCCAGCTAATATCCAGGCTCAGAACATGCCTGGCTAATTAGAGAGAGAATGCCCCAGCACAAAGACATTCTATAAAGACTTATAGAAGAAGCTGTTTTTCAAATCAACAACTTCAAGGGGAAAAATGCCGTGGAATACATAGAAATACAAAAGCATAGTTCATGACATTGAATTTGGCAGTGATATCTTCATTATAATTTAACACCAAAAGTATGGGCAATAAAATGTTAAAAATACACAAATTTCATCAAAATTAAAAACTTTTGTGCATCGAAGGACACTATTGATGGAACTAAAAGGCAAAGCACAGAATGGAATAGATATTTGCAGTTATATATTTGATAATGGTAAGATTAACATATAGCCCTATAGCAAAAAAAAAAAAAAAAAAACTCAATTAAAGATGGGTAAAGGCCTTGATTGTTCCAAATATCATAGACAAATGAGTAATAAGCAATGAAAAGATACATAACAACCTAATCATTTGGGAAGTAAATATCAAAATCACGATAGATATCACTTCACACTGACTCAGATGGTTATTAAAAAAAAGAAACAAACAAAGCAAAATTACAAGTGTTGGAGAAAATGTGAGGAAATTGGGGCCTTCGTGCATCACTGGGAGTGTAAATAACGTAGGTACTGTGAAAAAGTCTATGATTGCTCCTCAGAAAATTAAACACAGAAGTAATATATGATCTAGCAATTCAACTACTAGAGATGTACCCCAAAGAATTGAAGGCAGGGGAGTGAATAGATATTTGTACACTCATGCTCATAAGCACAATTATTCACAAATGCCCAAGATAAAAGCATTCCAAATGCTATCAATTTATAAATCAATAAATAAAATATAGTATATGCCTACAATAGAATATTGTTCAGACTTCACAGGGATCACTTTCTAACACATGCTATAACAAGGATGACCCTTGAAGATATCATACTCAATAAAAAAAGTCAGACACAAAAAGAACATATTTTGTATGAGTCCACTTGTATGAGAGATCTATTGGGTTGTTTGAAAAGTCATGAAGTTTTTTCTGCTTTTCTATGCAAAAATACGTAATGAGTTTTCTGACAACCCAATAGAATAGTCAAATTCATTAGAGATAGAAAGTAGAACAATGGATTTCCGATTCTGGAGGGAGAGTAAAATGGGAAATAATTGTATAATTAATATTTAAAATCAGTTTGGAGATGATAAAAATGTTCTGGAGTTGGATGGTGGTGATAGTTACACGATGTTGTGAATGTATTTAATGCTACTAAATTGCATACTTAACAATGGTTAAAATGGTACTTTACAATGTGGGAAGATAATGTGAGAAGAGTCTGAGGAAAGATATTAAGGAGAAAAACAGAGAAGCAAGACATTTATGGGACATAGAAATGGATTATTACTTGATGATAACATGTAGGATATTCCTAACTGGACTTGTGAGAAATGTATTTATGTTGAAAAATTCACCTTACAAGCTAAGTGATATGTAGTGATTAAATGTGTAAAAGAAATTAAAATAATAAAAGAAAAAAAATGGTACTTTACATTATGTGTATTTTGTCAAAATTTCAACAAAAGAAAGAAAAAAACAAAAAAAATTGTGCTAAATTTAATGTGGGTGAGACAGTTATAATTTTTTTTAAAAAATAATAGAAGTGTGCAAAAATTCTGCATTCTTAATGGTTCAGAGTGTCTTTAAGTTCTCATTCCACAAAGCAATCACTAGAAACAGTAGATAGAACATTTTAAATATACTAAAACAAAATAAATACATTAGTGGAAAGGGTGAAGAAATATGACTAAGATTTGTAATTTTTTTGTATTATTGTACCAATATTAATTTTTTAATTTGTGTTATATTATTATGGCTATGTAAACTGTTAACAGTATAGGAAACCGAGTCATGTGGTATATGAGATTTGTGCAAAATTTTTGAAAATTCTCTCTCTGTCTAAAATAAATTTAAATTTAAAAGTTTTTAAAATTAGCAATGAATCTACATGCAATTTACATTTTTCTAATATATACACAGCTATCTTTAGCTTTTTAATGGTTTGCTGTTTCAACAGGTTAGAACAGGATAGGATTAGACCTATGATTACAAGAAATCTGGATTTAACATAGTTCAGCTAATTTTTAAGTCTGTCAAGTAAGGTCATTTAAAAATTTCAGTCTTTCCGCCAAAGGAGAATATTTCAAGACAAATAATGAATAAAATATCAGAATAAAAAACAGTATATTTTAGTCACTCATTGTGGAAAATTGTGAACATACCAAAAAGTAGAAGAGAACTGTAATGAAGTTCAGGTACCTATACCAAGCTTCAATAGTTATCTGTTAATGGTCAATCTTGTTTCATCTGTATCATTACTAATTTTCCCAATTTTCCTTCCAATGGATTGTTTTTATATATTTCCACACATACATCTAAAAGATAAGGATTCATTTTAAAGCACACCAAATATCATTAACTCACCTCAAAAAACAATAATTTCTTACTGTTATTAACTATCTGGTCAGTGTCCAAATTTCTTCAATTGTCTCATTACTTGTTCTTTAAACTTGCACAGTTTGTTCAAACCATGACCTATATTTAGGTTATACACGGTAGTTAATTAATGTCTCCCTCTCTGTGTACGTGTGTGTGTATGTGTGTGTTTTAATTTGCTAGAAGGTGAGTGAGTTCACCTGAGAGAGACAGACAGAGAGAAAGAAAGTGAGAAAGCAACCCCCATGGGAGATGGTGATACCACAACCCCTTTATATATTTAGGTCGCTTTAGTGCAAAAGTTTGGGAAGCAATAGCCCAAAACAACTATCTCAGTTTACTCAACAGCGAAGATACTTAATCAAGGTCCACAATATCAAGTTACCACAGATACTACAGAAACTAATTGGTTCAAAATATGGCCTTTTAACCTACCTCTCATATTTCCAATATTACTGTAACTAATGATATTACTTTTTAGGCTTAAAAATATTTCCACACATTGCTAAAATATTCTGCCACCTTGCTCACAACTTTCTACGCAATCTAGTTTAGTTTTCTATTTAGGTTTATTTATTGATTTTCTTCCATGAGCAAGAGATCCATAGAGGCAGAGAGAGACAAAGATCCCAATAAGGTCTTCATGCCATGATCTGCATCCAGCTTTAGTCAGTATTAGATATTGGGCACATGCACAGCACCTAGCATATTCAGAGAGGTCTCCAGATATGAACCTAGAACCTTCCCATATGTGTCAGCCTCACAGTGCATTGGGTTACCTCTATGTCACCATCTGCCACCTGCTTCCATTTATTTTATATATATATATATATATATATATATATATATATATATATATATATTTTATTTGACAGAGGTTACATGTGCTCACCAGAAGACAGAGAAGCAGAGGGAGAGAGAAGGAAAGGAAGAAAGCACCCCCTAATGGGGAGTGGTCATGCCACAATCCCTTCTCCTCCTTTTCTCCACCTTGTCAGGATTTGGAGTGTGCACGTGCACACACATGCACACACACACACACACACACACACACATAACCAGTGTGTTTTTCAAGTCACTGGGTCCAGGATTCAAACTATCTGGCTTCTCCAACCACCAGGCCACAGGGTCAGCCCCTAATCTGCTTTCATTTTGAGTCATAGTGATATTCACCTGACATGAAACATTGAACATAGAAAATTATGAGTTCTTTAAATCATTTTTAATTTGATGGACTTTCACTTAGCTCAAGCACATGGTCAAAGTATAATAATCTGACTTATTAAATCTTTAACTTTCCATTCTCCTGTTAATAAACATCAACTACCTTTCTTTTGTCCTCCTCACTTTAAACCAGTTCACTTGTCACATTGATAACAATAGTGCCACAAACATCCTCTCTCAACTTGCCTTTTTTTTTGTTTATTAGGCAGCATGGAATCCATTGTTGGTTATTTATTTAATTTTGTGACTGAAGTATAAGATACTAGAAAAAGTATAAAAACATAAATGTATGGTTCAATCAAATATCGCAAAATAAGCATCCATGTAAATAATACCAAAGATCAAGGAAAAAAATGTTTCCACCAACTTCATTTTTTGTCTCAATCAATAATATAATCAGACATATTTTACTGTCATTATGTTGAATAATACTAAGCAAAAATAACATTATCTTTTCCCAAAACACTTGTTCCTTAAAAATAAGACTGAACTAATCAAGTAAAATAACTTTCTGATCAAAACTAACCAGTTTAAGACCCTTATTTAGTTACTTACTATCTCCACTCATAAAAATGTCAAAACAGGAACTTGTGCCCCTCCCCACCCCATCTGGACACATGTTCAAGTGAAGGGCCTTGTCAGACATCAGGCTGCCTGCAGCTGCAGAGCTTGCCATCTGGACTGTGGCTCATCCCCTCCCCCACTCACCTTTGGACTCTCAGGACTTTGGTGTTTTGGATAACACATGGCACACAGATCTCTTTTTTGTTACTGAGTTGAAGCCTAGCAGCTCAGTTTCAGGTGCACCTGTTCTTTTGTAACAGGGAAGACTTTAGGTCACCCAGGACCAGTAACAGTAGCTTAGGGTGCTAGTGAGCAACAGTGAGGCAGAGCATAAGAGAGACTGCCAATTTCCTACTCCTGCACGTCTTTAAATGTTTGGAGATACCATGAATAATTTTGGAAGGAATGTATATATCACCAGATGACTAGAAACAATCACAGAGGCACAAGAAATATGAGCAACCAACAAAATGTCTCTCCCTCAAGGGAAAATACCTATCCTGCGTCACCCACAGACAACACAATGGAAGTTATTGAAATGTCAGATAAATAATTCAGAATACTTGTAGTGATCAAACTAAATGAGATGCAAGAGAAAAGAGACAGTGAGCTCCAGGAGATGAGGAAGTCCTTTCATGATTTGGAAGATAAAATAGACACCTAAAAAAAGAATCAAATGGAATTGG
Organism: Tupaia tana; assembly: GCA_026018925.1. Taxonomy (NCBI): domain Eukaryota; kingdom Metazoa; phylum Chordata; class Mammalia; order Scandentia; family Tupaiidae; genus Tupaia; species Tupaia tana. The sequence goes on along the minus strand of JAKSZU010000009.1, from coordinate 58,567,947 downwards.
TAGAGATGACGAATGTGATACAGGAAATTAAAACCTCCCTTGAGGGAACCAGCAGTTAGCGTAATGGCTATGTCGTTGGACTCCCACGTAGTTGACTGCGGTTCGCGTCCCAGACCCGGTGGCTTAAAACTCACGCCAGGCGCGTGTGTGTGCATGCCCAAGATCCCGAGAGGAGACTGGAGGAGAAGGATTGCGGCATGGCCATCCCCCCTGGGGGGTGATTTCTCGCTTTCTGTCTCTATGTCTCTCTCTGTCTGGCGATCGCACGCGCCCTATAGCAAAAACCTCTCAAAAAAAAAAAAAAACCCTCCCTTGAAAGTATTAAAAGTAGGTTAGATCATGCAGAAGATTGAATCTTGAATGTAGAAGACAAAACCTCTCACATAGAAAAAAGTATTGGGACGAGCAGTTAGCGTAATGGCTATGTTGCTAGACTCCCATGTAGTCGACAGCGGTTTGAGTCCCAGACCCGGTGGCTTAAACTCACGCCAGGCACATGTGCGTGCATGCCCAAGATCCAGAGAGGAGAATGGAGGAGAAGGGATTGTGGCGTGGCCATCACCCCTGGGGGGTGATTTCTCGCTTTCTGTCTCTCTGTCTCTGTCTCTCTGGCGAGTGCACACGCCCTATAGCAAAAACCTCTCTAAAAAAAAAAGAAAAAGAAAAAGAAAAAAGTATTAAACAGACTGAGAAAACAACCAAGAGAAATGAGGGTAATACACTAGAAATAACTAGATAGAATAAAGCACCCAAATACCCGAATAATTGGTATTACAGAAGAAGGAGAAAATAATACAGGCATTGATAATTTATTACATGAAATCCTGTAAGAAAACTTTCCAAACTTAGAGAGGCATTCAAATATCCAGATTCAAGAAATACAAAGGACTTTAAATAGAATCAACCCAAGAAGATTCTCTCCACGGCACATCATAGCCAGACTGGCCAAAACCACAAGCAAAGAAAATACTAAAATTGGCAAGAGGGAAACATGAAGTTACTTACAAACATTATCCCATCAGGCTAACATTGGATCTCTCATCAGAAACAATGCAGGCAAGGAAAGAATGGGGAAATATAGTCAAAGTGTTCAATGAAAAACAATTTCAACCAAGAATACCATACCTGGCAAGATTATCCTTCATATGGGAAAAAAAGATAAAACATTCTAAAATAAACAAAACCTGGAAGAATTTAGCAACTCCAGACCAGCTCTTCAAGAGGTTCTGAAGGGAATGCTATGCCAGGAAAACTAAAAAGTCAGACAGACAGTTATAAGAGAACAGAAAACAATCAAGAAAATGGCTCACTTAATGATAGGAACAGGTCTGGAAATATCAATAATAACATTGAATGATAATAGATTAAATTCTCCAATCAAGAGACACAGACTGGCTGAATGGATAAATAAACAGAACTCCTCTATCTGTTGCCTAGAAGAAATGCACCTTATGAATAAAGACCTACATAAATTAAAAGTGAAGGGCTGGAAAAAGGTATCCCATGCAAGCAGAAATTGAAAAAGGGCTAGAGTTGTGATACTGATTTCAGACAAAATAGGTTTCAAGGCAAAGACTGTAAGAGACAAAGAAAGGCATCATATAGTAGTAAATGGACTAATTCATCAAGAAGGCATAACGCTTATAAATATCTATGCATCCAACTCAGGAGAACCTAAATACATGGGGGAAAGACTGCTGGAGCTAAAAGGAGAGATAGGTTGAAACACTATAATTGTAGGGGATCTCAACACTCCATTTTCACTTTTAGACAGATCTTCTAGACAAAAAATAAGCAGAGCGATACAGGACCTAAATGATACTATAAATCTAATGGACTTGACAGACATCTATAAACTTTCCACCCTAAGACCACAAAATGTACATTTTTTCCTTAACCTGGCATGGAACCTTGTGAGAGACTGACCATGTGATAGGACACAAATCAAGCCTTTACAGATTCAAAGGCATAGAAACTATAAACAGCATTTTCTCTGACCATGATGGAATTAAACTGGATATTAATTTCAAGAAATACCCTCAAAAATACACTAACATATGGAAACTAAACAACATACATCTGAATGACTTCTTAATTACTGAATAAATTAATTCTGAAATAAAAAAAGAATTTATGGAAACAAATGATAATGAGTACATCAGTTCCCATAATCTATCAGACATGGCAGAAGCAATCATAAGAGGAAAATTCATAGCAATTAGTGTGTATAAGGAAAAGAAGAAAAGATGGCAAATAGACAACCTAACATCATGCCTCAAGGAATTGGAAAAATGATAACAAAAAGATCCCAAAAAATGCCAGATGAAAATAAATCATTAAGGTTCGAGTAGAAATAAATGAAATAGAAAATAAACCAATGATACATATAATAAAAGAAAGTCAAACCTGGTTCTTTGAAAAGATTAACAAGATCAACACACCATTACCTAGACTGATAAACAAGAAAAAAGAAAGAAACCAGATAAATCAAATATGCAATGAAACAAGAAACATTACAACAGACACAGTAGAAATACAAAACATCATTAGAGGATACTATGAGCAACTATACACCAACAAACAAGAGAGTATGGAGGAGATGGGACAAATTTGTGGATGCATACAATCTACCAACATTGAATCAAGAGGGCATAGAAAACATGAATAGACCCATAAAAAGCCATGAGATTGAATAAGTAAAATATAACCTCCCAACAAAGAAACACCCAGGTCCTCATGGCCTCATTTCTGAATTCTGCAAAACTTCTAAGAAAGAGTAAACCCCCATTCTACTAGAATTACTTCTAAAGATCCAAAAGGAAGGAAACCTCCCAAATTCATTTTATGAAGCCTGTATCATCCTCATTCCCCAAACAAAGACATGACAAAAAAGGAAAACTACATACCATTATCTCTGATGAATTTAGATGTAAAAATTCTCAATAAGATACTGGCAAATTGTACCCAACAACATATTAAAAAGACTATTAATCATGACCAGGTGTACTCTATTCCAGAGATGCAACGGTGGTTCAACCTACACAAGACCATAAATATAATACACCATATTAACAGAAAGAAAGATAACAACAATATGATCATTCTAATTTATGCAGATAAAGCATTTGATAAAATACAACATCCCTTCATGATTAAGACTCTCATCAAGACTGGTATAGAAAGATAATTTATCAACACTATAAAAGCCATATATGAAAAACCTATAGCTAACATTACACTGAATGGGGAAAAGCTAAAAGCTTTTCCACTAAAAACTGGGTAGACAAAGCTGCTTTTTAATATAGTGCTGGAAGCCTTAGCTAATACAATCAGAAAAGAGAATAATATAAAAGGCATTCAGATAGGCAAAGAAGAGTTGAAAATATCTTATTTGCAGATGACATGATGGTATACTTAGAAGACCCAAAGGTTTTAATGAAAACATTTCTCAAAGTAATGAATGAATACAGTAAAATAGCAGGAAACAAAATCAACATCCAAAAATCTATAGCATTTCTATATACAAACAAGTTGAACAAAGTAGAGGTGAAGAAAATAATCCCTTTTACCATAGTCACAAAATGTATAAGATACTTAGGGATAAACCTAACTAAGGAAGTCAAAGACAAAGAAAACTATGAAAATCTTTAAAAAGATCTTGAAAATGACACAAGAAAGTGGAAAGACATCGCATGTTTCTGGATTGGAAGAATGTAATCAAAATGGCAATCCTGCCTAAATTAATCTACATATTTAATGCAATTTGAATCAAAATATCAGAGACATTCCTCACAGATCTATAAAAGACCACCATAGAATTTGTCTGAAATCATAAAAGACCTCATATTGCCAAAGCAATACTGCGCAAGAAGAGTGGAGTGGGTGGCATATCACTCCCTGATCCCAAGATATACTATAAAGTTGTGATAATCAAAACAGCATGGCATTGGCACAAATACAGACATGTGGACCAATGGAATAGAATAGAGACCCCAGAAATAAACCCCAAAGCTTACAGCCAACTGATCTTTGACAAAGGATATCAGTCAATCCATTGGGAAAAGGAAAATCTCTTTAGCAAATGGTGATGGAAATCTGGGTATCCGCCTTCAGAAAGATGAAACTGAATCCCCACCTTTCACCATAAACAAAAATCAACTCAAAATGGATCAAAGATCTGAACCTAAGACCTCAAACTATAAACTACTAGTAGACAACACTGGGGAAACTCTGGGATGCATTGGGGTAGGTAAAGACTTCTTAAATAAGATTCCTAAAGGAAGTTGCATGGGCAATAATCCATAAAATAGACAAGTGGGACTATATCAGGTTAAGAGGCTTCTGCACAGCGAAGGACACAGTAATTAGTGTGAATCTACAACCCGCACAACGGGAGAATATTTTTGTAAAATATGCCTCAGATAAGGAACTGATAACCAGAACACACAAGGAACTCAAGCAGCTTACCTCCCAAAATATGATTAACCCAATTAAAAGATGGGAAAATGAGCTGAACAAAATGCTGTATAAGGAAGACATACAAACAGCCAAAACGCATATGAGGAAATGCTCAACCTCCATCATGATAAGGGAGATGGAGGTTTGAAAAACAATGAGATATCCCCTAAGCCCTGTCAGAGTAGTGAAGATTAAAAATACAAAAAGTGATAAGTGTTGGCAGGATTGTGTGAAAGGGGAAATCTCCTAAACTGTTGGCGGGAATGTAAATTGTTCCACTGCTGTCGGAAACAGTATGGAGGTTCCTCAAAGATCTACAAATAGAACTACCATTTGATCCAGCAATCCCACTTCTGGGTATCTACCCAAAGGACAGGAGAATGATCAGTCAGAAAAGCACTTGTACATCAATGTTTATTGCAGCATTATTCACAATCACTAAGACATGAACCAACTCAAATGTCCACAAACAGATGAATGAATTGAAATGTGTGGCACATAAACTCTAAGGAATACTATTCAGTCATAAAAAAACAAGATCCTAGTATTTGATAGAAAGTGGTTGAATATGAAAGATTTATTGCTGAGTGAAGCAAGCCAGGCTATGAAAAAAAATTATTGCATGTATTTACTTAATATATACTGACTATCCACACTCTATGGTAGAGATTGAAACATTGGAGGACATAAAAGCAGTGAAAATAGTTATGGATGCTGAAGACAGTGTGGAATGGGGGAGTAGGGAAGAATATAGAGAAGGATAGCATGAGAAAAAATAGAGAGAAATGACATTCACTGGACACAGAAATGGTTTATTACCTGTTGATAATAACATGTATAGAATTCTCAACTAGACTGGTCTGAGAAGTATTTCATGTTGGGTAAATTCTTTTTAAAAGCCAAATGTTATATAGTGATTGAATGTTTAAAAATAACAATGCATGGGACCAGCAGTTAGCATAATGGCTATGTTGCTGGACTCCCATGTAGTTGACCATGGTTCGCGTCCCGGACCCGGTGGCTTAAAACTCACGCCGGGCGCATTTGCATGCGTGCCCAAGATCCCGAGAGGAGAATGGAAGAGAAGGGATTGCAGCATGGCCATCGCCCCTGGGGGGTGATTTCTTGCTTTCTGTCTTTCTGTCTCTCTCTGTCTGTCTGGTGAGAGCACGCACCCTATAGCAAAAACCTCTAAAAAAAAATGCAAACAAATTATAATAATAATCTGAAAAAAATGATGAAAAGCTATTTCATGATGATGTGGATAGTAATGTCTTTGTCTTAAGTGATATGCATGATAATCATGCTGGAAAAAGAAATATTATACACTGTAAAGATATATTAGATTAAATGTAATATAAATTTTTTTAAAAAAGTAAAAAACACTGAACCATCTAAAAATAACCAACCTTCAAGAGTCACCTAAAAGTAATCCAACTCAAACCCTATAGCCCTACAAAATCCTCTCACTTACTTTCTCATCTTAGACACTATGAGAACTTTGTAAAAGCGTTATCTTTCCTTGCTGTAGTAGGTATGATCAGTTTATATTTACCTTACTAACAGGTTTCCCTTTTAGTATTTTGAGAAGTCAGTAATTGACACCTTCTCATGCTGCTATAATATAACTATCCCTGATCTAGCTGGTGACTACTGGTTTAGATGGCTGGATTTCATGTGGCTGCCTGCTCAGTTTGAGTCCAAGACATGGTGGTTTAGAAAACACATTAGGCACATGTGAGTACATGTCCAAAATCTTGATAGGAAAATTCAGGAGAAGAGTTTGTGGAATGTCCATCCTCTCATGGGGTGCTTTTTCACTTTTCCCCTATCTGTTTCTCTCTCACAAGTGTACACAACCTATAGCAAATTTATAAAAATAATAACTACCTATGCCAACCTAACCATTATAATCACTATCTTTATTTCTAACATTACTTTGTCACTTTCTGAATTTTACATAATGGAATGATGTAATTTATGTGTATTTTTATTTTGTTTTGTTTTATATGTGGAGTTTTTACTGAAGATTGTTTTAAAGGTTTATCCATGTTGTACATAGCTCAATTTGATTTACTCATACAGCTTCAGAATAATGTGACTTATTCATTCTATTGTTGATAGATATTTGAGTTGCTTGTATTTTTTAGTATGAGGTTGCTTTGAGCATTCTTGTGTGTGTGGTATGCATAATTTCTGCTGGGTAATCACTTACTCATAGGATATGCACATATTCAATTGTATTGAATATTGCCAAATGTATTTTTTAAAGTGATTATACCAATTTATACTCTGATCAGTAGCTATGGGATCAGTGGCACCACATCTTATACACATGTCCTTGTAGTAATAATTGCCAAATATTTCCCTAATAACCACTGATATTGAGCACTATTTTATACATTCATTAGCCTTTTAAATATCTTCTTTCTTTTTTTTCTATTTCTAGAGAGATTTTTGCTATAGGGTCATGTGCTCACCAGAGACATAGAGAGAGAAAGAAAGAGAAAAAGTGAGAAATTGCCCCCCCCCCCCCCCAGGAGAGATGGCCATGATGCAGTTCCTTCTCCCTAATTCTCTACTTGGAATTTTGGGCATGAACACACACATGCTCCATGTGAGTTTTTTTTTTTTTTTTCTTTTTTTGGAGAGGTTTTCACTATAGGGAGCATGTGCTCGCCAGACAAAAGAGACATAGAGACAGAAAGTGAGAAATCACCCCCCAGGGGGGATGGTCACGCCGCAGTCCCTTCTCCTCCATTCTTCTCTTGGGATCTTGGGCATGCACGCACACGCGCCCGGCGTGAGTTTTAAGCCACCGGGTCCGGGACGTGAACCACGGTCGACAACGTGGGAGTCCAGCAACATAGCCATTACGCTAACTGCTGGTTCCCGCCCCATGTGAGTTTCAAGCTGTCACATTTGGGACTTGAACCACATTGGTCATGTGAGAGTTCAGCACCACAACCACTATGCCACCTACTGGTCCCTCTTCTTCTTATTTTTCTACAGAATTGTTGGTCTTTTTTTCCATTGGTGCACAAGAGTTCTTAATATATACAAGATATATGTACTTTACTCGTCATATACATTAAAAATATCTTCTCTAATTATACTTTGCATTTTACTTACTGGTAGTTTTTTTGTATTTGATTTTGCTATAGGGCATGTGCACACACCAGAGAGAGATAGAGGGAAAGGAGAGGGAAAATGAGAAACCAACTTATGGGGGGAGGAGGGGCAGGGATGGCCCTGCTATAATCCCTTCTCCTCCAGTCTCCTCTCCAGATTTATGGCATGCACGTACACCTGCCCAGCATGATTTTCAAGTCATAGAGTCTTGATTAGGATAGCTAGCCATGTGAGGTCCAATGCCTTAATTGCCACACCACCTGCTGGCTCAATAGTAGCTTTGGATGAACATAAGTTTTTAATTTTGAAGAAGCCTAATATTATGACCTTTTTAAATAGCCAGTGTTTCTTCATATTGTTTATAAAATATTTTTAACATACAAGATATGAATATATTTTCCTATGTTATCTTTTGAAACTCCATTGTGCATTTTGATCTACAATTCACTGGAATGTGAGGTCAAAATCAAGATCTATTTTTTCCATATGGATATTCAATTAGCCCAAAATTATTTATTAAAAGAATAACACTTTCCCCACCTACTGAATATTTTAGTTTTGTCATAAACCGAGAGAACATAGATCTATGTAGAACTATTTTTGGATTGTCATTTTTTTTTCTATTGGTATGTGTATCCTCATACCAATAACACACTACCTTTATTACTATGCCTTTAGAATAAATCTCAGTGTTTGGTGAAATAAATCCTCGAGCTGGTACTAATTTTTTAACATTGTGTTGGCTAATCTTGGTCCATTACATTTCATAAACACTTTAAATTCATTTTGTCAATTGTCATACAAACACTAATGGGATATTGATGGAGATTGCATTGAATTTAGAAATCTATATGGGGACAAAGAATCTTTGGAAGACAGCCTGGATTATAATCCTGTTTCTGAAACTGTTTCTCTTGATAGGGAGCAATGAAATTCTTTAGACTCTCTCTAAAATAGAAATCATAATAGTTCCTGCCATCCTAGCATTTGCATGAGGATTAAATGTTATGATTTAAGGAAAATATTTGGGTAAGCACATGGTACTAAGTAACTACTCAGTAAATGGGCAAATTTAAGCTGAAAACAAGTATAATTATGTGATTTTTAAAAAAAAATCAAATGTGCATTTAAAAGAAATTAAGTACTATTTTTCAGACATAAACTGTGGGTCACATTTGTGTGTTTCAGTCATATTTGTGTACCAACTGTAGTTATTAACTATCACATAAAATTTTCTAGATTTCCTTGAAGAATAAAAATCTTGTATATCTCTAATTTACATAATTATGAAAGAAAAGCTTGAATAAATAGGAACCACTTATCAATGGTGTATTTTTTCCACTAAAAACAAATCATTATTTCTCATATGATAAAAGAATAAAAGTGACAAATTCCAATGTCTTAACTGAGGTGTTTGTATTATATTGTTTACAAATAAATATTTCTTATTTACTACTGTGGGACTTTTTAAAATCAAATATTCATGTTTTAGATACTAATCACAATATTAAAGGTAAAAAATATTTTTAGGAATCCCTTAGTGATTTTAAATAATGTTTCTTATTTCTCAAAACTTCATTTTCAATATATAAAAAATAAACTTGGAGGCAAGTAGGTGGCATGATGGTTGAGGCACTGGACTCCCACATGATCAACTGTGGTTGAGTCTTGGACCTGGCAGCTTGATTTCTCACTCTCCCTTTCTCTCCCTTTTCCTCTTTTTGGTCAAATTGAAGAAGAAGAAGAAGAAGAGGAAGAAGAAGAAGAAGAAGAAGAAGAAGAAGAAGAAGAAGAAGAAGAAGAAGAAGAAATAAAATTAAATTAATTAAAATTAATTAATTAAAATTAATCCTTATCTAAGTTCTGGAAATTGACTTACTTCCAAAAACTATTATTTAAAAGTTTATTCATTTATTTCTACTATAAAGCAAATAAAAAGAAAGCGAGACAGAAAAAGAGAGATAGCATCCCTAACAGTGTCTTCACACCAAAATCCACCCAGCTTCAACCAGCATGAGTGCCCAACATACTCAAGGAGATCGCTGAACATGAAGCCAGAATGAACGTGTGGCTCTGTCTCACAGAGCACCTCATATTATCTCTGTACCAACATTCAACCCCGTCCATAAAGTGTCTTTTATTTGTATTCTAGCAAATCAGTCATGAGGCGGCCTAAAAGTTAGACAGTGCCAAAATCAAATTTAAATTATTTGGAAACTCATGCTGTTTTGAGATGCAATTCTCTTCACTAAATATAAGGCTAAAATTGTCATGAAAACTCATGTTAATTGGTTAATTAATACTTCCAAAGCAATTTTTAACATTAATACTAAAATAGTATCCAATAAATGCAAACTTTTAAAGAGAATAAAGCTACCATAAAAGGAGGAGGTCACCAACATTGAGGAAGAAGAAGGTATTGACTCCTTCTATCAATAGGTGCACCAAATAAACAACTATCCACAAATCAATTAGCTCTGAGAGAAAGTCAGAGACCATCATACTCACCAGGCAAATGAGAAAACATCCACATCAAAAATCCAAGGCACATTCACCACGGACTTTACTACTCCCACTGCAGGCACTATACTACCAAACAGAAAGAAATGACCAACACCTAGTCTCTCCTTGTGAAAAGGAAGGCCTGAACCTCATATATACTGCCCTATACCTAAGGTCTCCCATGGTTTGACCTTTAATTAATCAATTATGAGAACAGAGGGAATTAGACATACATGAGTCTTTCTAAATAGCAGTGAAAAAAAAAAAGTGGTGGTTTTATACAAGCGTCTAAGCAATTTCAAGGAATTCATTTCCCTGGTAGCAGGGCATAAAGGGGGTATAAGAAAACAGAATCCCTTTTTTTCTCTCTGGAAAGGGTTCAGAAAACATCTCTCCAGCTGCTATGTGACATCCTAGCTTCTAAGTAGCTAGCATGAGGGAGTTAAAGGGACACATTATTAACCCACCACCAGCCAGCAAGGAGTTTGCATTTACATCAAATGCCCCAACTCTTATAACATCCACCTAAGGGGCAGCATCCTAAAACTTACAGCTCTGGGAATGGCAGGACTTAACATATGCATGTCTCTATAGACCACAGGAAAAAAACATATTGCTATACAGGCATGCAAGCATATTTAGGAACTTCCTCCCCCTAGAGTAGTGCAGAGAAAAGGCTTAAAAACATGCTGTTTGTATCCAGACAGGTTCTGAAGCATGTATCAGGAGCCTCAATTTTAAAGCTATTTCCTGAAGGACTTCTTAAACCTAGTAGTTCTGGGAACAGAAAGAACTTGAGAGTTCTCCTTGATCACAGAACAAAAAGGAGGTTTTAAACAGGAGTCCAAATAGTTCCAGGGCTATACTCCCTTGGAGCAATGCAGAAAAAGGGCAAAAATGTGCAGCTCTTATTTTCTCACCAAAATGGGACTAAAACACTAACTCCCAGTGCCTACTTGACAGCCTGGTTTCTAATGAACTTGCATCAGGGAGCTTACAGGGTAAACAAACAATAGTCCTTCAGGAACCAGAACTAAAGGTCAGGATTTTACAAAACATCATCTCCATCTTGCCCCAGAGATAAATCTAGGCTGGTCCATTCATTCCAGAGGGAGTTTATGCACATATCAAACTCTACTACTTTCATTGCTCCCACCTAAGGGACTGTCTCCTTAATGACCTAGCTTTAGAAGTCAAGGGGACTTTGTGATCCAGAGTGAACCAAGACCACAGAAAACAGACATATACTGAGTTCATCTGCAGCAGCCATCCCTCCAAAATCAAAAGGGGTAGCGTAAACATGAACACATTCATGCTTTTAGCACAGATCTTTTCCCTTGCATAGTGCAGAAAGAAAGAGAGAGAAACAACAATATTCAGCTTTAGTATACACAGAAAGTACACATATCCAACATACCAACTTTCCAGCTACATCTGAAGAATCTAGTTTCTATCACAATGATATCAAGGTACTGAGAATACATGGTACATCCAATGTTCCAGGATGCCACCAAAAAGATTTCAGAGGAACCTTAAAACCTCTGGCTATGTGGATTGGTGAAAACTATGTTCTATATGATGTAAGAGGGAGTTGTCTAATATAAAGTGCAGAAACCAATACAAAGAATCAAGGAAAATGATGAAACAGGGTAAAATATTCCAAACAAAAGAACAAGATACAGCTCTAGAAACCAACATAAATAATGTGGAGATTTGTGATTTACCTGGAAGAGAATTCAAAAAATGGTCACAAGGATGTTCACAGAGGTCAAGATAGCAATGCCAAAACAACTTGAGACCTTTGATGAATTGATAGGGAGCAAGCAGATGGTGTAGTGGTTACATCACTGGACTTCCACAAGTCCAATGATGGTTCAAGTCCTGGACCCGGTGGCTTGAAACTCACACCAGGCATGTATGCATGCATGCCCAAGATCTCAAGAAGAGAATGGAGGAGAAGGAGATGTGGTGTGACCATTCCCCTGGGAGACAATTTATTACTTTCCCTCTAACAGTCTCTGTCTCTCTCTCTCCAGCAAGCACACATGCCCTAAGGCAAAAATCTCTACCAAAAAAGATATAAACTATAAAAAAGTACAAAACAAATAATAGATCTGAAGGATATTATAACTGAGCTGAAAAATTAATAGAGGTATTCAACAATAGACTAGACCAATTAGATAAAAGGATTAGTGAACTTGAAGACAAGTTACTGTACATCAACCAATCTGCGGAGCAAATAGAAATAAGAAAGAAAAATAGCAAAGATACTTTAAGAGACCTATAGAACACCATCAAGTGAGAAAAAGAATATGCATTATTGATATGCCAGAAAGAGAAGAGAGAAACAGAAAACCTATTCAAAGAAATAATGGCAGAAAACTTCCTAAGTCTTGGGAAGGAAATGAAAAACCAGATTCAGGAATGTCATAAACACCAAATAAAATGAACCCTGAGAGAATCACACAATGGCACATCATAGTCACATTGTCAAAAGTTAAAGACAGGGGCCAGCAGATGGCATGTTGGTTAAGGCTCAAGACTCCGAAATGGCTGACTGTGACTCAAGTCCCGGACCTGGTAGTTTGAAAATCATGCTGGGGGGACCAGCAGTTGGCGTAATGGTCATGTTGCTGGACTCCCATGTAGTTGACTGCAGCTTGAGTCCCCGACCCGGTGGCTTAAACTCACGCCGGGCACATATGCGTGCATGACCAAGATCCCGAGAGGAGAATGGAGAAGAAGGGACTGTGGCATGGCCTTCCCCGCTGGGGGATGATTTCTCACTCCCTGTCTCTCTCTGTCTTTCTGGCGAGCACCCTGTAGCAAAAATCTCTAAAATTAAAAAGAAAGAAAGAAAAAAGAAAGAAAGAAAGAAAAGAGAGAGAGAAAGAAAGAAATAAAGAGAGAAAGAAGAAAGAAAGAAAGTCATGCTGAGCGTGTGTGCCTGCATGCCCAAAATCTCAGGAGGTGAATGGAAGAGAAGGGATTGTGGTATGGCCATCCCCACTGGAGGGTGATTTCTCAGTTTATCTTGCTCTCTCTCTCTCTCTCTCTCTCTCTTTCAAGTACATGCACCCTATGACAAAAACTTCTAAAAAAAAAAAAAAAAGAAAAGCTGAGATTATCACCATAAACCTGTGCTACAATCTGAAGGATAAGAATGTGAATTAATAACACTAAAACATATGAAAGGAAAAAATCACTAGTACAAGTAAATAAGTTGCCAAATCAAAAACATTCTAATACTCTAATAGCAGTGGTAATTCAGTTATATCTCTAAAGGTCAAAAGGCAAAATTATTAAAAACAATGAACGTTACAATAATTTGCAAAGGGATGTACAGAATAAAAAAATAAAACATTAAAAACATAAAACATGAGAGAAAGGGGACTGCAAATGGAGAGTTTGTGTATAGAATCAAAATTAAGCTGTTTTTGGCTTAAATTAATCTGTTATAACTGTAAGATGTTTTATGCAAGCCTCAGGATAACCACAAAGCAAAAGTCTATGATAAATACACAAAAGATAAAAAGAAAAGAATGAAAACATACCACTACACAAAACCATCAAGCTACAAAAGAACAAAGCAAGAGAAGAAAATAGGAACAAAGGATATATAAAACAACCATAAAACAATGAACAAAAGGCAAAAATAAGTACAGACATATTAGTAATAATGAATGTAAATTGATTAAATTCTCTAAGTAAAAGACAGAGTGGCTGAATAGTCAAAAAACAAAAACAAACAAACAAAAAACTTTTCCAGATCTGTGATATAGTGGCAATAAGCTGCTCAAGTAAAGCTGGATATTATTAGATAGTGGACCATTTTGGGTCCCCAGCCCAGTCAGCCTGAAATACACAGGGAAGGCAAATAAGCACCCAAGATTCAATGAGCTGAAGGATTAGAAGAAAGAGATCACAGCATTACCAGATCTTGCAAAGGGTGCTCATCTCTCTCTCTCTTTCTCCCTCCCTCTCTCTCCTCTCTTTCTCATATGCTCTCAAGTGTGCACAAATGTGCTCTACCAGGAATAAAGAAAAATAATCTTTTTTTTTTTTGGAGAGGTTTTTGCTATAGGGCGCATGCAATTGCCAGAAAGAAAGAGAGACAGAGAGACAGAAAATGAGAAATCACCACCCCAGGGGGATGGTCACGCCACAATCCCTTCTCTTCCACTCTCCCCTCGGGATCTTGGGCACACACGCACACGTGCCCAGTGTGAGTTTAAGTCACCGGGTTAAGGACTTGAACCACAGTCGACCACATCGGATTCCAGCGATGTAGCCATTTGCCATCTGCTGGTCCCAAGAAAAATATTCTTAATAAACATACCCAACTAGATGCTGCTTACAACTCACCTCACTTTCAAGGACACACATAGACTGAAAGTGAGGGAATGGAAATAATTATTCCATGGAAATGGTAACCAAAAGAGAGCAGACGTCACTATAGTTCTATCAGATGGAATAGCTTTTAAGTCAAATCTATAAAGAGACATAGAAGGTTATTATACAATAAAGTGGTCAGTTAAACAAGAGGATTTATAATTATAAATATATATGCAGCCTACGCCAGAGCACCAAAGTACATAAAGGAAGTATTAACAAATCTACAGGAAGAGATAGACTGCAATAATAGTGTGGTACTTTGATACCCCACTGTCAGCAATGGACATGTCATCTGGATGGAACAACAACAAAGAAAAACAAGTTAAACTATACTACAGACCAAATGAACCTGAGATTTACAGAATATTTCATTCAACAATTGCAGAATGCACATAAAACATTCTCTAGGATAGACCTTATGGTGGGCTGCAAAATAAATCTATTTTTAAATTTAAATAAATCATATGAAGTACTTTTTCTGATCTCAAGGGAATAAAATGAGAAACCAATTACAAGAAGAACTTTAAAAACTATATAAATATATGGAAATTAAACTACATTCTCCTGGGAAGTCAATGATCAATTTAAAAAATAAGAAGATAGTTTAAAACTTTTTTCAAACTAATGAAAATAGAAACACAACCTACCTGATCTAGTCCTGTAGTGGCAGACTCAATATGGCTGATCACAGTTCAAATCCCAGCCCTGGAAGCTTGAAAAATACACAAATGCATGTGTGTACATGCCTAAAATCATAACAGGAAGGAGGAAAGGAGGAAAAAGGATTTCAGCATGACTATGCCCCTTTGGAGCCTTCTCTCTCTGTCTCTCTCTTTCTCTGGCAAGTGCACATACCCTCTGACAATAAAGAAAAAAGAGAAGAAAGAAAGAAAGGAAGAAGAAAGAAAGAAAAAAAGGAAGAAAGAGAAAGAAAGAAAGGAAGGAAGGAAGGAAGGAAGGAAGGAAGGAAGGAAGGAAGGAAGAAAGAAAGAAAGAAAGAAAGAAAGAAAGAAAGAAAGAAAGAAAGAAAGAAAGAAAGAAAGAAAGACAGCACACCAAAATCTATGGGATACAGGAAAAGCAGTACTAAAGGAAATTTCATAGCAAGAAATGCCTACATGGAAAAGGTAGAAACATTCCAAAATTTAAAAAAAAATCTAATGATGTACCTCAAAGAACTAAAAAAGCAATAAAACATACTCAAAATCAGTGGAAGAAAATAAACAATAAATACTAAATTTTAGGGCAGAAACAAACAAAATTAAGACTAATGAAACAGTACAATGAATCAATAGAATATAAAGTTGATTTTATAAAAAGAAACAGAATCAACAAAGCTTTAGCTGAACTAATTAAAAAGGAGAGAAGACCCAAATAAAATCAAAGACAAAAAAGAAGCCTTTGCAACGAATACCACTGAAATACCAAGGATCTTTAGAAACTATTAGGAACAATTATATGCTCACTAGATTGAAAACCTAGAAGAAAATGAATAAATTATTCAACACACACAACCTACCAAAATTGAACCATAAAGGAACATATAAGCTGAATGAATCAATAATAAGTAATGAGATTGGATAAGTAATAAAAAAATCTCCCAACAAAGAAAAGCCTAGGATCAGATGGCTTATGACTAACTGTATCAAACTCTTGAAGAAGAGCTAATACTAACTCACTCTTTTCAAACTATTTCAAAAATATCAAAGGGGAAAAAATTTTTCCAAACTCATTACATGAGGTCAGTATTAATCTCATACCAAAATTAAACAAGAGCACAACATAAAAAAAGAAAACTATGGGACAATATTCCTGATGAACATATATACAAAATTCCTAACAAAATACCAACAAAATGAATCCAACAGCACATCAAAAATATTATACACCATAATCAAGTGGAATTTATCTCATAGATGCAAGGATGGTTCAATAGATGGAAATTAATAAACATAATACATTGCATTACAGAACTAAGAGGGGGAGAAAAGCATGATCATCTTGACAGCCACAGAAAAAGCATTTGATAAAATTCAATATCCTTTTGTCACAAAACTCAACAAATCAGAAAAAGAATTTCTTTCCCCAGAACTCAACAAATTAGGTGTCACAGATTTATACCTCAGCACAATAAACAGCATATAAGACAAACACACAATGAACATCATGTTGAATGTAGTAACCAAAACTTTATGGTACTAGAATAAAAAATGACACACAGAACAATGGAGATTTAGAAAACTCAGAAATGTACCTATGTATTTACAGTTAATTTTTGACAAAGATTTCAAAAACATACATTGGGGAAAAGACAATGTCTTCAATTAGTGGTGCTGGGAAAAGTGAATATCAACATAAATAAAAATTAAGAAAAAAAACCTGTCCTTCATCATATATAAAAATCAACTCAAAATGGAAAAAAAGAAAAAAAAAAACCTTAAATGTAAGACCTCAGTCTGTGAAACTGTTAGAATAAAAACTCCTAGAAGTGTTTCAGGACATTGACGTAAGTACAGTGTTTGGATAAGACCTCAAAAGCTGAGGCAACAAAAGTAAAAATAAATAAATGAAATTAGATCAAATTAAAAATCTATGCACAGCTAAGGAAACAATCAACATAGTGAAGAGACAACCTGAAAAATGGAAGAAAATACTTGCAAACTATTCATCTAACAAGATTAATGTCCAATATGTTGGGAATTCAATTCAATAGAAAAAATAATAACCTGATTAAAAATGGGCAAATGATCTGAACAGACATTTCTCAGAAAAAGACATGCCAATGGCCAGCAGATAGATAAAGAAATATGCTCAATATAACTAATCATTTGGGAAATGGAAAACCACAGTGAGACATTATCTATCTCATACCAATTAGAGTGACCATTATTAAAGAGATTAAAAATAACAAAAGTTGGGACCAGCAGTTGGTGTAATGGCTATGTCACTGGACTCCCATGTAGTTGGCCACGGTTTGAATCCCAGACCCAGTGGCTTAAACTCATGCCAGGTGTGTGTGCATGTATGCCCAAGATCCCAAAAGGAGAATGAAGGAAAAGGGATTGTGGCATACTCATCCCCCCTGGGGGGTGATTTCTCACTTTCTGTCTCTCTGTCTCTCTCTGTCTTTCCAGCGAGTGCATGTGCCTTATAGCAAAAACCTCTTTAAAAAATTAATTAATTAATTAATTAATTAATTTAAAAATGCTGGTCTGAATGTGGAGAAAGGAGAACACTGTTGGTGGGAATATTAATTATTATCGTGATTATGCAAAACAATATGTAGCTTTCTTCTTTTTTTCTTTAAGAGGTTTTTGCCACAGGGCATCTGTGCACACTAGAAAGAGAAAGAGACGAAGACAGTGTGAGGAAAAGTGAGAAATTACCCTCCAGGGGCTAGCCATGCCACAGTCCCTTATCCTCCATTCTCCTCCTGGGACCTTAGGCATACATGCAAATGCATCCTGCGTGATATTCAAGTCATCAGATCCGGGACTCAAACCATGGTCAGTCATGTGGGTGTCCAGTGATGTAATCTCTACGCCATCTTCTGGCCCAAGTATGTAGCTTTTAAAAAAAAAAAACAACTGAAAATGGTTTCAACAATTCCACTGCTGGGTATACACCAAAAGGAAAGAAATTAAATATATTCAAGAGATATCTGCACTCCATGTCTATTACAACACTGTTCACAACATCCAAGATACAGAATCAGTCTAAGTGTCTATCAACAGGTGAATGGCTAAAACGAATGTGGCATATATACACAAAGAATATTGCTCAGACAATAATTTAAATGAAATCCTGTCATTTGCCAAAATGTAGATTAGCCAGAAGGACATTATGCTAAGTGAAACAAATGCGGACACTGAAAGGCAAAAATGGCATGTTTTTATTGATATGTGGAAGCTAAAATAGTTTATCTCATAGATGTAGAGAGTGAAATAGTGGCTACCACCTGCTAGGAAGGGCAGAGAAGAGAGAGAGATGGCAATTGTAATTTTTTTTTGAGAGGTTTTTGCTATAGGGCTCATGCACTCACCATACAGACAGAGAGAGACAGAGAGACAGAAAGCAAAAAATCACCCCCCAGGGGGGATGGCCACGCCACAATCCCTTCTCCTCCATTCTCCTCTTGGAATCTTGGGCATGCATGCACACGCGCCCAGCGTGAGTTTTAAGCCACTGAGTCTGGGATGTGAACCGTGGTCGACTACGTGGGAGTCCAGTGACATAGCCATTATGTTAACTGCTAGTCCTGCAACTGTAATTTTTTAATGGGGAAAAATTAGAGTTATATAGAAGGAATAAATTCTAGTGTTCTATAGCACAGTTGGGTCACTGCAATTAACAATAACTTATTTTATATCTCTAAATAGCTATAAGATAGGATGTTGCATGGTCCAAACACAATGAAATAATAAATGTTTGAGATTGTGTGTATGCTAACTACCCTGATTTGTTCATCCTACCTTGTATACATGTATTAAAATATTCTATATTCGGGGCTGGCAGTTGGCGTGGTGGTTGGAGATGCTGGACTCCCACATGGCTGACCACGGTTCGAGTCCCGGACCTAGCGGCTTGCTTTCTCACTCTCTCTCTCTCTTGCTCACTCTGTCTCTCCCTGGTCAAATTAAACTAACTAACTAAATAAATAAAACAATTCTTTAAAAAATATATTCTGTATTCTATAAATATGTACAATTATTATATCAATTAAAAATTTAAGTTTTAGTCATAAAAAGTGACAAGTAGGAAAAAAGAATATAATATATAACTCTTTTATCTCTTCTTTAAAAAAATTTTGCATCTATACCAAATTGATGAAAAGAAAATTTCAAAACTGTGAAAACAAAGATGAATTTCATAGATTCTTTCAAGTTATAAAAATTAAAATCTCATGAAAACAAATTTAAATATAGTTTTTAATCCAAGGGAAAATTGCTTCAATTTATCTAATTAAATTAAACAAAGTCAATCATAACAATACTAAAATGGATTCAATTAAAAAACTTTTTAGGGACCAGCAGTTAGTGTAATGGCTATGTCGCTGAACTCCTATGTAGCTGACCGTGGTTTGAGTCCTAGACCCAGTGGCTTAAACTCACGCCGGGCATGTGTGCACGCGTGTCCAGGATCCCAAGAGGAGAATGGAAGAGAAGGGATTGTGGGGTGGCCATCCCCCCTGGGGGGATTTCTCGCTTTCTATCTCTCTGTCTTTCTGGCAAATGCACTCACCCTATAGCAAAAGCCTCTCAAAAAAAAAAAAAAAAAAAAAAAAAAAAAAAAAAAAAAAAAAAAAAAAAAAAAAAGACATTTTAAGTACTGCAAACCAATCATATAAAATAACACATATTAACTTATAAGTTAAGAATAATTAAGTGTAGTGGAAGAAAACCACCATAGATTTTGAGAGAGTAAAAGAAAGTGAACTCATTCTAACTCATTCTCCTGAACAAATATGGAACGTTGGGAAATTCATTCTCTTCGTATGCAGTGTTTGTTTTTAATACTATAACATGTTTTAGTAGGGAACCATTATATCTATACAACTTTCTTGACCATATCAACTATTCTCTTCTTGGTCCTTAGAACACTTATGATCAGTGTCACACACTTTGAAAATATGACATGCTTTTCTAGATATAATTTGTATATTTCTCTTTTACATATAATCCTTTGGAGTAGAGGTGTTTTGTCTAAACTTTGTATGTATTTTTTTGTTTTGAAAGTTCATTATAATCCTTTTAAAGATAAAGATTTGAGGGCAAGTCCATGGCCTGGTGGTTAAGGTGGCTGGATCCCACATGGTCAACTGCATCATTCCATTCCAGGACACAGCAGTTTGAAAAACATGCAGGGCATGCACGTGTGAGTGTGCCCAAAATCCTGACAGGAGAGATGAAAGAGAGATGCAATCACAGCATAACCATTTTCCATGGGGGTGGGTGCTTTCTCATTTACTTTCTCTCTCTCTCTCTCTTTCTCTCTCTCTCTCTCAACCTACCTGCACATGACTCGCCAATTTAAAAAATAAGATAATTTTTTTGAAATTGTTAAATTCTTATATTGTTTAAGTAGTTAATACATATATATTTATAAAAGAAAATTCAAATATCACAAAAGGTTTCAAAGTCAAAATGTGAGTTTCTTTTCCTTTCTTCTTCCTTCCTTCAAGCCTCAGCAATTTTCCTACCTGAAAGGTCAGCTTCCTTCCCTGTGTTTCTTGCTAAAGATACTGACGATATTTGTTTCTTAGACCAGTATATGAATTCTCATCTGATGTGCTTCATATGGCTATATATCTTTTATATAGATATGCATATCCATTCCTCCTCAGACATGTGTATATTGCCAGTTTAAATACGAAATGTGGCATAGTGTACACACTATTATATTTCTTTATATCTTTACTATTGTCTTCCATGCTTCCTCAAAAAATATTTAAGAATGTATGATGATTGCCTGATGGGTAGAAATAACATGTTCAAGAATGAGTCATGCAAAGGAAACACTTTTAACTTAAGAACGTGACATTTTAAGGTTGCCTAATTTACACTGGTCATTTGATTCTTTGAATATTATGCACAGTGAATTCTATAGAGTAAAAGTATGTTAAAAATTACCTTGTATTGGAACAAGCAATACATTTTAACAGGTCATATAATGGGTCCACTTTCCTGATGAGATTTACTGGTCTTGATCACAAGCTATACTTTTAGTCTGACAGTACAAATATTTCTGATGTAGTAGAAACACATTTATTTTGAATAAGCTATTTAACATTTCTTTATGTAAATATGCTATATTTAACATTAGTTTCTCCAGGTTTTGTTTTACTGCACTATTTGGCACTAGGTTAATTTGTAATATAATATAAATATGACAATTTGGTCATCATTAAAGTTGAGGTTTATTTTGTGGTTGTCGTCATTAATATCAATAATGTGTGCATTGTACCGTAAATTAATTTATGATGAAAGATTAGTATTTTCCCCCAAAGAGAAGAAATTATAGGCAGCTTCCAAGACCTAAGTTCTGCAAATACATTTGCTTATCTGAAACAAGTGAAGTAGGGTAAAAATTTTAGTCTTGAACAAAGCACAAAAAACCCTTTCTTCATAAAATATACTTCAAGAGAAAGTGATAATATGTTCATTTATTAAACATAAAGTAAACAGTCATTAAGGAGCATAGACTAAGTGTAGAGGGATTACTATAATTACCACTACTACTAATAATAGTTCTACTAATAATAGGAGAAATTTATTGAGTATTGACTATGTGTCAAGCACTATAATAAATGTTTTACATGAATAATCTCAGGTACTCCTTATATTTTACTAATTTTATGTAATATGCTATAAATACCATTCCAGATTAGTGATAAAGAAAATTATATTAATATGAAATAAAATACCCACTGTTGCAAGCTAAAAGGGATGCAAATAAGGTATATCTATGAACATCAGTTCCAATAGTGGAGTAGTTCATAGTTATTTGACAATGACAATATAGAATGTGTTAAAGTAGGAAATTGGAGGGACATCTAACCATTATAGCCTAGAGAGAAATGGGAGAAAGTTAGCTGAGGTTGAACAGAGAGGACACATTCTTACAGAAGCAGCAGCTTGTTAAAAACTTGTAGGTGAGGCAATCTAGCCATTTTGGGAGAAAGGAAGATGTCCCACTGCTAACTGGGCCTCCAGCATAAAAAACCCATGTGATTGAACCTCCAAGTTCGAGAAGAAACTGACCATCCACCAGATGACTAGAAATCGCTGCAGGACCACAAGAAATATGGGGAAGCAGGAAAATACCTCTCCCACAAGGGAAACGGATAGCTCCTCTTCATCCACACACAGTTCAATGGAAATCATGGAAATGTCTGATAAAGAATTCAGAACATTCATAATGGCAAAGCTAACAGAGATGGAAGAGAAGAGAGACAAGGAACTGCTGAAGAGGAAGGAGAAAGGAATTGAAGAGTTCCAGGAGGTGAGGAAATTCATGCAAGATCTAAAAGAGGAATTTCACACTTTACAAAAGAATCAGATGGAACTGTTAGAGATGAAGGCTATAATACAAGAAGTCAAAAATCTCCCTTGAAAATATTAAAAGCAGACTAGATCATATAGAAAATAGAATCTCTAATGTAGAAGACAAAATGGCTGGCCTAGAAAAATCCACCATGAAGACTGAGAAAATGGCCCAAAAATTTGAGAATAATATGCGAGAAGTACTAGATACAATTAAACGTCCAAACATCCGGATAATAGGCATCCCAGATGGTGAAGAGTCTCATAAGGGCATTGATAATCTATTCCATGAAATCCTGCAAGAAAACTTTCCAAACCTAGAGAGGCACTCAAAGATTCAGTCCCAAGAAATACAGAGGACCCCAAATAGAATCAACCCAAGAAGATCTTCTCCAAGACACATTATAGCCAGACTGACCAAAACCACAGACAAAGACAAGATACTGAGACTGGCTAGAGAAAAAAGGCAAGTTACCTACAAAGGGTATCCCATCAGACTAACAGCAGACCTCTCATCGGAAACAATGCGAGCGAGGAGAGAATGGGAAAATATATTCAAAGTATGAAGGGAAAAGCAATTTAAACCGAGAATTCTGTACCCAGCAAGGTTATCGTTCATCTGGGAAGAAAAGACACGAACTTTCCCAGATAAACAAAACCTGACAGAATTTACCAGTACCAGACCAGATCTCCAAGAAGTTCTTAAGGGAGTGCTATGTCAGTAAAATTAAATGCAGACACACAGAAATAAGAGTTCAAAAACTAAGAAAATGGGCAACTTAATTGTAGTGACATGTTTGGAGATGAATATTATATCCCAGAATTCAATCTGGAAGATCGAACCTTAACAGAAGAAAGATTAAGTGCATGAGACTGAACCGATGAAACAACATTCTGTGACTTGACTAAGTTATTGCTGCTTTTCTCCTAAGCTTTGTTTTCTGGTTTTAAAGGATTTTTGTCCTGTCATGAGCTGTTGATAGGTGCATGTACCTACTATTTGAACAGAATACTAACCTGTTTCTAGGCTTTAAGTTTCAAGGAAATATCATTACCAGTTCAAAACTACTCTTCTCGAAATTACCTGCTGAAAGTAGTTAGATTACTTATGATATTGTGTGATCAACAAAATGTTGGGGAAAAAGGAATGGAAGACAACTGTATATAGCAGAGATAGTGTAATAAGAGAGTGGGAAAGGGCAGAGGGTCAAACATGGGGTAAAAAACATATATACGTATACATATGTATGAAAGTAGAAATGGAATATTATTGATGATAACATGCATGATTAAGCCACTATGCAGTTTATTCTAGATGGGAAACCACATTTAGTACATTGTGATGATGCTCAGGGAATGAATGTTAAGTAATTAAAAAAAAAGTTGCAGGAGAAAAAAAAATGATAAAACTGTTCGTATCGAAATTTTTTAAAAAATGCATATTTGATGACTGCAGTAAGCTATATAGCCCCAGCTGGGTACTGCTTTATAATATGTTCATTCTACTCACTGGGGTTTATGCCTAAAGTCAGACTTGGGTTCATGTATAGGTATATATCAGCTGTGCTAGCTATTGGATATATTTAGACTAATTAAGTTCATTAGCAAATCATTTAAATTGGGGGGGAAGGCATAGAAAGCAACCATGGACACCAGAGACAATGTGTGAGGAGGGTGGGACATGGCAGAGGGTGAGGGATAAGGAATCAAGGATGGTAAAATAAAAAACAAAGTATACAAGACATAAGAATTGGAAAATTATTTGCTGAAAACATGTATGTTGATGTGCTTGATTGAGCCAATACACAGTGTATTTTGGATGGAAAATTCATTTGTATGCTGTAGTGATGTATAGTGAATTAATGTAAACAATAAATAAATTTAAAGAGAAAAAAAACCTTGTAGGTGAAAGAACTCATAGGCATAAAAGACTCATAACTGAAAAAGTAGTAGAGACTTGAGTGAGGATAAAATTAATATGATAAGGCAGACAAAAGATCATAATGAAAGTTAAGGAGTTTCTATTTCATTCTTTGATCAATATGAATTACTAACCTTATACAAATGGGTGATGGAATTAGTTTTGAGTTTCTTAAAGTCTATTCTAGCATCAATATGGAAAATGAATTGAAGGGATGACGGTTCAAGACAGGCATTACTACAGGTGATAGCATATGGTCTTAACTAAAGTGGTAAGAGTGGAGCTAGAGAACAGATTAATGCCAAAGCTATAAATAAGATAACATTAGCAAGTACACATGACTGCTTTAGATTGTAGATCAAGAAGTCAA
The DNA here is from genome assembly GCA_026018925.1 of Tupaia tana. Lineage (NCBI taxonomy): Eukaryota > Metazoa > Chordata > Mammalia > Scandentia > Tupaiidae > Tupaia > Tupaia tana. The sequence continues at coordinate 58,543,127 of JAKSZU010000009.1, read as the reverse complement.
GAAGCAGTCCAGTCTTTCCAATTAGAACAATCGGGTATCATTCACCAAGATGGAAAATGCAAGAGAGACACTAGATTTGCTGGAAAGATAATAAATTCCATTTTCAACATATGAGATACTATCAGAAATCTAAGTAGAGATATACAATAAACAATTCGATAAATGCGTCTGGGACTTAAGAGAAATATCTAGGCTAAAAATCTAGACTTAGGAGGTCAGCAGTGGTATAATGGTAAAACAACCGGATTCACCTGGGAAAGTTTCTTGGTTCACACACCAGGCTTCCCTGGGCACAAGGTGTATGTGTATATGCCCACGGTCTGGGCTAGCTGAGTCTGTGGATGGAATGTGGTATGAGGATTCTGCTGGAAATGCCTGTCTGTTTGTCTCTCTCTATTATGGAAGACAAGAATAAGTAAACTTTTGAAAAAATCTATAAAGAGTAATCTGTGTAAAAGTGAAGGAAAGGCAGTCATTGAGATTTCCCTGATGAAGAATGTATGCATTGATAATAGAAGAGAATCAATGAGGTCTTTCTTTTCAATTCTATTGATTTACTGCACTTACATTTATCATTTTCTTCATTTTACTTGCTTTGGATTTTTATTTACTTATTTTGTCTTCTTTTTCTTGTTTCTTAAGGTGGCAATTTGGATAATTAATTTCTGACCTTTCTTTTTGGCTAACATAATCATTTAGTTACCAAAACATCTCTATTAACACCACTTTTTCTGTTTTCTACACAGTTTGATGTCCATATTCATGGAGTTTAAGATAATTTTGATGTTCTTTAGACTTTCTCTTTAATCCATGAATTATTTAGAAGTATATTTTTTAGTTGTCAAGTATTTGGATATTTTCATGTTATATTTCTATTATTGATTTCTGCATACACAGTATGATTTAAATTATTTTAAATCTGTTGAGATTTGCTTTATGATTATAAATATACTTATCCTTGAAGAATATCCCATGATGCTTGAAAAAATGTGTATTCTTCTATCTTTGCTGACATGTTATTTGTATTTTAGTTAGGTACTGTTGTTGAATGGTATTGTTCAACTCTTCCATGTCCTTATTTTTTTTCTACCCAGGAGTACTATCAATTGCTGACATATGGGTAAAAATGACAACAAAAATATTTGAGGATTGTTTTCTTTCTCCTTTCAACTCTTCTTGCCTTCCATCTTTTGTAGCCCTGTTGTTTGGTTCATACACATTTAGATTACTTATATCTTCTTTATGGATTGGCCTTTTTATCATCATATGATGTCCCCCTTCTGTCTATGGTAATTTTCTTTGTTCTGAAATCTATTTTGTTTGCCATTCATAAAACTTCCTCAACTTTCATTCGTTTGGTATTTAAATAGAATATATTTTACTATTGTTTTATTTTAATCAACCATTATATTCAGGTGAACTTTTGTAAACAAAATATAGCTGAGTCAGGGCCAGCAGGTGGTGTGGTGATTGGCGCTCTAGACTTCCACATGGCTGACCTTGGTTCAAGTCTTGGACCTGGCAATCTATTTATATATATATATATATATATATATATATATATATATATATATATTACACACACACACACACACACACACACATATATATATGAGTCATGTTTTCTTATGGACTCTGTCAATCCGTGTATTTTAATTATTGTATTTAAATTTAATGGAATTATATATTGGGGCTTAAATCTGCATTTTATTTTTGTCATTTCTTCTGTTTTTATTTCAGTTTTATTTATATATTTTGGGCTACTGTTGACTTATAAGTTATTTTTTAAATTTCATTTTTACTCGTTGCTAATGTTTATACAAGTATCTGTATAGTTTCATTAGTGACTACTCTAGGTTTTACAGTATGCATACATAATACATAGTTACTGGTATTGACCTTTACCAATTTGAGGGAAATATAAAATCTTTATGTTTCTTTCACATTTTACCTCCATTTATAATATAAATGATATTAATGTTTCCTTGTCAGGCATTTAGAATCTCATCAGGCATTGCTATAATTTTTACTTCAACTATCAAACAATTTAGAAAACACAGGTGAGAAGGAAATTCTATTGCATCTACCCATGTGTTTACTCTTTTTGTTGTTCTTTCTTCAGTAGTCATGTTCCAAGATTCCTTTATCATTTCTTCTGTGATTCAAGAATATCCTTTGGGGGCCCAGTAAGTGGCATGAGGGTTAAGGTGTTGGACTCTTACATGGCTCACCACAGTTCCAGTGCCAGATCCAGTGACTTGGAAATCATGCCAGGCACTTTTGCATGTGGGTGCAAATCCCAAATGGAAAATGGAGGAGAAGTGATTGCAGCATGGCTATCGCCTCTGGGGGTGACTTCTCATTTCCTCTCTCTCTGTCTCTTTCTAGCAAGTTCTTGCACCCTGTGGGGGAAAAAAAGTCCTTTAACTATGCTTTTGGGTCTTGCAATGCACTAGATATGCTCTGCTGGCAACAAAGTCTCTCTCTATTTCAATTTAATTTTCTGCTATAGGGTGTGTGCAAACATAAGCATGAGAGACAGAGAGAGTGCTCCCTAATGGGGTATTGTCATGCTGCAATCCTCCTTCTTTCAATTCTCCATCCTGCCAGAATCTTGTACATGTATGCACCCTTTTTCCATAATATTCAAGCTGCTAAAGCTAGGACTCAAACCTTGGTCAATTATGTGGGATCTGGCTTCCTCTGCACAGTGCCCAACCTAACTATAGGGCCAACCCTAAATTATCTTAATTATCTTTCATCTGATATTTGTCTCAATTTTTCTTCACTATTGAGATATATTTTTTGCTGGACATAGAATTTTTGGCTTGCAGTTCTTTTCTTTCAACACTTTGAAAATGTTATGCCCATCTCTTCTGACCTCCTTGGTTATCTGATGAAAAAGATCCTGTCATTTCAATTGTTTTTCTATTATAGGTAAAGTGTCATTTTTCTCTGTTTTCAAACTTTTTTCTTCATTGCTAGTTATTTTTCCTTTTTATTTTGTTAAAGGGCATGTCTGCTCACTGAAAAGGGACAAAGAAAGATAATGGAAAGGAGAAAGCATCCTCCATGGAGGATAGTCACACCACAATCCTTCCTCCTCCATTTCTCCTTTTGGTTGCTTTGTTACTGTCAGGTGGAGGTGGGAACTTAAGTTCCCAACTCAGCCTTCATTGACACCAGGGGGTAAAAGACTCTTCATTATTGCTAGGTGAGAAGGAAGGTTCCAGTTCCTCCCATGAGGTGAGGCATATTTTATTGCCTTTAAATAATTGCCTCCATTGACAATATTGTGGCTGAGATGGGGGGGGGGGAGAGGGGGGGGAAGGTACCACATTTATTGCTCACCATATTCCTTTCACTGTTATGGAGGGGATTATGTGAGGGGCCTATCACTGATGGGCAGGAATGAAAGTCCCACTACCTCACTTGGCCTCCTCTGACACCACTCCAGTGGTAGGGAAAAACATGAGGTATAAGTCATTATATCCTGCTGGGGATGGACTTCTAAGTTTGGCCTATGTTGGTGACTTTGGGTTGGGGCCAGTTTTTTCCATGGTGTTTTTCTGGAGTTTGGTGGGTGGGGTCTGAAATTTTCTGTCTTCCAAGATTACAACTTTGCAGGTTCTTTGGTTTGAGAGAACAGGATTTTCTTGGGGCTTTTTTTGTCTGTACTTGGCATTTCTGGGTTGCCAACATCTTTAGAACCAAGTCTAGAAAACAGACAAAAAGCCTAGACTTTCTACTATTACCAATTGCTTAGATTTAAAGTTTCCTAGCCAGTCTCCTTCCCTATGTCTTTCAGGATCTTCATATATTTGTTTTATATATAATATCTATGCTTTTTAAGTGTACTTAGCAAGAATGATAGGGACAATTATGTCTACTCTATCTTTTTTCTAGGAAAGAAAATCACTGCAACTTCATGGGGTATTGTGATCATTAGATGTGTTAACATGCATAACATACTCAGTTACTGTGCTGACACAGAAACTGTTCAATTAAAATATCACACTACTTATTATTAAAAAACTAGCAACTCCAAAGTTTAGACTTTTATCTTTGGAAGTTATTTATCAATCAATAAATACCATTGAGCATAGACTTTAATATTCTGAATGGAAATAGAATTAGAGAACACAATTTTGTAAGCCATTCAAAGCGGTTTAGATTATCTTAGAGAAACAAGATACAGCATTATAAGGCAATTCAAGGTTAAATATTATCAAGTCACTAAACTGTTGTACAAAAGGTCAGTCTTGCTGTGATTTGAACCTAAGCTTACAGGGAGTCTGGCTATTGAACAGCTGCTGCTAATGCCATTAATCTATCTTTTCCAACTCTATCACTCGCACTAGGGAGTTATATTTGTTATGGTCATTGATTTCAAAACATTTTGCAGCCATTCATATCAATGTAAAATACTGAAGTTACTGAAGTCTAACATAAAAAATATCATAGAAGGACAGTGAAAGCCAATGTGCATGAATGTTGCAGTATTTATTAAGGTTATTTCCAAATCTCAGCCCACCAATATAGAACTAAGAATACCTCACATGGAAGGGAATTTTTTAAATAAGTAGTAGTAATGCAATATGATCATTTAGTAGATGGAATGTAAGATGCATAAGTAATGCATTTTTATGCTAGAATCATTAACAAGCCAATTTTCTAAGAGTGTTTTAGAAGAATGGGAGATGGTTTATAAAATCCAGATATTATTTCATTGCAAGGCAAATAGGAAGGAGAATTTTAGGGCCAGAATTACTAATAGTGTTGTTTTCAGTCACTTCGTATGCATTAACTAGCTAAAAATAACAACAAAATATCCTCTTGAGAAGAAAAGAATATACATAAAAAATGATAAAGCTGTAGACATGAACAGATGTATCGTTTTCTATCATTAAAACCTGACAAAACATGAGTCAAAAAGACAATGTGCACACCACAAATAAAAGATAAAAAAGAGACCACCATTGAAAGTATTGCCGACCAGCAACACTTTTTTGATCATTCACACGCAACCCATAACCTCTCAGGGCATAAGGTCATCCTCCAGTAGATCTCGATTGAGATTTTGACTTCTGGGAGTGATTGGGGTCCTGACATTTTCCCTCCCCACAGGATTTAAAAAATTAGATAGCACAAGTTGATTGATCTCATCAGACAGCAGAGCTGTCTTAATCTCACCCCACGCAACTCAATAGTGGTATAAAATGCTGCAAAAATCAAGCAATTCATATAGAGTTCATTGGTAACTCTAATACTATCATTTGTGGCACCATTATAGGAGACTGTAAGCTCCTAAAGTGTTATAAATAGCCACTTTCCCTGATTCTAATGCCACCAAATCTTCTAATATTGTTGGTTTATTATCTTAGCATAATAATGAGGGATTAGATGTCTATAATTATAGGTAAAACTCAGCATAGTATTATAGAAAAAGCACAGGATTTTTTAAAATCAAAAGATTTGTATCCTAGTTTTAATTCTGTCATTAGTTCACTATGTGACCTTGGATAAGTCATTTAAACTGGCCAGTATACAGTTTTATTTTTTTTGTTTGTTTGTTTTTAATCAATGATTCAAAGACAATAAAAATGACTTACCTCATTGGATTGATGTATCAAGTGAGATAATGGATTCCAAAAAGGCTTTGAGAGAATAAAACATTGTATAATATAGTTTTACTCCCCCCTTTTAATATGTACTGACTTTATGGAATCCAGTAGAAACACATCTGAAACATGTTTTCTTAGAAAAACATATTTTGGATTATAAACAATACATTTTTCAATTGTTAAAAAAAGTGTATATATAGAATTTTCTAAATAGTCAAACTTTTGAGTTGATTATTGATTTAGCTTATTTAGGAATGGAGAGATATTTGTGTTCATTTTAAATAACATTTTGTCATATGGAACCTTGATAAAGTTAAATAATGTCAATGTCTCCTCAGAGACCCTAAGGAATATATCTAAATAGAGCACCTGAATTTTCAAAGCATACATCATTTTTTACCATTTAACCTAAACAAATATAGAATATCAGCAGTTGTATTTCTGTAATAATACCATATACAAACACTTGATCCACATAAAAAATCATGATGCATTATTTGTAGTATGAGCTGTAGACAAAGTGAAGAATAGCTTTTGTCTCCTTCCCTAGAATATTAACCCAGACATGAAAGTGGTCTTTTAAACAAAGATAATCAAAGTTAAGTTGAGTGTACTAAAATTGATTTATCCTTATATACTCTTAGAAATATAATGATGTTCTAAAATATAATACCATTTGAATCTTAATCTGAGTCAGAGCTTAAATTGACTTTAACTGTGATTTTAATAGATTATACTTCAACCTAAGACTGGAACATTCCAGGATTATGGCTGCTAGATTTGTTTGTTTTAATTTAATTTAATTTTCTTTTATATTATTTATTTAAAAGTAGAAAGCTTTCAGGCCAGCAGGTGGCATAGAGGCTAAGGCACTTGATTTCACATGGCTAATTCAGTGGTTCAAGTCCCAGACCCAGTGGCTTGGAAAAACAAATACATCAGGCAGGTGTGCATATGTGCCCACAATCCCAAGAGGAAAATGGAGGGGAAGGGATTGCAGCATGGTCATTCCCCATAGGGAGTGATTTCTCACTCTCTCTCTATCTTGCTCTCTCTGTCTCTTTTTGATGAGCACACATGCCCTCTAGCAAAAACAAAAACAAACCTTTCTTTACAGTGTAATAAACTACATACCATCTTTTAAGTTACAATATTAAGGGAAAGAAAGCTTATCTGAAACCATGTCTTAATCTTGAAGAATATAAGAATGTAGAGAGAGAGGCCAGCAGGTGGTGTGGTGATTAAGGCACTGGACTCCCTGATGGGTTACTGCAGTTCAAGTCCAGACCTGGCAGCTTGTTTTCTCACTTTTCCTTTCACACTGTCTCTCTCTGGTGATAATAGCAAATTAAAAAGTAATAATAAATAAAATTAAATAATTCTTTGAAAAAATGTGGAAAGGCTGCAGTGTTAATTCTTCCTCCTCCTCCCCCTCCCCCTCCCCCTCCCCAGATTGAGAAGCCCTCTATGAAGATTATTAGAATTCTCCAAGCAACAAGGATGTATGATGACTGAGATACTTTTAAATAGTCTCATCAACAGTCTTCATGTTTTAAATTTTAAATGCTCATTGAAAGACTCAAATAAGATCTAGCTGGTATCTATTAGCATTTACTGGTGAATATCAGCAAATGGAACTATAAGGTGGGGGAGGGGACCATAATTAGGCCAACTTTAAGAGTTTTTAGGAGACCCATATCCAGAAGATCACAGGCACTTATGACCATCTGTAGGGGCAGTCACAAAATGTAGCAATTCATAATGTTGCTGTAAAGGCATCCGTACTAAAGAAACCATTCAATTCGTGTATGGGTTATGAGTTATATTTACCTCCATGCTTAGACAAGCCACCAATTATTTATGGTATAAATTCAAGTAAATATTATTCAGTAATTAAAAATAATGTATATAAGTAACTTTAATTACACAGAAAAATACCTACACTACATTATTAACTGAAAAGCTTAGAAACAAGATTGTATAGACAATTCTATCTCTTCTTTCTCTCTCTCACTTGCTATATATATGTATCATAATGAATAACATATTTATATATGTGTTATTTATCTATCTATATAATAAAATTGAATTAAATGTGCTAAACTGGCTAAATTGCTGCAGTTTACTCTTTTTCAATGAGATTGTAGACAACTTATTTTTTCAGTATATTTTTCTCTATTTTATGAGTTTCTCATGTGAATATATACTCCTTTAATAGTCACAAGGTATTCAAAATGCAAGCTGATAGAACCAGCAGATGTTGTAATGGTTATGTTGCTAGACTCGCATGTAGTCAACCGTGGCTCGAGTACCAGACCCAGCAGCTTAAAAACCTTATGTTGGGTGCATGTACGTGCATGCCCAGGATCCCTAAAGGAGAATGGAGGAGAAACAGTTGCAGCGTGGCCATACTCCCCATAGGGAATGATTTCTTCCTTTCTGTCTCCGTCTCTCTAATGAGCGCACACACCCTATAGCAAAAATCTCTCTAAAAAAAAAAAAAATGCAAGCTGACAAAACTGCGAACTAGCAAAATTGCCCAATTTGGAAATGAACTCTGGATATGCAAGTAGAAATAAAAGTAAAGTAAATATAGACCTTTGAGTTTAGCACAAAGCCTGGGAGATACAAGGGGGTGAGAAAATGAACGTTCATTTTGGAAGGGCCTAGGTTTAAGGATTGATAATTGGTGGAGCAAAGCTTTCTAATTATGAGTTTTCTGTAAGCAACTTTGTTATAGATGGATCAACTTCTACTGTGCCACCATATTGGGGAAGAGAAACAGCAGTGCAAGCCAAGCACCCAGAGTCAGAGGGGTTACGTAGGGCCAGAGTAGAAGATGGACTGAATGTACAAGCAGATAATTAGATATTCTGTCACAAGGGTTAAGCAAAGGCTATCCCTGCCTCTCCCCTTGAACTTCCATTTCCATAACGTAGGCTAAGTAATTGCAACCAGGATGGGCAGTTATGCAGAAGAACAATGTAAGGGCAAAGAGTCAGAAGGTTTCCAGAGTGGCATATTGGGAGATTAAGGGAGGGAAACTGAATATTATAGCAATACATTTTCTCTGAAATTTTCAATGTGAAGCATGTTCATCATTTTTTGAAAATACTGTTTTTCTTCATTAGGAAATGAATAACAGCAACAATAAAGAAAAGTTGGAATTTTGGGATATGAAAATATAGCATTGAAAATAAAGAACTTAATAGAGAAGTGGAATAGTAGAATAAATATAAATAAAACAAGAAATAAGGAGTGACCACATCAAGCTGAAGAACGCTACCAGAAGGCATCAAGAAGAATTGGAAAGGGACAGCTCCATGACCTAATGGTCAGGCAGCTAGATATCACCTCTCATGGCCAATTGTATAGTTTGAATCTCAGATTCAGTGGCTTCGGCAAAACACCAGGATCATGAATGTGCACACCCAAAAATCACAAAAGGAGGGAGAGATAGAGGAGAAGGGATTGTGATGTGATCATTCCTTATAGGTGGTACTTTTTCCTTTCCCTCTTTCTCTGTCTTTCTGTCTCTCTCTCTCTGTCTTTCTAGAAAAGAAAAAAAGAGATCGGAAATATAAAAGTTCAGAGACAGAAGGAGCAACAGAGAAACAAAGACTGCCTGGCCTGAGCTGATCACCAAAGACCCCTGCCCAACCTAGGGTAGGGGAAAAGGGCTGTTATGTACTTCTACAACTGCCACATGGTACCTGTAGTCCCAGACATAAAGATAAGAGTTGCTGCCTGCCTCTAGTCCATCTAGGAGCAACAGGGAAGCAAAGACCACCCAGCCTGAGCTGATCACCAAAGATCCCCACCCAGCCTGGAGTGGGGGAAAAGGGTCTATTTTGGCCCATGTGCCACACATTGTGTGGTACACAAATTGGATTGCCACATTGCTATGTGTCCAGCTTAGTCTTCAGCCACATTTGGCTCAGAAAGGTTTTGGTATAAAGGAACTAAACACCTGTACACAGTGAGGTTTTGAAAGAATTATTTTTCTACAACAACAACCCCACCCATCAGTGAAAGGAGAGAAACTCCTCTATAAAAATCTGAACCTGTAATTCCCACCATGGATACAACACTCATAACCATAGTAGAGAAGGGAAACTGGCACAGATCTAATACACACCATAAGGAAGTGCACAAGCATACAACTACAGAAACCTATCCTGATGAAGTAAGAAGCAGTGACTACATCAGCAGATGACGAAAATCAAACCAGAGTCCCAATAAATATGAGAAAACCAGGAAATACCTACCCCCAAAGGAAAACACTAACTCCTCACCAACAATGGATAGAACACAAGAGATCACAGAAATGTCAGAAAAAGAATTCAGAATATTTATCATAACAAAACTCAATTAAATGCAAAAGAAAACAGATAACCAATTCCAGGACATGAGAAAATTCTTCCATGACAGGGACCAGCAGTTGGCTTAATGGCTATGTCGCTGGACTCCCACGTAGTTGACCGCAGTTTGCGTCCCGGGCCCGGTGGCTAAAAACTCACGCTGGGAGCATGTGCGTGCGTGTCCAAGATCCCGAGAGAAGAATGGAGGAGAAGGGATTGTGGCGTGGTCATCCCCCCTGGGGGGTGATTTCTCGCTTTCTGTCTCTCTGTCTCTTTCTGTCTGTCTGGCGAGTGCACGCACCCTATAGTAGAAACCTCTCAAAAAAAAAAAAAAATCTTCCATGACTAAAAGGAAGAACTTCATAAAGAGAAAGACACCCTGAAAAAGATTGATGCAAAACTCCTGGAAATAAAGATTACAAAGGAGGAAATCAAAACCTCCCTCAAAAATATTAACAGCATATTAGAATACATGGAAGAAAGCATCTCTGACCTTGAAAACAAAACCACTGATTTAGTCCAAGCAACCAATAAGAATGGAAAAAATAACCATTAAAAATGAGCAAAACATAAGGGGTATCTTAAACAACATTAAATGGCTCAATACCCACATAACACTTATTCCAGGAGACAAAGAGATGGGTAAAGGCATAGACAATCTCTTTCATGAAATATTAGCTGAAGACTTTCCAATTTTAGAAAGCTAAATGGACATCTAAATCCAGTAAATGCAAAGGACACCAAACAGATTTAACAAAGGAAAATCCTTTCCAAGGTACATCACAGCTAAATTGATATAAATCAAAGACAAAGATAATATTCTAAAATTGGCAGGAGAGAAATGCCAAGTTACTTACAATGGTTACCCCATTAGACTAACATCTGACCTTTCAACTAAGGCAATGCAGGAAGAAAAAATGGGAAGACCTATTTAAAACTCTGAAAGAAAAACAATTTTAGTGAAGAATACTATACCCAGCAAGATTATCCTTCAAATGTGAAGGAGAAATAAAATAATTCCCAGGTAAACAAAAAACAAAAAAAAAATCACCAAAACTTGGGATGAGCAGATGGTGTAATGGTTAGGTTGCAGGACTCCCACATAGTCGACCATGGTTCAAGTCCTGGACATGCTGGCTTAAAACTCACACCAGGCATGTGGGCATGCATACTGAAAAATTCCAAGAGAAGATTAGAAGGGATTGTGGCATGGGCATCTACCCTCGGGGGTTGATTTCTTGCTTTCTGTCTCTCTGTCTCTCCAGCAAATGCATGCTCTCTATAGCAAAAACTTCTCTAAAAAAAAAAAAAAAGAATTAAAAACTAGACAAGCTCTTCTGGAAATACTTAAGGAAATACTACACCTGAAGAACTAAAAGGAGATAAATAAAAGTAAAAGAATACAAAATGTAACAAAATTGCAGGGATACTTTCACATATATTAGTAATAACATTGAATGTCAATGAAATAAATTTCCCAACTAAAAGGCACAATGGAAAAAAAAAATAAGGAACCCTCTATATGTTGCTTACAAGAAATTCGCTTCATTGGCAAAGACATACATAGACTAAATACGTTTGAAAGTAACATTTATAGTTTCATCAGTTTGTTGAGCATGACTGTACTGTTTTTTCTTTGGAGAGATTTTTGGCATAGGGCATGTGCACTTGTCAAAGAGACAGAGAGAGTCGGATAGAGAGAAATTGAGAAATGACCCCCCAAGGGGAATGGACATGCTGCAAACTCTTCTCCTCCATTCTCCTCCTGGGATGTTGGGCATGCACACACATGTACCCAGCATGAGTTTCAGGCTGCCATGTTCAGGAATCAAACTGTGGTTGGCCATGCAGGAGTGCAATGCATTAACCATTATGCCTCCCACTGGTCCCAAGGAGGAATGCACTTTGAATCCAGTTCAGTGATCAAAAACAATGGCAGATTTTGAAAGAGTAAACTGAATGGTGATCGCTGTGATGAATGAGTCACCTTATTACAGAAATATATGCTATACATTTCCCATCTTAAGTTTTTATTTTTTTTTTTTTTTTGAGAGCTTTTTGCTATAGGGCGCATGCACTCGCCAGACAGAGAAAGACATAGAGACAGAAAGTGAGAAATCACCCCCCCAGTGGGGATGGTCATGCCGCAATCCCTTCTCCTCCATTCTCCTCTCCGGATCCTGGGCATGCACGCACACACACCCGGCATGAGTTTTAAGCCACCGGGTCCGGGACGCGAACCGCGGTCGACTACGTGGGAGTCCAGCGACATAGCCATTATGCTAACTGCTGGTTCCCCATCTTAAGTTTTTCAGAAGGCCTAAGGATTATTTGAACTATAAATTTTTTTATACTTCTATGGCACTCTTGCCAATTTTCTCTCTTGAATTAATAAAAGTGTTAAGCATGACTGTCACAACTATTATGTTTTCCAGTAAACCATAAATATGATTTCAAAAACTCAAACACAAAAAAAAAATCAAGCTAAAGCTTTGTAAGTGAAAATGGCAGTATGCTAAAAGTTCAGATTCAACTATTTTACTGACAGGGAGATTTAAGTACAAATACACCAATTATTTGATAGACAGTTGTCTCAACAAGTTTCATATTGCATGTATTTATTATTATGACCATTATTCATTGTATAAAATTAGATAACAGAGGAAAATTTCAAAATGTTACAAGTATGTGAGTCTTTCTTTGGAATGAAATTAAAGAAAGCTAAAATGAAGAACTTTGTGAGGCCTAGAAATCACCAAATCACTGATTTTATCACATATTTACTTTTAAACTTATCTTTCTAATTTTGTTTTTACCTTTTGAGGACATATTTCTCTATGCACAGTACAGAACTATGATCTTACAAGAACTCACAGTAACAGAGTAAAAGGTTTTCTTTTTATAGCTCTTCCTAATGAGTTATTCTTATGTACAATTTTATTTATCCCTAACTGGACTAATGATTGATACCACAGATCTTTTCAGATTATGAACCCTCATCTATCATAATCTTCTCCTTGAAAATTACAAAATATTGTTTTATGTTAAATGTATCTTTGTTTGGGACCAGCAGTTAGCGTAATGGCTATGTCGCTGGACTCCCACGTAGTCGACCGCGGTTCGAGTCCCGGACCCGGCGGCTTAAACTCACGCCGGGCGCGTGTGCGTGCGTGCCCAAGATCCCAAGAGGAGAATGGAGGAGAAGGGATTGCGGCGTGGCCATCCCCCCTGGGGGGTGATTTCCTGCTTTCTATCTCTCTGTCTCTCTCTGTCTGTCTGGCGAGCGCACGCGCCCTATAGCAAAAACCTCTCCAAAAAAAAAAAAAAAAAAAATGTATCTTTGTTTTAAAAACTACAACCTCATTAATTTATTAGACTTTGTGTTATCTGTGTGGACAGAAGTCTGACTACTTTACCTGTTTTTCCAAAATCTTTTCAAAAGGGACAGGGGAAGTTATGCCCACAAACATTAACAGACCATTTATTTTCTATTAACAGAATTCTTCTACCTCCTGTTCCTGGCATAGTATCTTTGAGATGTATATTTCAACCAATTACAGTATATTCTTGAGCTTACCTCTTCCCAAGACACAGAACTTCCCTTTTCCTTGAGATGTAGATTAAGCATTTCTTTAACTAAAACACAGATTTTCCCTTCCAACCACCAAGCTAAGAATTGTGGAACCCACCTATAACCTACAACCGCCCCCCCCTTCTACATGTCCCGCCTTTTTGGGCCAGACCAATGGAAAATCTTTTCACTAAATGTTGTCTATCAATCTCAAAAACAAATAAAAAGAACCTCTGTACATGATCACCCCGAAAAAGGCATGTATGCCTCTTCTCTGGGCCTACGTCACTCACAGTTGGCTTGGAAATAAACCACATTAATTATTAATTATTAATTTTACAGTTGGTTATTTTTTTCCATCAACATCTGATTTTTAATCATATTGTCTTTAGAACTGTATTTCACAATAACAAACATGATTGACATTCAATACATACTTCCAAAATAACCAGAGAGCAAATTTTAAATGTACACAAGATAATGTAACATATTGAAGATGGAAATATGTTTATATCTGCAATTTGTTTACTATAAAACATATACATACTTTAAAAAGCCATACTGGGTGCCAGCAAATGGCATAACAGTTAAGGCACTGTACTCCCACATGGCTGTGGAAAAATAGGTACTGTCGGCGTCCGCCCCGGGGCTTGGCTCTAGCAGAATCATGATTAGGAGGCTGCTGGTGAGGAAGAGAAAGAGGAAGTCCTTCCTCTTGAGCGGACTTGGGGATTGGAAAGAATGAGACAAAGAGACAGAGAAGTGGACACAGGTAGCCTGAGCCTAGGTAGCCCAAGCAACTTGTGCCATACTTCAGCCACCTAGACAAACTGGGCATCTTTATTTAGAGTACAAGGAGACACTACACATGTATGTTTCACAACACTTCATAGATTCATTGCCAGGTTACAGACAATAAGAAGCAGTTAACAAATCTATGAGGGTTTAGTCATACTGGGCCAGGTGTATCCCTTGGTGATAATACCATCAAGAGGAAATCCCATTATCTTCTTTTCTAATGGAGAGAAGTCTAGCTGTAGGTGTGGGGAAGAAGGCTAAAGAACTTCTGCATAATGTGGGAACCAGCAGTTAGCGTAATGGCTATGTCGCTGGACTTCCACATAGTTGACCGCGGTTCGTGTCCCTGACCCGGTGGCTTAAAACTCACACCGGGCGCGTGTGCGTGCGTGCCCAAGATCCCAAGAGGAGAATGGAGGAGAAGGGATTGTGGCGTGACCATCCCCCCGGGGGGTGATTTCTCGCTTTCTGTCTCTATGTCTCTTTCTGTCTCTCTGGAGAGCTCACGCGCCCTATAGCGAAAACCGAAAACCTCTCCAAAAAAAAAAAAAAAGAACTTCTCCATAAGAAGTGCACCATCACACCCAGAGAAGGCTAAAGAACCTTTCAGATGCAGAGTAGGGATTGGACTTTGCTAATTGGGGTCAAGATGTCTCTTGACTTCCATCAGATGTGTCTGTTGGAACAAACGCCCCTAGCAATTTCCACCCTTTGCTCTGTCTGCAGCAAGGGTCAAGGAAAAGACAAGTTACAAGGTTCTGCCAAAGCCCAAAAGGACAGGTAGTGTTTGCTCAGAGCATGTCCCCATACATCAGGTTCTCTCTCTAAACATGTCCCCACAAAGTACAAAGACTGAAGTTTAAGCCCCAGACCTGGTGGCTTGAAACTTATGCTGGTGTCTGTGTGTGTGTGTGCCAAAGATCCCAAGAGGAGAATGAAGGAGGAGGTATTGTGGCATGGCCAGCCCCTCAGGAGGTGATTTCTCACTTTCTGTATCTCTGTCTTTCTGGAGACTGCATTTGCCCTATATCAAAAATCTCTCTCAAAAAAATATCCATACTGTACCCTACAAAGATGTAACAATTATATGTAAATCAGAAGTTAGAATAAAAAGTTAATATATGTCTGTGTGTGTGTGTATAATTCAAAGATATGAGGGATAAAAATGTATTTATTCACATGATAGTGGTCATAAAAGGAGATAAGTAAATAAATTTCCAAGAATAAAATAAAAAGACACAAAGATGTAAAATCTCAGATTAAAAGTATATTTAGAGCATCAAAGAGCAGAGATTAAAAATTACATCTAGTGCTTAAATATATATAAATTGAACATATCGAAGACAAATAAAATTCTAAAACTTCCAGGAACTTAGATCACTTACAATGAACAAGTAAATCCAGTGAATATCATGTAATATTTATATCTATTTATTAGGTTGTCAGGAAAGTCATTACAGAATTTTCTGTTTTACTATGCAAAAATGTATCATGACTTTCCCTACGACCATATATATGTATGTGTGTGTATATAGAGTGAACACATAAGCAAGACTTCCTGTCTTTCTCTCTCTCTCTGTGTGTGTGTGTGTGTGTGTGTGTGTGTGTATGTATGTATTTCAAGGATATATAAATACTTATGGGTATATACGAGGAGGGTTTCAAAGTTTGTGGAAAAAGTGTAAAGTACCAGTTTATTTTGGTGCAAAGAATTTTTGCAATCTTTGCTTAGCTTTGTCATGATACATTTTTTCCATAAAATTTTTGAAAGCCTTTTGTATTAAGCACATGAAAGTAAGTGTTTTGGGAGGACAATAGGATTACGAAGGAGCTTGGAATGGAATAGAAAAATAGGTACAAAGAAGAAGAAACAGAAGTGGATGTTGTGGCACGAAACAATATAGTAGCTGTTGACCTACTTAGTATGCAGAATAAAGACCGAGATGATTATGATATACTCCATAGGTTTTTGCCATAGGGCATACGCCACCATGCCTGATTATGATATACTCAATATCTTTACTCAGTATTTGGAGATATTATCATAATAACCACAATGATTCCATGGAAGCCAATATTTAGCTTGAACTGAGGTCAAAATATTTACCCCGGGAAGTTTTTGTAAACACATGGAAAGACTTCTTCCCCTTTCACACCAAATCACTCCTCTAAGATTCTCAGGGCTCAGTGGGAATCCCAGCTCAAAATCCAATCTAAGTGCATTAGATCCACAGGTGATAATCTCCTAGGTTGTTCTGCTCAATTATTGCCTTTGTGTACCTCTTGGTCCTCATCCATTACTTTGTTTTTGTTGTTGTTTTTCCTTTTTATTCCTGACAGAAAGCATACATATGCACATAAGAGAGAGAATGGAAGAGAGAAAGAGTGATATGAGCAGCCTCCACAGGGTCTGGTCACACCAATTTCCTTCCTCCAGTGCATCAGTTTGTGGGCAATTGTGATCAGGCTAAGGATTTGAACTACTGTGGCCATATGGGAATCTGGCTTCTCTTGAGAAATGAGCTGCTGTTCTGCCAGGGAGATGGTCCTGTTACTTACTACTTCTTCATGCCCAACAACTAATCCTGGGTTGTGACTCCTGAACCCACTTCTCTTCTCAGCTCAGCTCCGTTCAGTTTATTTCTCAGCTGAGCTGCTATTCTTAAAACTTGGTTCAACATCCCTCCCAAATCTTCTTGTAGCACTGGTATCTTGATTCACTTGTTTTCTTTGCAAAACTTTATTGATACATGCTAAATCTGGCTGACTCCAACTAATTCAGTACAGTCCGATAATAAATTTTAAGTATATAGACTAAACCTTAGTTTATGCCTTGTAGATAATAAAAAAGCACTTCTAAATAAATCTGAGTAGCAAAGTTAATGAGTTCATAGGACCAGTCATAATATACAGGGTGATTTTTAAAATAATTTTGAGGGAAAATTATTTTTATATCCATAAAACTCTACTCATAAATTAATCTAAACTATCTTAGATTTTATCATTTGTGTTCTCATACCTACTCTGAATGTATTTTTAATTGTTTTCATCCTATTACTATCCATTAAGAGACAAGCGTTGGTACATTTGCACCATCCAGTAAGTGATTTTGTATTTGAAAATGTATTTACTAAAGAAATATCTAAAATAGCTGATCATTGTTGGAAATAAATATGCTATTGTTACAGCTTATAGCCAAAGTAATCCCCTTAGAATTCACATAATTGAAACTTACAAAAATAATATACTGTCATTGGAAGCATGTTGCTATATGACTTACTGACCTTGTCCCACTTAAACGATTAAGTTTCATACACTCCTCTTCACTTAACACCTATTGAAGACATTTATTGTGAATATACTTGTATGTATGAGAAGAATTTTTATGTTTTTTTCATGATCTAAATATGTCTACACCTGTTCAAAGTAGCTTTGTCCACTATTACAGAGCTTTAATTGCTGGAAAGTTTTCATGTATGAGAGGACTTCAAACATTTATGAAAAATAAAATTAAGATACAACTTTATTATTTTTAATTTTTTTTAGATTTTTTAAATTTTAATTTTTTTTTTTTTTTTTTTTTTTTTTTTTTTTTTACCATCAGGCGAGTGGACTCACCAGAGAAAAACAGGAGAGACAGAAAGTGAGAAATCACTTCCGAGGGAACATGGCCACAACACAATCCATTTTCCACTCTCCACTTGGGATTTGGGGCTTGCACCCACACATGCCTGGCATAACTTTCAAGCTGCTGGGTCCAGAACTTGAACAGCAGAGTTGGCCATGTGAGATCTAGCACCTTAACCACCACATCACCTGCTAGGCCAAAGTGCACATTTATTTTGGTGCAAGAGAAAAAAAATGTAATCTATGAATAGTGTTTTTCATAATTTGCATTTTCCACAAACCTTTGAAAAACCTCCTCCCCTTCCATTGTACACCAAGCCCCAAACCTACCTTTCTGCAATTATCATCCACTTAGTTTAACTTTGTTTTATGTACCTTATATAAATCTAATATTTTTCTTGCCTAAGAGTCTTTGAAATATTTGAATGCCATTTTTCACATCCCTTCCAACCTTCTTTGCCAAGCAAAGCATCCCTACGGTTTCTTCAATTCTTCCTTCTTCTATGCATACCTATTCTGATGAACAGGAGGCATAAGGATATTCTTACTGCTTTTGTTCCAAACATTGAATAGTCTATTAATGCAGCTCTCATGCCAAAAGTGGACTCCCATTTGAGCAGGCTCATTAAATGGAATGGCCTTTCTACTGGAATGACTATTGATATGGTCTACCATGAACCTTACTTCTACAGTTGCTTTTGTAAATTAAATGAAGGACTTTACATATACTATCTTTCAATTTCACCTTATGATCTAGGGCTCTTCACTATAGTCTTAAGATTTTCCACAACTTTGATTCTTTCATTTTATCCTTCCAAATGCAATGGTAACCCTATATTTAAAAGGCTTGACCTTTAAATTTTCATCCAAATAGACTTTTTAAAGTGGTGTGTGAGACAGGCTCAAGGACAGAGTCCTTTGGAACATCACTAGAAAAAGCACTCCAGGTTGAAATTTATCTATTAGTGAATGTTCTGTGGCAGTGCTTTTTAGCCTTGGCTGCACATTAGAATCACTTGGGGAGCTTTTAAAAACAATTAATACTCATGCAAGGGACCTACTCCAGACCACTTAAATGAGAATCTCTGGGGGTGGAGTCCTGGCTTTAGTAATTTTTTTCAAGGCTCTCCAGATTATTCTAATTGTAAAGGGTAGGTTAAGATGGACTCATCATATTAATTTTATTCAGTACTTTTCCACCTTTCTTTCTTGAAAATTTTTATAAAGGCTAATTTTTAAATTTTTCTTTGTATTAGAATGTTTAAAGAATTTGACATGTCAAAAGAAGGCAAATAGCTTAAAATATCTGAACAATTATTTCTTTACCTTTATATATAAAGTGAATATCTTACACGTTAATATAATTTTATAGACTGTTTTGGGGAATTTTCCATTTTATAGGAAAAAGATTTCTCTCATTCTCTCTCTTTCTCTCTCTCTCTCTATATGTGTGTGTGTGTGTGTGTGTGTGTCTATATGTATATATACTATATGCCTTTATTTATCTGTCTGTATAGAAACATACTAAATTACACATTGCCAGTTAAAGGACAAGAATTATGATATCTTTTTTATCCTGTACAACTCTCAAAAGAGGTGAATATTAAAAATGGAACTGGCTATTAATAAACAATTGGCAATTACTGTGACAAGCATGACTAGAACAATTAGTTGATAAGCATGACTAGAACAGTCAGTGATGATGCTGATAGTTATGACTTACTGAATACTTACTACTTTCCATAAACTGTGTGCTTATATGCATATGTATGTATGTGCATATGTAAGAAGATAGGTTCAGAGAAGTTAGGCAACTTTCCCAACATCAAAGATAAATAGGGAAAAAAGGATAAATAGGAAAGGGACAAGATAGGATCAGAGGTACCAATATTTCTAATAGTCAAACAACACTGTTGTATGTCATTTAAACTCTACAGTGGTATAGGGACATTCACACAAAACTTGATTATAAGTAAGAAAAATAATTTGGTACAATTAAATCGAGCATAGTCAACAATAATCTAAAAATTCCTTTTCGTTTATTAATTTTTATCACCTGGTTCAAATGTGATATGCCAGATAATAAATTAATTTTAATAATTCCACTGGACTGAGAAGCAATTCACTTCAACAATCAAGAAATATTTAATGATTTATGACTATTTCATATTTCATACTAAGTATTTTCTCATTTGTTATTTTAGTTAAATGTTTTAATAACTATGGTTGATTTCCTATTCTGACTAGAGAAGAAATGTGCATTTTGTTTTTCTTTATAATCCTAACTAAATCCTTTCTGAAGCTATATGCTCAATCCAAGAAGACAACATAGTCTGAGAAATGAAGACCATTCTTAACATGAATATACAAACATATGCATTATACTTCCAATACCACATTTAAACATTGGGATTCACATATTTTTAATGTTTATTTTTAGCTTTGTTTTAAATTTTTTGTTTACACACTTTAGCAGTCTTCTTAGCTTTGCAAAGACTGTAAGAACTTTCTAAAACAATAAAAATGTTAACAATTTGTTATTTTATTGTATATTTTTTATTATACTCTAAAAATAAATATTCTACTATTATTTTTTATTGAACAACTTTGCATTTCCAAGCAAACTGGATCATATTGCAAGTCTACAATAAAGAAAATATAGACATATATCTACATCTTTGAATTCATAGCCATTCTCCTTTTTTCCACTCTTTATTTTCTTCTTTAGGGATTTAGCAAAATAAGAATAATTTCAGTGTGAATATGTTTGCTGCAATGTGAAATCCTCACCTCAATGCATTTTCTTTGTTTTTTATTTACAGTCCTTAATTAACTAAATTGATGAATACTTTGAAGAAAAAAAGATAAGAGAACTTTAAAAATTTAATGGAAATATGGAAATAAAAATATAAACTTTACTTCTCAACATAAGCTTAATCAAGGTCAAGACACTTCAGTTAAGTTATGATGCTAGCTATTAAGTCTGTTGCTAAAAAACTGAGGGTTCTGGGAATTTAATCATGCTTATGCAGTCTTTTTGAAATTGTCAACTGAAAAGACTGTTGCCCCCTAAAGATGATTTAAGATTAGAAAAGAAAAGAATCCAAATCAGGACTGTAAGGTGGATACCTAATTATTTCTTGCAGAAACTCACAAAATCAAGAATGAGAAGAAACATTGTTGTGGTAGAGGACACTCTGGCAAAGCTTTTCTCAGTGTTTCTCAAAGCTGGTGTTTTGGCTAACTTTTTAAAAACACTCTCATAAGTAGATTTTTTTTTTTTTAGAGGTTTTCGCTATAGGGCGCGTGTGCTCGCCAGACAGAGAGAGACATAAAGGGAGAAATCACCCCCCAGGGGGGATGGTCACACCACAATCCCTTCTCCTCCATTCTCCTCTCGGGATCTTGGGCACGCATGCACATGCGCCCGGCGTGAGTTTTTGTTTTTGTTTTTGTTTTTTCCACCCCCGACGTGAGTTTTAAGCCACCGGGTCTGGGACGCGAACCGCGGTCAACTACGTGGGAGTCCAGCGACATAGCCATTACGCTAACTGCTGGTTCCCAGTAGATGTTGTTTTTCTTTGGTCCTCCAGAAAGCCAATAAGTAAAATGTCTTGGATTTTCCAAAATAAGTGCTGCCATGACTTTTATTCTTCACCAGTTTGCTTTTGCTTTTATAAGATCACTTTAAAAACCTCTTGGTAGCCATTCCTTGATTATGTTTTGACTTGAGAATTATACTGGTAAAGCCATATGTCATCTTGTGTTAAAATCTTTTGAAGAAATGCTTCAGAATATTGATTCCAGTTTAAAATTTTCATTTAAAGTGCTGTTCTTGTCTGCAGCCAATCTGGACACAATTTTGGACCCATCAAGCAGAAAGTATGAACAACTTTAATTTTTCATTTAGAATTGTGTAAGCCGAACCAATTGAAATGGCTATTGTTTTTTCTTATTGTTTCTATTGTTAATAGTTGATGCTCTTCAACAAGAGAATCAACAGATTAATTTTTTTCTCTCAAATTAATGTGAATGGTTTGCTGCTGTGGGCATCATTGTCAATATTGTCTTGTTTCTTAAAATGAGTTTTCCATTTGTAAATTGATGATTTCGTTGGGACATTGTTCCCATAAATTTTTTATAGTTACAGTGATTTCTCCATTCTTCCACTCAAGGTTCACTATAAATTTGATGTTTGTTCTTGCCTCAATTTTAGTAGAATTCATATTGCTCTGATAAGGATGTTTTTGAGACTAATGTCTTTTCTGTATTAGTTTCTCAAACTAGGTCAAGTTCAGACATGTTATAAGAAGTTAGTGTAAATTTATTGGGTGCAATAAAATTTTGAAATTCATAGTCAAAAATATACATTTTATTTTTTAAAGAATTATTTATGTAATTTAATTTGTTATTAGTATTATTTTTAAATTTGACCAGAGAGAGAGAAAGGGAAAGTGAGAAAATAAGCTGCCAAGTCCAGGGCTAGAACCATGGTCAGCCATGTAGGAAGGAGTGCAGCATCTTAGCCACCACACCACATGCTGCCAACCCCCAATAATATGCATTTTCTATGAGTTTTTTGAAGACCCCTGGTATGTACTGTGGTATCTATTAGGTTATGTGTAGTGTGTAGATTTCAGTATTTTGCTTAAATTCTACTTTATTTTTAACTGCTAGTAATAATGATGTAGGAAGTTGGAGTGATCAGTCCCAACTCCAGTGCTAATCTCGGAGCCGCAAGCTTACCAGGTTCTTGTCTCATGCTCATGAATAATTAGATACTCAGACATAGAGAGGGGATAGCACAGAGGGGTTTTTTGAGAAACAAGGGAAGAAAAACACAGAGCTCCCAAGTGGAAGAGGTCTCACAGTGAGTTGTCACCCAGTGGTTTGGGTCTCAGGTTTATATCCTAGCTGAGAGACCCATGCATGTATTTTCTTTGTGATGGTGGTCATATGTTGTAGGCTGTTAAATTTTGGAAAAGTTGTTATCTGTTAACTTTGAAGTTTCAGAGATGGTTAATTTGGAACTTTATTGTCCCAGTGCTTAATGTTCTTTATGTTTCTGTGGGAGAAAAAAAAAATAGACAAGTAAACCTTATCTCCTTCAAGTTTCTGCGGGGAAAAAAAAAGTAAGTAAATTTTATTCCTTCAAGTTTCTGTGAAAAAAAAAAAAAAAAAAAAAAAAAAACCTCCTACATTATCTGTGTGTTCTGGGTTATCACAAATGTTGTCTGGCTTTTGTCTAAGTCTCATAGCAAGGAGTCATAAATTCTTTAGGAACAAGACCTATGTGTTTATAGGTCAGAGAAACAAAGTGACTCTGAACAAAGCAAAAAGCAAAAAAAATAACATAAGATGGCTGCCCAGCATGGCAGATAGTGGCTCTTCTTTCGGAGTCCTTGCCCTATCTAGTTATTCACTTGGTCTAACTCCTTTCTCAACCAGAGCAAAGGAGAAGGTCATTGTGGTCATTATTAATATATGTAATAGACAATAGTACATTCTTACTCATGCAAACTCTAAGAGTAGACTTGGAGGATGAAAAATTATTCATTACCACTTCAACCATCTGCTAAATTTTCTAGGGTACCTCACTGACTTGACTTGGTTCAAAACACAGAAAGTCCATAGTCAATATTTTCCTGCTTTCTTCCAAGTTATATAATTTAACACTTAATATTCTGCTAGATCCATTGACTAAAGATCTTAGAAAACTGGATTGTCTCATTGGAATTCCTCAAATAAGCAAAAGAAAAAAAAGTGAATCCTTTCAAAATTATGAAGCCTTAACCTTCTCTTTTATATTATATTAAAATCATATAAATAAATCCTAAATTACTGCCCATTTGATGTTGAAATTTCAGTCATCAATTGCCTTGTCTTTTTCTTCCACTTCCAACTGCAAACTTTCTTTGGAACACAAATATACAAAGTATATAGATCCCTTCTATTCCTAAGAAACAATAAATCTCATTTTTATCCTATATTTGAAGCCTACATAATGAGCTACTTTTTGCCAGAGGTATAGGAAATAAAAGCAGCTTGAAGTCAGCAGGATGTCAAAATGTGAACACCAAAACAAAATGTACTTGATGATGCTCTCTGTGATATTTTCTTTATTAATATTTTCACACACTGTGTTAACATAATGTGTGTAAACAATTTTTCATAATTTGTTAAATCTGTATATAGCCTGGGATATGCCTCTTAAATAAAAGTGAGCTGGTAAAGGCTTTATTTAGGACAATATTATTATGCTCAATGCTACCAAAGCTTGCTTTTTATAAATTAATTAATAAAAAGCAGTGCTCCACAGTCTCTGCCTCAGTTTGTGGTAATAATGTTGGCCTTTGTGCCTTCACTGTGAATTCCAATATTAAACATTCAGCATAACAAAAATAATAAAGTTAGTATTTTCCTAGAAACAGCTTTAGCATCTTCAATATGGAACTAATAACTAATATCAAGTGTTTGTATAAGAACTTCATAGCCAAATCCAGTAGTATGATAAAGGAATTAGGGTCTACAGCCATGCCAAAAACAGATGTGCAAGAATATTTTAATAAACAGTGTTTTATATATGTATATATATATATATATATATGTATATATATATATATACACACACACTATCATTGACTTACATGTAACAATGAAATGTATTAATTTTAACTGTCATCACCAAATGTACAGAAACATCAGACATAGACGGGCAGAGAAAATTCCTTTTGATTACCAAAGAGTTTTCTCTGAGATTGCAGTACCATATATGGTTGGCTGCTACTGGATGTGTATTCATTGACTATGTCAAAACTGTAAGAAAACCAAGAAAGATCTGCACTATTTTTATTTCCTTCATGGATCAGGACTATACAAATTTGCAGTACTTCAGTTTTCTCTCTCTTATAAGCATAGTCTTGCCCCCATATGCAGTAGGGCATATAAAAATGAACAGAGCTCAAAGCACTCATTCCCTAGGACAGAAGCTCACATTAGTGCTTTTTGTTTCTTTCTTCCTTTCTTTTTCTTCTCTTCTCTTCTTTTCTCTTCTCTTCTCTTTTCTCTCTTCTCTTCTCTTTCTCTTCATTTCTTCTCTATTATCTCTCTTTTCTTCTCTCCTCCTCACCTCTCTTCTCCAGCTCTTCTCTCATGTCCTCTCTTCTCTTCTCCTCCTTTCTCCTCCTTTCTCCTCTTCTCTTCTTTTCTCTTTCCTTTCTCTCTTTCTTTTCCTGTTTTTCAGAGGGTGCATGCACTTGAAAAGGAAGCATTCTCCTTGGGAAACAGTCACTGCAATCCCTTGCCTTCCATCTCTCCCTCCTTCGGTGATTTTGGGCATGCACACATGTATACTAAGTGGCTTTCTTGTTGCTTGAGTCAGGACTCTGACCATAGAATCAGGAATGTAGAATCCAACTTCCTCAACCACTAAACCTCAGGCTGGCCCTGCTTTCTGTTTCTTAGAACCCATATCTCAGATGTCCTCAACTATAAACCTCATCTCTAAGATCTGCTAAACACTTCCGGACTTTGATTCTCTGAGCTCAGTCTATGGCCAGATTGCATCTGACATTTCTAGCTTCACCTTTTTCTGAGTAAAGGAGGAAGTGAAACTTTTATCGACTACTTCATACACGTAAGACACTTTCATATATTTTGTCTCATTTTATACTCACAATCACACTGCAAAAAAATGAATTTTTTTTTATTTTAGAAATGGAAAAACTGAAGTTCAGAAAAGTAAAGTCTTTTTACCAAGGTCATTTTACTGTGTCACTATAGTAATTCAACTATATTTATCTAACTCCAGAACTATCAATAGATTCAGCTCATTGTCATACAAATGTGGACTACCTTTTTAATCTTTATAATCTGGTCAAATTGTTTATACCAGAAGTTCTATTCAAAGTCTCCCTGTTTTCACCCTTATCTCAGTGGAAAAAGCACTAGATTTAAATTCAGAAGACAAAGGTTTCAATTTCTTTGTAACCTTAGGCAAATAATCTGGGTCTCTGTTGATCTCTAAACCTGGGTTTCAGTTTATTTGCTTTAATTATTTTGTAGGAAAATTGTGAGTATAAAAGCAGGCAATGTCTATAAAAAACGCTTTGTAAATAGTAAAGCATTACCATTTACAGATATAGATACAATCATTATCATCATCTTCATCATCAGAATGATATTACACTGCTCTTCCTCAGATCCAGACAAGTCTTCTTCATATGGACTTTACAGCCCCAGGTCCACAATGTCCAAACCAGTAGGACTAAGAGGACATGAAAGATTATAGCCTCCTTTTTTTAAAAACTGAAGCCTTGCATTTCTTCAGATTGTACTAAAAACCTTCAGCAGATAAGTCTCTGAGAGTTTCTGACAACCTGTTTTCTTTCACTGTACTTTAGGAGAAGAAGATTTACTGGAATAAAAGCAAAATGGACTCATTTGAGGTGAGGCATTTTCCAAAGAGATGCCTTTGAAATTAGATTTTATAAGCAGTGGTCTATGATTTTTATTGTGGCTATTTTTTCACCCTCCAACCTCCAAAGGTACACAGCCTATCCTCTGAATTATCCTACATCTTTTCTAATAAAGAGTTAGTTCCCTAGCTTTCTAACCATATCATAAACACATCTGCAGAGAACTCCTGAGGTAACTGTGTATGTCACTATTTCTATTGCAGCAGAAACTCAAGAATGCAAGGATGATCAGGCCTAGCACCTATAGCAGGATATGTTTTCTTATCTCATGCTCAAGAAGTATTAAAGATGTGGACACAGAGAGGAAATAGCATAATAGATTGTTTATTGAAGGAGTAGGAAGAAAGAACAGAGTTCCCAAGCAGGGAGTGGGTCCCAGAAAATGGGTTGCTAAAGAGGCTATGGGTTCGGTCATTCTCTTAATTTTGTAGTGAGTATAAAGGTCAGGAAATTCTCTTTGTCTAGAAGCTTTGACCATAAAAGCCATTATCTTATCTTCTTCCCAGAATGTGGTGGAGCCTGGAAAAAAAATCCTTTGTTTTAGGTCATGCTGCCTACATTAATCATTGAGTTACTGTTGTAAACCATTTCTCCTGAGCAAACAACTAAGCTGTTCTGTTTCTATCTTAAAACCTAGCCATTTTGTGATTCCATTTTGGGCCTATACTCTAACTATATTTTTAGGGTCCCTGTCTGCAACCTCATTCCCCTCTCTGCAGAGAAATCCCTACGGGTCAAAGATTATTCTGGCTTATTCCTGATAAAATGGGGTATTCAAGGAGGGTGAGCAGCAGTCAAGGATCCTCTACCAGAGGTCTACATAGAAGCCCATGCTAAAAGTCATGAAGGTTGTTCACTGGAGAGACCTTGTCCTGACCATCATCTGTTGCTTGATGGATTCTAAATAAGAAGAGCAGTTTTACAATAATGATGTAATAGACAGAGACATTTAGCTATTTCTATTGCACACAACACTTAAAGATAACATCCAGAATTGTGACTGACTGCATCACATCAGTACAATCAGCTTTAGAGTATTTATCAACAAAATCTTAATTTTCTCAATTTTTATAACTTTCAGACTCTTCTAACATAACTAAAACCTTAAATAGTATGCTTTAGACTTGTAATTTATGTCTCTTTTTCTTTCCTTTACCTTAGTCATTTTCTCTGAAGTTGAAAACTTTGCCACACAAAATTCCTTCAATACCAAAACCTTGTCTTTTAATGTTCTTTACAAAAAGTTTATCTTCACAGCTGTAACCTTTTTATGTCATATTTTCATGTTTATTATTTCTCTTATATTTTTCCTTTTATGAGTTTAATTTTAAAACAACCTTAACTTCTGATTTAGACAGATTTGTCACTTTAAGAGTTACTTAAAGCTCATCCAGTGAGATTTCCAGATGTCAAAAAATAGCCATTGTCTCGGGCCCTGTAAGCGTGGGACATTCCTGTCTGTAGTGACCAACTCCTCCATGTTGGGGACAAAGCCCAGGTGGGGACAAAAGGATGCCAGTCATGGGCATTGTCCAGTGGCTAGGCTTCCCACATTGGAAACACTCAGTCTGTTTTGAGGCAGAGGCCCTGATATGGGCTTCTCCAGATCCTTTTCCAGTTCCCAGCCTTCATGATTACCACAAGTGATTCTCAGATGTTCCTGAAGTTAAAGTTACATCAAAGATTAAGGTCAATTGCCAATTTATTATAGCATTTCTCTGAGTCATCTCAGAATTTTTTTCTAGATCTTTTCTGATCTGTGAGAGATCCTGTACTGAGAAGAAAACCTAAACTCCAATAGATCTCGTTGTTGTTGTTGTAATCTCCTGAAAGGAGAAGCTGAGTGCTGTCAGGATGGTTTTCAAGTTTTACAAAGCATCTGTGTTGTCAACTATACAAAAGCTCTAGCTAGAGAATGCAATCACAACTTAAGCTTTCATTTTTATGACTAAACCTCCTGATCATCTAACTTAAATTGAGGTCAGGGAATAGATCTGTCCCATTTCCTGAGATAGCCAAGGGTAGAATCTTAAGGAGAGGAAGTTTAACTGAAGAGAATGCAGAGAGAGTACTGGAAATCAGGATGGGAGAAGAGAGCCAGGAGCTTTGGCATTAACCTGTCCCACCTTAACCAATCAAAGTCAAGCTTTGGTCTTGACTCTTGTCCTTCCAGGTCCCCAGACAGGTTTTTCTTAGCCCCTGTCCCCCATACTGAGGTCCACCCAAAGGCAGTTCTAGGATTCTCATTACAGTGCTGTCTGAATGTTTGGCTTATATGGAGATGTCTGGCCAGTCTAAATTGACCTTTTGCTGTTTGGTAAACAAGCATGCCAAGGAGAAACTGGAGCACTTTAGCCTGGAGAGTAAGTGGGCCATAAAGGGATTTCTCCAAAGAGAATCTCCAACTGGAGTGCCTTTGAAGAGCTTTTACTAAGTACCCATGCTTATCTCTCCTCTCCTCTGCCCTGTTAAATCTTAAAGCTCCTGGAGGAGCTATTAAGCTTGTATCCTTATGTGTAGAATTACCAGAATTAAAATTTTTTATCCATATTAACCAAAATTTAGAATTTTTAGCAACCTCAGCTTTTAGCATATACCAGCAGCTTGCTCATATGTGTTTTACAAACAACAACAACCAAAACTGTTAAACAGATTTCCTAGTGTAGACCATAACAATGTTATTAATAAACCCAATGCCTTTTATTCCTGTAAAATCTAGAAGACTGACAATAGGAACAATCAAACACTTATTAACTTATTTAAAGATGACTTAGACCTTTCATGAATACATATCAGTTCAGTTAAGTATAACTTTAAAATACCAAATTATTTGAAAAGTTTACTTGTAAATACCCCATCTACAAGCATCTAAAACTTTTCTTTAACCTTTACGTCTTGGTTACTGGCAAAAACATCAATTTCCCAATTAATTAATATTTCACCATGTTACATATAACACATAAAACATAAATATCAGCTATTTCATTAAACCAACCATATTAAGACAAATATGACATTGCCTGAACAATGAAACTCTGGGCAAAATATGGTAGAAATTGTGAAGATCTTCACTTATTAAACTCTTTTTTTAATCCTATTTAAAGCTGGCTTATTTATTTAAGCCATGTGAACTTGAAAAACATTTAAATTCATTTGTATGAGCACTAAGACCTTTTATCATATACACCTACAACATATAATAATATGTATACATATACACATGCAATGAAAGATCCCATAGTTTCTGAAAAGTACTTTATGTTTCTTTATTTTGCCTCTTGATAAGAAGATACAGAGGTTAACCCTTAGATACTTATCTCTTATCTCAGGCTCTGCTAGAAAGCAAACAGAGTTTTTATTTTAGACAAACTTGAATACCTTAGCAAGCAGAGATGATCCTGCAGAGCTGAGAATGCTTCATATTTTAACTCTGTAATTGCAAGTCTTGGGTAACTGTATTATCTACTCAAAAAACTTAGTTTAAGCTCAGTAAGAGAAAAGGGCTTGAGAACTTACATAGAACTGAATTCTTTTTTTTTTCCAGATTCAATTAAAGGACTAACTATAAAGAGAGTTCCCTCTAGGGCTCCTGGATAAACATGTAGAATTAGATACAGAGAAAGAATAGGTGGAGCAGTCTCTGAGGAGCTAAAAGGGCTGAGTCTTTAGATCTTATATCAGTCTGCCAGGCTCCTAGCCAACAGAGAAGTGTGAAAATCACTGTACATTTGGAATTTTCCTTCGTTTTCCAAGGCATTTACCAAGAGATCTAACTGCTGAATAGTATTATCTGCCAATTTTTTTATTGAAGCCAAGTTTGGGTGTGAAAGAAGATGAGGGGCTTTTTCTTTTTCTTTCTTTTTTTAATTTTTTTGGAGAGGTTTTCGCTATAGGGCGCGTGAGCTCGCCAGACAGAGAGAGAGAGACATAGAGACAGAAAGCAAGAAATCACACCCCAGAGGGGATGGTCACGCCGCAATCCCTTCTCCTCCATTCTCCTCTCAGGATCTTGGGCACGCACGCACACGCACCCGGTGTGAGTTTTAAGCCACCGGGTCTGGGATGCGAAGTGCGGTTGACTATGTGGGAGTCCAGCGACATAGCCATTACGCTAACTGCTGGTTCCCAGAGGGGCTTTTTCTTTACAAACTGAGTATCAGATGTGTTGCAGTGTTTCAGGACGCATTGCAAGGGGGTAATTGTGGTTGACAGATTTCCCATCTAGAGACAAAAAGAGGCCTTAGAAGACATCTCCTCCAATTCTCTTGAAAGGTTGACAATGCGTTCCCCACTGGAAGTCCAGGGAAGCATTCCCCACACCCCAACATGTAGACTGGGTACTTCTGTGAATTATGTTCTTGCATGTAATTCAGGAGCCAGGAGGCTACCAGCAGGATTGTCCAGGTTTACCTGCACTGAGGCAATTGTCTCCTGCTTGCCTTTTATCTCTTTCACTGAGAAACAGCAAAATAAATCATTTGAACCATGTGCACTAAGCTTAGAGCTTTGAGAATGGTGGGACCTCCTCCAAACCTAGGGCTTATCGTTGTGAAATGGGCTCTCTCTACTTTTGAAAGCCATGTTCTTATGGCGGCATCCATACTGAGCTTAAAAAAACTGTGAGAGGGAAGTCTATAAAGAATATTTAGGCATAAACAAGTAATGCCTATCTCAAGATAGAGTAGATAAGTGCCAAAGACACAAGCGAAGCTTGGATAAACTTTGAAGTATTTGACTGTTGGGGGTAGCCAAGAGGAAGTGTCAGATTACACCAAAAGCAGGGAGAAGGGACCTTCAGAGAGATCCTCAATAGATTTTGTCTTTAAGTAACATAACTGCCTATTTGTAATTGACCAAACCATTGAAAAAGTGCACCCTGGCAGATGTTCTTGATATAAATAGCCTCTAGGGAGAGGTTGTAATATAATTGGGTAGAATCAATAAGACAAACAGCAAGTATTAGTCAATTTACCTTCCTGCATTGTCATAAATACAGAGAGGATTATGTTGCTCTCTCAGATGATAAAATATTTAAAAAGAAACCCTTCCTGGGACCAGCAGATGGCATAATGATTACATCACTGGACCTTCACATAGTTGACTGTGGTTCAAGTCCCAGACCCTGCAACTTAAAATTCACTCCAGGCACTTTTGTGTGTGTGCCCAAGACACCAAGAGGAGAATGGAAAAGGGATTGCATTGTGGTCATCCCCACAGTGGGGCGGGAGGGGGCTCTCACTTTCTTTCTCTCTGTCTCTCTGGTGAGCACATGTGCCCTATAGCAAAAATCTTCCCCCCCCCCCAAAAAAAAAAACCTTCTACAGAGTCATCATGATGCCAGTGAACAGAGAATTGCTTGAAGTAGAGATGGGGAGCCTGTTAGTTACCAAGGTCCAAGGGTGAGAAGATTTCTGTAAAGTGATGGATAAAGGATACTGGGGTACTTCCTGGATTTGGTTTACATATTGGAGGAGGTCCATGTATCAGGATCAGCTTCAAGTAAAGCCAAGTCCGGAGAGGGAAGTGGAAGCACAGGTTGAAAGAAGATGGAGATGCAGGGAGAAGGAGAAGGCATAGGTTGAGAAGGCAGAGGCTTAGATTGAGGAGGGTGTCTTTTTATCAATAAGAACAATAGAGGGGAGGGATCTATCTGCCATTTAGTGCATAGAGCCAGATTGTCACGGAGAGCCCAAAAGGTTTGAATATAAGGATTAGCGACATATTTGCCTTCTCGTTGGTAAAATACTCTCAGCTGTAGGATAACACTATAATTGGTACTTCCCTCTGTAAGGTATGTTTCCCACATCATCTAACTTGTATCAGGGCCGATCCTTAGCACACAAAATTTAAGCTCGTCTACCTTAACATCTGAGGATCAAAGAGCCCCAGTGTTTAAAAATGTACTTTAGGGGCATCAAATCCTTCCACATGGTTGAGGGGGTATTTTCCTATCTGTGAGAAGAGGAAGAAAAAAAATCATCCTTTTTAATCCTTATTCTCTGTGACTGTGAATGGAACAGTCAGTCCTTTCCACTGCATGTGTCAGAGGGAGTGTGTGGGTAACATCCATGGCCCAAATCAGTCACAAATCCTATCTGCACCTGTCATGCTGACCCTAATAATTTGCACCAATAATCCAGAGGGAAATTAGGAAAGGAAGAACCAAAGAAAGCAACCAAGGAGAAACATGCACACTGATGTTTGCTTCTGGTTGTCTCTCTGGCCCCCTTTGAGAGTATAAATATAGCAGAATGGATGTGCCCATCAACAAACCCAAAAGTGCTAGCTTCCTGGGGGCTGCAAAAGGCCATAGGAATTCTTCTGTAATATCATTCAAATGTTCCCATCCTCCATGGGTAGACACCCAATGTGCTAGGTGTTTTGGGGCCAATGTTCCCATCCATTTTCCCATCTGTTCTAAGGAAAGGGGACTATTAAATTCAATTAAGGCCATGAAAAAGGGTGCTCTAAAAGTAAATATGGCTATTCTATTCCAGTTATGTCCTTTCTCAAATATCCCCTGTGCCACCTGCTGAAATAGGGAGAAAGCATCATCTGAGGCTAACTGGAAATTGAGTAGCTAGAAAAAAAGTGTCAGGGGGGAGTTGTGTTGTAATTGGTCACAGAGAGTGGCCTGATTAATGTAGTTATAGATAAGGAAATTAGTAGCCAGGCACAGGTTGAGAAGATTCCAGCCCATGATCCCAGGATATCTGAGAGAGCACATAAAGGCAAAAACACTCCTAAGTTCATTCAGATTTTAGTGTGTCTCCCATTCTAAAGTTGTAGCTATGGAAATTCATACCAGTAAAAAAACTTCTATAAGTGGAATTGAAAATTTTCAGAAAAAAGGACTGTTATTTTTCTTTTTTTTCCTTTT
The DNA here is from genome assembly GCA_026018925.1 of Tupaia tana. Taxonomy (NCBI): domain Eukaryota; kingdom Metazoa; phylum Chordata; class Mammalia; order Scandentia; family Tupaiidae; genus Tupaia; species Tupaia tana. The sequence goes on along the minus strand of JAKSZU010000009.1, from coordinate 58,509,789 downwards.
TTTTTTGAGAGAATTTTTTGCTATAGGGTGCATGTACTCACTGGAGAGACAGAGAGAGACAGAGAGACAGAAAGCAAGAAATCACCCCTAAAGGGAATGGTGACACCACAATTCTTTCTCCTCTAGGGATTTTCAGCACACACACACATGTGCTCAGTGTGAGGTATTTGTTGTTGTCGTTAAAGAATTATTTATTTATTATCATTATTTTCCAATTTTGACTAGAGAGAGACAGAGAAAGAGAGAGAGGGAGAGCAAGTTGCCAAGTCCAGGACTCAAACCACGGTTGGCCATGTGGGAGTCCAGCACCTTTAACCATGCCACTTGCTGGCCCCCCAGAATGAGTTTTAAGCCTCAGGGACCATGATTCAAATTGCGGTCACTTTCAACTATGTGAAAGTCCAGCAAAGTGATCATTATGCCACCTGCTAGCCCCAGATTGTCATTTTTCTAAGAGAGATCAGAGTCAATCAGGGAACAGGGTCTGTAGGACACCAGGTTAAGTTTCATGTTTGGTTCAAGAGCTGTTGATAGTGATCGTATTTGCCATCAGACTTATAATCAGATGTCTTATACTTCTGGTGGCTGCATTTATGATTAACCCTGTATTCACATTTTTCATAATTCCTGTATATCCTACCTTTATTATGATTTGAGGTACAAATCAGGGGAGAATTATTAACTTTGAACATGGTTGGAATGCATCTAATCCAGTAAAAATAAATAGATGATATAGAATATGGCAATGTGAGGGCTAAGGAAAAGAGTAGTTGAGTAGGTGTCCCCAAAAGGCCATAAAAAGTAACTTTCTATTTCTGTCAGAGGAACTGAGAAGGAAAACCTGAGAAGGCATGGCAAGGGCAATATTATGTGATCCTCTTCCCAATGCCAACCTAATTTACACCATATGTGTGCTGAAGGTGGGGGACTCCCAATTATTTTTACCTAAGGCTTATGTTGCTCTTTCTGAGTATTGGTTGGTCAGTATGACAGGGATAAAGAAGAGTTGTTCAGCAGAGATTTTAGAGCCCATAGAGAAAGAGGATCTCCTGCCCATTTTTATTAAACCTGTATGGAGAAGAAGAAAGAAAAGACTCTGTGGCCTTGAGGGAGAGAGAGAAGGGGAATTCCTTCTGACATCCAGTTGGGCAATCAGGGAGAACTCCATAATCTTAGAGCATTCTAGTGCCCCAGAGAGAGTCCCTGGGCAAGCACTTTCAGTTTCTCCAAGATGTGTTCTCACAAGAGAGTTGGAGTCTCTAGCCTCAGGACCATGAAGACCCATAAAGTAGACAAAGGTTAGCTTGACCAACCTCAACTCATCCAGGCAACTTACTAGAAATGCTTTATACTTGGGTCCTAATTTTCGGGGACTGAGATTATTTGAGCAGCAACACACCTTTGATCATAGATGTGGGAAAAGGGCTTTGTCTTGGCTTTTTCTAGGTAGGGCTTGTGCATGCATTTCCCCCACCTTCACACCCACCAAGGTAAAGGTTGCATACTGGATGAATCCAGTCATTATCCCACTAATTTTGGAGTAGATATGAAAGTCAGAAAATTCTCTTTGTCTAGAAGCTTTGGGCAATAAAAGCCATGAACTTTTCTTCCTGTAATGTGGTGGGGACTGGAAAAAACTTTGTTTTTGGACCAGCAGATGGTGGATTATGTCACTGGATTCCCACGTAGTCGACTGAGATTTGAGTCCTGGACCCAGTCACTTAAAACTCATGCTGGGTGCATCTGCATGTGTGCCCAAAATTCAAAGAGGAAAACAAAGGAGAAGTCATTGCTGTGTGCTCATCTCCATCCCCCCCCCACGGGTGATTTCTCACTTTCTGTCTCTCTGTCTGTCCCTGTCTCTCCAGTGAGTGCACACACCCTATAGCAAAAACCTCTCTCACATAAAAACAAACAAACAAACAAACAAACAATCAAACAAACAAAAACCAACAACTTTGTTTTAGGTTATGCTGCCTAGGCTTATCATTGGGTTACTGTTGTAAGCTGTTTCTCCTGAGTCAGCGGCTAAGTTGTTGTGTCTCTATCTTAAAACTTAGCCATTCTGTGATTCTATTTTGGGTTTATATCCTAGCTATATTTTTAGGGTCCCTGTCTCCTACTTCACTATTGTAGTTTGAATTTTAAAGGACTTATGGAATCCTGTTGCTCAATATAGTGTGTCTAGACATGCATTAATAAATTGCCCTCAATATATCTACATCTAAAAAATAAAATCACCATAAAATGCTTACATTTAACCCAATTGATTAAATGGCTCTCAATATACTCAAGAATCTGCATATTTCTGTGTAATTCTCACAGATACATATTAAAAATATTCTAATACATTCTTTTTAACTCAACATTACATTAAAAATATATGTTCTTTGACTTCTAGTAGTTTTTGGGTATACTTAAAATAGTAGGGCTGGAGTCTTTTAATTCTATTAATCAAAAATGATTACATGTTTTAATAGGAGCATGTCAGTAAATTAATTATTGCAGAAAGAGCCATATCACCTTGATTCTTTTCCATCTTATTTTTCTTGTATTAAAGTGTTACATAGAGGCCAGAGGTGGTATGGTAGTTAAGGCACTGGACTCTCACATGGCTGACTGTGGTTTGAGTCCCAGACCTGGTGGCTTGCCCTCTCACTTTCCCTTTCTCTCTCTCTCTGGTCAAGTTAAAAGATAATAATAATAAATAAAATTAAATAAGATAATTCTCAAAAAAATTTTAAATATTAAGTGCTACATAGCTTTGTATTTTCCTGCTAGTGGTAAATCTTGCATTTAAATATCATAATTACTCTTTCATTTATTAAACCTTTTGTGGGGCCTACCAATGGTCTAACCAGTCAATTATTCTGCTCAATGACTGTTCTCTAGAAGAGAATGATCATTCAACACAATTCAGTATATTAATTGAAATTCCAAAATGCAAACACTATAGAAGACATTTTAGTGGAAACACAGATTAGTGAGAGAGGCACAATCCTTATACCTACCACGTTTAAATCACAATAGTGATAAATAAGACAATGATTTATGGACATAAAACAAGGTAGGATTTCACTGTCTTAAGAGGTGAGAAGAGGCTCTAAAATACATTCAGCTCTCCCAAAATATCAATAATTATAAAAATCAAATTCCCATGAATTTATCTAAACACTCCTGTAAATCATTACGTTTGTATTATATTCAATATGTATCACCTTCTGATATATCATGTCTCTTCTTTTGATTTTTTTTTATATACAGTTTCTTCTAGGCTACAAATACTATCTACCAATGTGATAGTCTGATTTAATAGATTTCAATTATTCTTTATCCTACTTTAAAATTTCCAGTCTGAATATTGCAAACTTTGAAGTATATTAATGCATAAAAGAGTCTATCCATTTTTTTAGAGTTTCTAATTTTTATTACAAATATAAAAGGATTCTGCTTCCAAATAAAAAGTTACCTTAGACATAAAGTACACAATTTAGTGATTATTGTCTGCATAGCAACTTATAGAAATTTGGGTGCTGCCAAAAATAATATTTTAAGTTTAAAAGCTTTATCTAAAGAGTCTAAAGTACTTCTTGAACATTATTTAATTTCTTAAAACATAGAGGAAAGCAGTAAATATCATCATACATATTCAGAGGATTTTTCTCTTCTTTCATCATAGCCATTTAAAAATTGCTTGCAAGACTGGTTAAAAGCAAATTCTGCCAATAGTCTAGATACATGAAAGTGATACTGTAAAATGATAGCATTCCATGCTATTATATAGTATTACAAATACATTCTTAAAAATTCAAAAAATAAAGGCAAGCATAACAAAAAAAGTAATAGAACTCATATTTCCATATCCAGAAATAGCACTATTAAAATGTTTGTCCACTTCCATGTGTATTTCTTTTTTCTTTTCTTTTTTTTTTTTTTTTTTTTTTTTGAGAGGTTTTTGCCATAGGGCACGTGAGCTCGCCAGACAGACAGAGAGAGACAGACAGAAAGCAAGAAATCACCCCCCGGGGGGATGGCCACGCCGCAATCCCAATCCCTTCTCCATTCTCCTCTCGGGATCTTGGGCACTCACGCACATGCACCCGGCGTGGGTTTTAAGCCACCGGATCTGGGACATGAACCGCGATCGACCACGTGGGAGTCCAGCGACATAGCCATTATGCTAACTGCTGGTCCCTTCCATGTGTATTTAAAAATGTGATTATTCAGTACATAGTCCTGTATATTGCTTTTTTATTTTACATACTGAAAATGTTATGGTGTAATAAATATTGTTCAAAAAGACGAAACTTAAAAGTTGGCTAATACTTTTGTGTGTGAGCGTATCTCAGCATACTTAATTACTTTCCTACCATTTGGCACATTTTTTTCTACTTTTTGGAATAACAGTGTGATTAATATATCTGTACATTAACACGGGTATCCATCACTGATGTTTTCCTCAGCTTAAATATCTATGATGTGTAGGTCAAAGGATATAAACAACTTTTGGGTTTATATATTTATATCACCCAGCAACTCTCTAGATAACTTGTCTCAGGAAAGACACCCATCATCTCAAAAGCAGTGAGCCCATCTTACTATACCCTACCCAGAGCAAGTTGATTGTTTTCATTATGCCAAACTGGTAAGCAAAAATAAAATAACTTTCTTACTGTAAAAATATATAAAATATGCTGTCAAAATTATCTAATTTCAGCGCTGTCAGGATGTTAAATTGAAAAACATCTTTAATGAAGCTATTTTTCTGCCACCTTTCCCTCAATAGTAAATATTCCTTTCCCAATTTCCCTCTACATGAACCGAGTTATTTCATTATATTGCAGTCATCTTACTATATTTTGAAAGATAAATGTGGATGCAAAAATATTCAAGAATGGTAAAATCTATCATTAAGGGGAGAGAAAATATGTGATATAAAGCCTTCCTGATATATACCTACATTACAACTATCTAAGCTGTAAACTATCGTCTCTTTGCTAAAGGCTAAAGGCCTTGCATATTTCTATATAAAATGATGTCTACCATTGCCAGGTACCATGTTTGTATCATTATGCGTTAGATTAATCGTCAGCATAATCCTTTCAAGTGGGTAATAGTTTCTATTATTGGGTTGTCAAAAAAGTCATGATGCATTTTTTGCATAGAAAAATACATCATGACTTTGCCGAGGGCCCAATATATAGATCAGGAAATTAAGGTACAGTAGGGTGAAGTAATTCACTCAGGGTCACATAGTCTTTAGAATTAAATTCTTACAATGGTAGAAAAGATATTATCTAGCCCTTTGACCCCTTTGCTTTCATCTGTCTAACCTCTGCTCTAACTCTGTGCTTTCAGTTTTCTAACGCTTCTTAATGTTCTCTTTTGCCTTGACCATATACATTTGAAATTCCTCGCATAGCTCCCAACATCTTCTCCCCACCCAAACTCTATTCTACCAGTTTAATTTTAAACCTTATTGCCTTTGAAGAACTTTCCTGACTTTCCTTACTGTAAGTTATATATGTATACATGGCTTTCCAGTACAATCGTATGGCTCCTACAAAAGCAAATACCACAACAGGCCACAAATGCTGTGCTGAACTGCCCAGCACTCCTTTAGAACTGAGGATCTCAATTCCCCAGTTGCTTCAAAATTGTGGTAGCTGAGCCCTTACCTTAAGGCAATACCTCCTTCCTTGAAGAAGCCACATCCAATGATAGAGAAATGCAGCTATATAGAGGTCCACAGTCCTTGAAGCATCATGGTAGTACAACTCTGAAAGTCATCTCTACTCTAGAGTGTCCAGAAGGACCTGGTGAGGCCTTTCTTGACATTTCATCTCAGTTCAGCTCTCTAGGCCCAATCTTATTGCCTTCTGTCCTTCACAGATAGTGGTTTTAAAAGTGACCCCCTACCCCTCACAAAAATGTAGCATGCAAAGCTACATCTAAATATTTGTTCTTTTTTTGTTATTTATTGCCAGAGAGTGTGTGTGGTCCTGAGAGAGAGACAGACAGAGACAGAAGCATGGTCATGTTGTAATCCCTTCACCTCCGTTTCTCCCTCCTTTCAGAATTTTGGGTACACATACATGTGCCTATTGTGTGGTTAAGCTGCTGGGTCTGGAACTCAAACTTTGCAGTTGTCCATGTGAGAACCAATTCCCTTAACCACCAGATCACAGGTTGCTCCCTCAGAGTCTGTTCTTGAACACAACCTATGCCACTAAATATTTTAATTTCTCACACAAAATAAGAGAGGAAAGACACACTCTATCAAGACTATTTAGTCTCAGGTAGTGATCTAGAGAAAAAAGTAAAGGGGAAAAAACTTTTTCAAGAACAGAAAATAAGCCTCTTATAAAAACATGAAATATTTCATTATTTAAGCAAAGCTAGTTGTGTATAAGTGAAACACATAATTTCCTACCTAATTAAGCCAACTAGTCAAATCATGTAGCATAAAAAAATCTATTATGCATTAATTGTTGCTTTAATTAAAACAAAGAACTCAAGTCTGCCTCCAGGTACATTAGACTATGCACATTTATTTCTTCTAACCTCAATTCTGCTATACTCCTTGAACTGATGGGAATATTTGCCTAATGTGAATCTATAAAACACTAAGCATAGTAAATATCTTAATTTCATTCCTATAATACATTTTCCTTATAATCCCCAAATGGACTTCAAAAACATTCACAACTGGTTAAGATAATAGAGCAGTATACTTTAAAATGGACTACGAAAAATCTGCAGCTAAATTTCAGAGGAAATTTAATGTATAAATTGCAAAATCATTATGGGGTCGAACTAGAGATGTCACAATAATACATGCATAAACTCAACACTTCCCAAGTGCTTACATCTTTAAAAATCAAAATTCAAATTAACAGCTATATATGGGTAAAAAACCCCTTATCTTTGAAATGCAAATTTTATTGATTCTGAAATTTAACATTTATGTGTACAGCATACATGTATGCATACATGTTAACACTTACGTGTGTGTTTATGTACATTTGGGCTAATAGAGAACTCCACTTTTGCACTCAAGAATGAAATAAGGAAATTCAAAATCGTTTTAGAAACCTAAACCCAACAACAAGTATAAAATCTTGCTCTTAAGGACAACAAGTGCAAAAATTAAGAGCAGAAAATAAACCTTTCATAGATGAATCATAGTTTTTGCCAATGGAATGAAGGAGAGTGCACAGTGAATTTTTATAACTTCACAATGCAGCCTTTCTTATTTTCATGATTGAATATGAATTAGAAGTATCATAAATAATTAAAATAGAATGGTAATTATTAAAAGGGAAGTTAAGTCTTACATTATTATGAACATGACTTGTATAATACGTTCTTTTATATTTAGAAACAAATGGAATTTATATTAATAGCAGTCTGAATTCAATATAGAATAATCTCAATTTTTTGGTTTTTCGTTCCTATAAACTTATTGAACAAGTAATGCATTTGAGGAACAGCTGTATGGGCAAGAAGTTCAGAAATGAACAGGAAAGACAAGGAAGGAATTTCATAGTCAATCATTCATCTCTCTCTCTAAGAATCTAATAATTCATAGTTAATAATAATAAAATGTTAGAAGGAAGAAAAGTAATAGCTAGAAACAAGGTAACAAAAAGCATTTGTCTTGCCATGAACTTCCTTTTTTGTTTGCTTCTTTGTTTTTACTGTAGGGCATGTGAGCTTGCCAGAAGGAGACACACACACAGAGAGAGAGAGAGAGAGAAAGAGAAAATGAGAAATTACTCTCCTCCCAGGGACAAGGCCATGTCACAATTCCTTCTCCTTCACTCTCTTCTCAGGATTTCTGGCATTCATGCACAAACATGCGTTTTTCAAGCCTCTGGATCTGGGACTCGAACTGCACAGTTGGCCATGTGGGATCTAGCTGCCTTAACCATCAAGCCTCCTGCTAGCCCCACAATTCACATGCAAGTCTATTAATTCTTCTTCTTCTTCTTTTTTTTGGAGAGGTTTTTGCTATAGGGCATGTGCGCTCGCCAGACAGACAGAGAGAGACAGAGAGATAGAAAGCGAGAAATCACCCCCCAGAGGGATGGCCACGCCGCAATCCCTTCTCCTCCATTCTACTCTCGGGATCTTGGGCATGCATGCACACGCGTCTGGCGTGAGTTTAAGCCACCAGGTCCGGGACTCGAACCGTGTGGGAGTCCAGCAACAAAGCCATTACGCTAACTGCTGGTCCCAAGTCTATTACTTCTTATAACAAAATGATTAATAAATTAATTCTACATGTAAATCAATCACACAATTACAAATGCAAAACTATTGAAATATTTGCTTCATTTTAGAAAGTGTTGGTCATATTGTACACATTGAGAAACATTATCAAGTTCAGAGAGTTTAAACATTTGAATCTAAAGACAGTAAATATAATAAATATACCAAAAAGCATGTACAAGTGACTGAACTAAGTAGTTGCACATGAAATTTCAGTCTCACAGAAAAGGGTAAATACCATGTGGGAGTTCAGTACCGTTAACTACGGCACCACCTGCCAGCCCCTCTCTAACTTCTTTTAAGTTAATACATTTGAGGTTTCAAAAACAACCAACTACCTCAATTCCTTTTAAGATTCTCACTGTTGTATCTTGCAATGAGATTCCCAGAGTAGAAAAGGGTGGAACCACCATTCTGGAACTTAACTTTAAATTACAGGCCTAAAACACAAAGACCATAAAGTGACTGAAGAATAATTTACATTCCTGTCTTCCAATCTCTAAGAAAACAATTGTTTGGAACAAAATTGGAGTATGTCAAAAATACCTGTGTGAAGCAATTAAAAAAAATTATTGCTTATGTATACAGTCACTGATTACATTTTTATTTATATGTATTTAAGAAAAACATCTAGATCTTTTTAATGCTTACATTTTACAAGTTGCTCCACTCTATAAGGAAATTTTAAAGAAACTATAAAAGCCAGCTTTACAGTACCTAACAGAGATTCAAAAATCCTTTGTGTGGACTATATTAGACTAAGAAGTTTTTGCACAGCAAAGGACACAGTAACAAGTGGGAACCGACAACCCTCAGAATGGGAAAATATTTTTGTTAAATATGCCTCAGACAAGGGACTGATAACCAGAATACACCGGGAACTCAAGTGCCTTATGCGAAAAAAATGATGAACCCTATTAAAAGATGGGAAAAGGAGCTGAACAAAAATCTCTCTAAGGAAGACATACAAACAGCCAAAAAGCATATGAGGAAATGCTCAACATCCCTCATCATAAGGGAGATGCAGATAAAAACCACAATGAGATACCACCTAACTCCTGTCAGAATGGCAAAGATGAAGAATATAAAAAGTGCTAAGTGTTGGCGGGGATGTGGTGAAAAGGGAACCCTCCTACACTGTTGGTGGGAATGTTAACTGGTTCAGCCGCTGTGGAGAACAATATGGAGGTTCCTCAAAGATCTACAAATAGAACTACCATTTGATCCAGCAATCCCACTTCTGGGTATTTACCCGAAAGACAGGAGAACGCTCAGTCAGAAAAAGTGCTTGCACATCAATGTTTATTGCAGCATTATTCACAATTGCCAAGACATGGAACCAACCTAAATGTCCACAAACTGATGAATGGATTGGAAAAGTGTGGTATATATACTCTATGGAATACTACTCAGCCATAAAAAATAACAAGACCCTGGCATTTGACAGAAAGTGGTCAGATATGGAGGATCTATTGCTGAGTGAAGTAAGTCAGGCTATGAAAGAAAGATATTGTATGTATCCACTCAATATATACCGACTATCCGCACTCTATGGTAGAGAGCGAAAAATTGGAGGACATAAAAGCAGTGAAGGTACTTAACGAGAATAGGACAGTGTGGATTGGGGGTGGTGAAGAGAAGAGGATAGAGAAAGATAGCAAGAGAACAATAGAGAGGCAGGACGTCAGTGAGAAACAGATATGGCTTATTACCTGTTGATGATGGCATGTATAGTATTCTCAACTGGATTGGTCTGAGAAGTATTTCATGATGGGTAAAGTCTTTTTACAAGCAAAATGAAAAATAGTGATTGACTGTTTTAAAAAATAATTAGAATAATAATAATAATGATTGGGAAAAACATAGAAAAGTTATTGAATGATGAAGCGGGGAGATTAATGTCTCTGTATTGACTGACATGCATGGCATTCCCTTTTGAAAAAGCAATGTAATACACTGTAAAGTTATATGTAATCCAATGTAATATAAAGAAGATTATGATGATAATAAAAATAAAAATTAAAAAAAAATCCCTTGTGCGGTCATTTAACACATACAAATGTTAATATTAAGTATTTGCTAATGGCTACTTGATTAGTGTATTTAGTTAAATCCTAATTAGGATTGAAATCTGAACACCCAATTTATAATCTACACCAGAGTTTTCCAAATTTTTATTCTCTGGATCCTTTTACAATCTTAAAATTATTGAGGACCTCAAAGAGCTTTTGTTTGTGGCATGTACCTACAGACATATAAATATATATGCATTGGGTTGTTGGAAAAGTCATGACATGTTTTTTGCATAGAAAAATACATCAAATCTTTTCCGACAATCGTATATGCACGTGTGTGTGTGTGTGTGTGTGTATGCATGTGTATAGTTAAAAATTAAAACTGTGAAGTGTAAGAAGTGTCCATTTATTGATTCATATAAAATAATAAGCCCATTATCCAATACACAAAGAACAAATTTTATGAAAAATATCTATATTGTACAAAAAATGGTGAGGAGTAGCATTGTGTTATATTTTGCAAAATTCTTTATGTCTGGCTTAATAGATTTCAGCTGGATTATTATCCTTGCTTCTACATTCATTCTGTTGGATTGTGTTATTTTCATTCAAGTATATGTAAAAAATGTATAACTTCATAGATATTTTTATTTGAAAAAGGAAAGAACAGTTTTAAAAATCCTTTTCAGATCATTGTGAATATTCATATTTAATATTACATTAAAACTTCCTAAGTGCTACTTTCTTAAAGGAGGCTTAAAGTGTGGAATCAGAAACCATAAAGATAGTTACGTGATAATACATTGACCTATCTTTATAATTTGAATAAATCTTTTACTCATGGGTTATTTTGTAACATCATTCATTGTTCATTTGGAAAACATTAGTTACACAGAACTCTCAAATGTTGACATATCATTATGTAATATAAAGAAAAAGTAACATTCAGGAACACCATCACCGACCTCATCAGAAAAGTCTCTAGGTGCTAAGAAGCTGTCAAGCTCACAATGATGGATTCAAGTCTTTCAAAATCCTAATTTTCACTTGAAAGTTCACATTTTATTATCAGCAACAAATCACTTGAGTTGTTTTTCTTAAAGTCACAGGCTTACTTTGTGTGTTTTTTTTTTTTAAATATCTCCCAAATATCCATATATAATGAATTTTTATGTCAGTTGCTTATTTTGTTTTTGATTTTGGTATAGGGTGTGTGGGCTCACCAGAGAGAAAGAGAGAGAAAGTGAGAAATCACTCACCAGGGGAGATGCCATTCCACAATCTCTTCTCCATTTTTCTCTCTGAATTTTGGGCATGCATGCACACTTTCTTGATGTGATTTTCAAGTCATTGTGTCTGGGACTCAAGCCACATAGCTGACCATGTAGGATGCAGTGCCTTAACTTCTATAACACCTGCCGACCCCCTATAAATTGTTTTTAAATGAAAATGGGTTTCATTTAAAAAGTTACTAGTTGAGCTTGCAGTTCCAACAATAGAAATTACACAATTATGGTCTGGCTCCATGACCTAGCAGTTAAGGCAGTCAAATCTCACATGATTAATTACAGTTCAAATCCCAGCACTGGCCCTAGTGGCTTGAATAACACATCATGTGTGTATGTATGCATGTTCCAAATCCCAAAGGAATTTGCAAGCACACACCCTCAGTCAATAAAAAAATTAAAAAAGGAAAAGATATTGCACAATAATTTTTCCTCAAGACTTTATCTAATTTTGACATTAAAAAAAATAAATGTTTCATTCAAAGTTCCAATTTTGTCACACAGAATATTAAAAGAACATCTGCCCCAGGGTTAAGATTTAACAAAATGAATACTTTTTTACTGTCTCATCAAGGAAATCATTAAGTAAAACTATTTGTTGTTGTTTTTCTTTTGCAAATACATATACATTTCAATGCCACTTCCTAAAGTGCCAGTAGTTATTATACTCAACACTGCTTTTGAACTATCAGTGGAAATGCCAACTCAACAAAAATTGAGATAATGTCTTAGTATTATTAAAAAAACAGTTTTGACCTTGAAGACTTTCTCAAAGAAGCTCAGCGACATCCCAGGACCACACTTTCAGAAATGGTAATCTACAAAATTACATTCATCTTTTATAGTTGCCATAAAAAATTACCTAAAATCATAGCAGCTTAATAGAAAACACATTAATATATTAAAATTTCTGTATGTCAGAAGTCTGGGTGGGCACGTATGGATCCTTGGTCCAGAATCTCATAATGCTAAAATCAATGTACTAACTTGACTGTGTTCCTTTCAGAAAGATGTGAGGAAGAATGAGCTTCCAAGACTACTAAACTTGTTGATAGAATTTAGTGTCTTGTGGTTATAGAACTTGGGTCCTTGTTTACTTTCTTTTTTTTTTTTTAGATGTTTTTGCTATGGGGCATGTGTGATTGTGCGATTGCCAGAAAGACAGAGACAGAGAGACAGAAAGCGAGAAATCACCCCCTGGGGGTGATAGCCACGCCTCAATCCCTTCTCCTCCATTCTCCTCTCGGGATCCTGGGCATGCACACACACGCGCCCTGTGTGAGTTTAAGCCACCGGGTCTGGGACTTGAGCCGTGGTCAACCACATGGGAGTCCAGTGATACAGCCATTGCTGGTCCAGCATAGCCAACTGCTGGTCCCCTTGCTTACTTGTTTAACTGTGGGCCAATATTTGCTCCAGGAGGCTTTTCATACTTATTCTCATGCCTTTCCTCTAGCAACAGGAAATTGGTCCCCTCCAGCAACAGGAAATTAAACCTCTCTTACACATAGAGCTCCTATGACTTCCCCTCTGCCACATTTCTGTCTCTAGACAGAGAAATGTGTGCTTTTAACAGCTTATATGATGAGATTGGACCCATCTGGAAAACCCAAATAATTTCCTATTTTAAGTTCTGAAACCTTAAGGAACACCTGCAAAGTGTCTTTTGACATGTAAAATAACATATTTAGAGGTTCCAAAGTTTAGAGCATGGACGTCTTTGGGAGTGCATTCTGCTCGCCAGAGTATATTTCTCTCCAGCCCCTGGAGATACATACCTTACTCAAATACAAAATTCCCTTATCACATTAAAAAGTCCCCAAATGCCTGATCTCAATCAAGTATCAATTCAAAGTCCTAAATCTCTTCAGACTCTTACCAATTCAAAAGTCTGAAATATCAACACCCAAAACATTTATATTAACTACTAATTTATCTTGAGGCACAATTATTCTCCATTTGTGAACCTGTGAAACTAAAGAAAGAAGTTATCGGTCTTAAAATACAAAAGTGGGGCACATATAGGATAACAGTTAAAGATATTCCTATTTAAAGTTTAAATAAGGGAAAATAGAAGGCAAAACTGAATCACTGGTCCAAAACCATCTTGAAATTCAGCTGTGCACACTCCTTTAGGCACCAAATCTTCAGAATGATTCTCTGTATTTCTAGGCCCTCTGAGTCACCCTTTTCTTATCATGAAATGTAGTATGTATTTGCAGTTAAGTAGTTTGTTTCCTTTCAGTAGAATTTGGGGGATTTGGCAAATTTTTCTTATATTTATGTCCACTGTCTTTTAGTCCAAACTGGCAGTGTTTCTGCTGACGTTAAACTATCAAGAACTTTGTGAGTCTCTCCTGTATGTCATACAAACTCATTCCATTAAATCATAGTTCCCTCCGTAGATATTTCCGAGATAATTCATCTGTTTCCTTTATCTGCTGAGATGTCTGAGTAATATCACTCGTCTGCTTCCTAGTTGTTCTCTGGTTTGAGAAAGAGGATCTGGGAGACCCATCCTTAATGTATTCAAATAATCTTTTGTATGACTGAATACACTAATATTTTAATATTTTGGAGATTTCAGCAAAGTTTTTTTAATATTTATTTTATTTATTTTTTTACAATTAAAGTATGAATTTATTTTGGTACAAAAACTTTTTGAAATTCATACATAGTTTTCCCATTACATGTATTTCCATGAGCTTTTTTTTTTCTGAAACGTTTTTTCTTAATTAATTCACATTCATTCCCTGAACATCATCACAGCATACAAAATGTGATTTTCAAAGTTTTGTAGAGTCACCCTTAGCCTTTTTTGTAGGGCACACTTTTCTGAGAATGAATTTATTAATTCGAACATCTTTCATCATATGATTTCCTCAGAATTTCTCAAATCATCGAATCTTATTTCCTTTATGCTTAACAGTTCTTGCTTTAATTTATCTCTCTCCTCTTTCAGTTTACCATTAGCAGCAAGAATAAGCCAGGCCACTTCTTTGACACTCTGTTTGTAAATGTTATTTAACTAATCAGCTCCATCAATTACAAAATTACAAATTCTGTTTTCTACATAACTGCAAGAAATAGTTTCACTAAGTTCTTTGCCAATGCATAATGAGGACCTTCTTTTTCAAGTTTTCTGTCACATGCTTCTTACTTACTTAATTTTCTTTTCTTTCTTTCTTCTTCTTCTTTTTTTTTTTTTTTTTTTTTTTTTTTTTTTAAGATTTCTGCCATAGGGCACATAGTCATTGGAGAAAGACAGAGAGAGGGAAAGTGATAAATCACCCACCAGAGAATAGCCACCTGCAATCTGCAATCTCTTCTCCTCCAGTCTCCTCTCAGGATTTTGAGCATGCACCAACATGTTCTCAGCATGTTTTTCAAGCTACTGGATTCTGGACTAGAATCACATAGTTGGCTATGTGGAATCCACTCTCTTACTCACCAAGCCATTTTAATTTTCTGGGCCATCACTGATAGTGTCCTCCAAATCCATATATCTGCTAACAGTGGGCTCAAAGCAATTCAGGATTTTTATATCACATGTAGTTCAAAATTCTTCCAGTTACTGTGATCTACCAAATTCTAAAAACATTCCCAAGTTTTTAGATATTTGTTACAGCAGCACTGCACTTTCAGTACCAAACTGTATTTGTCAATATTCGAGAAGAGAAACGGGAACAGTAAGATATCTATATCTATCATTTATAAGCACATCTATTTATCTAGAGAGAGTGAGAGTGGGATTTAGTGCACGAAATCAGCTTATGCATTGTGGGCATTGGCTAAGAGTCCATATTCCGTAGAATAAGTCATCAGGAAATGAAACTATTGAGCAAGATAGAAGTCATAGAAATAGTCCAAAGTTGCTTTTTCACAGACAAAATTCCATCTCTTTTTTGAAAAAACTTTCAACTTTATATTTAAGCTTTTTTTTTTTTTGAGAGGTTTTTTTGCTATAGGGCGCGTGTGCTCGCCAGACACACAGAGAGAGACATAGAGACAGGAAGCGAGAAATCATCCCCCAGGGAGAATGGTCACGCTGCAATCCCTTCTCCTCCATTCTCCTCTCAGGATCTTGGGCACACACGCACACGCACCCAGCATGAGTTTTAAGCCACCAGGTCCGGGACGCGAACCATGGTCGACTACGTGGGAGTCCAGCGACATAGCCATTACGCTAACTGCTGGTTCCCTATATTTAAGCTTTTTAAAACTGATTCAGATCACTCAGAATATGCAGGGTAATCGCTCCTAGTTAAAGTTAACTAAGTGACTTAATTATGTCTGTAAAATATCTTCACACCAAGACCTACATTAGTTTGAATAACTGGCAAATATAGCCTAACAAAGTTGCTATATCAAAAAAGCCACTACACAAAGTAATTGAAAAACAGTGGTACAATAATGCTGAACTAGCTTACCCTAAATTTTGACAGAGAATTCATCTGCCTAGCAAGTGGCAGAATAAGGATTTTCCATAAAATAAGAATGAGACTTGTAGCACATTTAAATGTATATATGCTTCTTAATCAGATGGAAAGAGTACACAGATTGACTATTTCACTTTTCAAAACCATTACATTGTAGACTTAAATGTCCATAGATTGCATGTTTAAATTTAAAATGTTCCCCGAGGTGAATGGAAATACTGAAGTATAATTTTTATATATGTTGGGTTCAGCAATTTTTCTCAAAGTTACACATGTCTGAAAGTGTAACAAAAACTAAGAAAATAAAATCGATATGTAGTTTGAGCATTTACACATAATTTCTTAAGAATAAATATAATGTACAAAGTAAAGCCAAAGTTATGCATACTATATTATATATGTTTGTATTACATTAAAATAATCAAGACAAATTGTGTGCTATTCATTGGGTAATACAACTTATAGGATTATAAAAGTAGCATCAAAAATTGTTTAAGGATGAAATTAGGGAAAATGGATAAAAGGAAATTCTAGTGACTCATCACTTATCAGAAATACTAACATTTTACAAAAACCATCAAATCAACCTTATCAATACTCTAGAAGATAGTCAAAGGTTTATAACAGCTAAATAAACACTCTATCAGGAGAAAAGCAACTGAAACATGATTAGAGATCCCTGTGCGTTTTAGCTTATCCTTGCTCAACACCTCTCTCTGGAGACAGCAGTCCACATTCCTAATGTGAATACCTGGTTCCAGAGGAAGCAGAGCAGATTTTGTTGCCAAAGAATTGTGTTTGTCTGTTTTAAATGCCTGGAGATTCCCAGAGGGACTAACACACGAGACATACTGTTGTTTGGCTCCATGATCTAGGGCCAACTGAAGGCTGGGGGTAGATAAGAGAGTTGAGGCCCTGTTGAGAGTGCTCGCTCTCTCTCTCTCTCTCTCTCTCTCTCTCTCATGGAAAGAAGAAATAAACTTTTTTTTTTTAGAGTTTTTTTAGACTTTTTGTTATAACATGCATGTGCTTGCCAGAGATGCAGAGATAGGGAAAAAAATGAGAAATCACCCCATGCTTGGATGGTCACACCTCAGTCCCTTCTCCATTCTCCTCTTGGTATTTTAGACACACATGCAGACATACTCTGCATGAGTTTCAAGCTGCTGGATCCAGGACTCAAACACTGGTCGGCCATGTGGGAGTCCAGTGTCTTAACCACTATGACAACTGCTGGCCCCAATAAATTCTTTTAAAATATTTAAAAGAATAGAAAAGCTTTTTTTTTTTTATTATGGAACATGTGTGCTCACTAGAAAGAGATAGAGAGAGAGAGAGAAAGTAAGAAAGCAACCTTCATGGGGGATGGCCATACTACAATCCCTTCTCCTCCATTCTTCTCTTGGGATTTGGGGCATGCATGCACACATATGCACCAGGTATGTTTTCTAAGTCACTGGGTCCAGGACTTGGACTGTGCAGTTGGACATGTGAGATACAGCCACCTTAACCACCACACCACCAGGCTGGCCTGAAAGCATTGTTTTAGAAAAGAGAAAGAAAAGCAAATCCATCCAAAGCTTGCATATGGAAGGAAATGATGAAGGTTAGAGTTGAGATAAATGAAATACACAAGAGGAAAAAACAATAAACTCAATGAAACTAACTTGTTTTCTGAAAAGATCAACAAAATCAATAAACCTTAGGTAGAGTGAGAATAAAAAATGGAGAAGATACACATTGCTAAAATCAGAACTAAAAAAAAATGAAGATTTTATTGTGATACCAAAAATTAAAAGGATTATGAGGGAATACTGTAAAAAAATATATTCTAGGGCTAGTGGGTAGCATAGTAGTTAGGGTGCTGGATTCCCCATGGCCAAGCACAGTTTGTGTCCTGGACCAGGTAGCTTGAAAATCACACGAGGCACAAGTGCATGGGTGCCCAAAATCCCAAGACAAGAATGGAGAAGGGATTGTGGCATGGCCATCGCCCCTGGACAGTGATTCCTCACTTTCTTTCTCTCTGTGTAGTTCTGTCTCTCTTTCTCTTGTGAGCACACATGCCCTATGACACAAAACAAAGAATAACAAAACAAAACAAACAAAAAATTATATGCCAATAAATTAGATAAACTAGATAAATTTCTAGAAAGACACAAACTACCAAAATGAACTCAAAGCTAGAGAAAATTTTAAGAAATCCATAGTAAATTAAGATATTAAATTAACAACAGAAAAGAAAATTCCAGGACCAGATAGCATCAATGTAATTTTTCACAAACCTTTAAAGAATTAACAACAATCTTTCTCAAACTCTTCCAAAAATAGAAGAGGAGGGACTACTTAATAATGTATTATAAGGCCAGGGCTACACTGATACCAAAGCTAGTCAAGGACTTTGGGGAAAAAACACAACATATCACTAGAAATAAAGCTAGGTAAGGACTTTGAAAAAAAAATCAAAACATATCACTACAAAAAGCAAACCTCAAAGACATATAGCAAGGGAGGGAAAGGACAAAAGAAACACAAGACAGAAAGAAAATCATTAACATAAAGGCAATAGTAAGTCCTTATCTGTTGATATTTGCTTTAAACATATAGGGATTAAATTTCTGAATCAAGAGACATATCTGTATGTATCTGAATGATTTTAAACAAATGCAACTATATGTTGTCTACAACAGATTTACTTTAGAATTAATGACACATATAGGTTGAAAAGTGAAGGATGGAGAAAGATATTCCTTGCAAATGTTGATTAAAATAGTAAAAGGATAGCTATTTCTATACCAGAAAAAAAAAGTAGAATTTAAGTCCAAAAATGTCACAAGAGACAAACAAGGTCATTATATAGTAAAAGAGTCAATTGTCAGGAAGATATAACAATTTAAAATATATATACATTCAAGATCGAAACACCTAAATACATAAAGCAAACACTGATAGACCTGCAGAGAGAAATAGATAGCAATACAGTAACAATAGAAGATGTCAAAACCTCACTTTGCCAATAGATAAGTTATTCAGACAGAAGGTTATTTAGGAAATAGCAAACTTCTAGACCAAATAGATCCAACAGATACATATAAAAGATTTTACCCAACAACTACGGAATATACATTATTTTATAAAGCACATAGTACATTATCCAGGATAGATCACATGTTAGATTGCTAAAAATGTCTTAACAAAGAAAATTGAAATCATCCCACACATGTTTTCTAACAAAAAAATGAAACAAAACTAAAAATCAATAACAAGTAAGACTAAACAATCTAAAAATATATAGATATTAAACAATACTATTTTATTTTTGGAGAGGTTCTAGCTATAGGGCGTGTGTGCTCGCCAGAAAGACAGAGAGAGACAGAGAGACAGAAAGCGAGAAATCACCCCCCAGGGGGGATAGCCACGCTGCAATCCCTTCTCCTCCATTCTCCTCTCGGGATCTTGGGCACGCACGCACACGCGCCCGGCGTGAGTTTAATTCACCAGGTCCAGGGCTTGAACCGTGGTCAGCTATATGGGAGTCCAGTGACATAGCCATAATGCCAACTGCTGGTCCCTTTTTTTAAAGGTTTTTGCCATAGGGCAAGTGAGCTCACCAGAGAGGAACAGAGAGGCAATGAAAGGGAAAGTGAGAAATCACATCCCTGGGGTGATGGCCACATGCAATTCCTTTCTCCTCTATTCTCCTCCTGGGATTTTGGTCAAGCACACACATATGCCCAGTATGAGTTTCAAGCCACCCATTCCAGGACTCAAACCACAGTCACCCATGTGGGAGACCAGAGCCTTAACCACCACCCCACCTGCTGACCCCACCCACAAAAACTGTCCTATTAGTTTGTTCATATTGCTACTAAGGATCTTAAATTGGATACCCAGATGCAATATATATACATACATACATACATATATATATATATATATATATATATATATAGTATTACGTTAAACTAAAAAAGTTTTGTATACCGAAGGAAATAATCATTAGAATGAAAAGGCATCTAACAGAATTGTAGAAAATACTTGCAAATCTCCACATTTTATAAAGAACTTTATACCTCAGCAACACAATAATGTAATTAGAAAACAGTCAATAGACTTAGCAGATATTTCTCCAAAGAAGTTATACAAATGGTCAACATGTAAAGATTCTCAACATTTCTAATTATTAGATAATAGAAATCAAAACCACAATGAGATACCACCTCACACTTGTTAGAATTGCTATTAATAATTTTTTTAAAATAGATAATTGTTAGCAAGAATATGGAGAAAAATGGGAATTCTCATACTTTGCTGGTGGGAATTTAAAAGGGCACAGCTGCCATAGAAAATGTTTGAAGGTTATTGAACAAATTAAATATGTAATCATCATGTAATCTTCCAAATATGCTTCTAGCTATATAGTCAAAATAAATGAAAAAAACTAGGCTTAAAAAACACAGTGGGAGGCCAGCAGGTGGTGTAGAGTTTAAGGTACTGGATCCCATATGACCGACTCTGTGGTTCAAGACTCAGACCCCAGGGCTTGAAAATCATGCCAGGCATGTGTACATGCATGTCCAAAGTCCCAAGAAGAGAATGTTGGAGGAGGTATTGTAGCATGGCATATCCCCGGGGATGATTTCTCACTTTCCCTCTCTCTCTGTCTCTCTCCAGTGAATGCCCATGTTTCCCAGAAAAATTTATGCAAACTAACGAAAACAAAACACGCTGGGTACATTTGTGTGTTTGACCCAAATTCTGATGGAAGAATGGAAGAAAAAGAATTACAACAGGGTCACATCCCATTAGGAGGTGCTTTCTCTCACTCTGTCTCTCTCTTGTGAGCATACACACTCTAACAAAACAAAAACGAATTTATGCACACATGTTCATAGAAATACCATTCACGATAGCCAAAATATGAAATATACAAATTCAAGTGTTAAGATATTGATGAGTGGATAATCAAAATGTGGCATGAAAAAAATGATCAAATCTGGGAACCAGTAGTTAGCGTAATGGCTATGTCGCTGGACTACCACGTAGTCGACCGCGGTTCGCGTCCCAGACCCGGTGGCTTAAAACTCACGCCAGGCGTGTGTGCGTGCATGCCCAAGATCCCGAGAGGAGAATGGAGGAGAAGGGATTGCGGCGTGGCCATCCCCCTGGGGGGTGATTTATCACTTTCTGTCTCTATGTCTCTCTCTGTCTGGCGAGCGCACGCACCCTATAGCGAAACCTCTCCCCCCAAAAAAATGATCAAACCTTTTCCAAAGGGAGTGTGTACTTGCCAGAGAGATAGAGAGAGAGAGAGAGAGAGAGAGAGAGAGAGAGAGAGAGAGAGAAAGCATCCCCATGAGGAACGGTTACACCACAATCCTGTATCCTCCTTTTCTCTGTCCTATTGGGATTTGGAGCATGCACACACAGGCACCTGGAATGTTTCTCAAGATGTTGGGTCTAAGACTCAAACAGTGTGGTCAGATGTATGGGATCAAGTTGCCTTAATCACCAGGGCACATAAATATGTGTCATATTTATGTTCAATCTTTAAAAGGAATAAAGGGGCCAGACAGTAGCTTAGTGGTAAAATGTGAAGCTGATCCACATGAGAAGTTTCCAGATTCATGTCTGGACACTTCCCTGAATATGTCAGGTGCCTGTGGCCTGTGATCTGGGGCTGGCTAAAGCTGGGAGTGGATTAAAGTATCAAGACAATATTGGGGATGCTTTCTGTCTGTCTGTCTGTCTGTCTTTCTCTCACTAATGGAAGAAATAACCGTTTTAGAAAATTTTTAAAAAAAGACTGAAATACCAATGCATACTACAACATGAGTATTGTAAATGTTATGCTAAGTTAACTAAACCAGGTGCAAAGGGTTATTCATTTTTGTAAATCCATTTATACAAAATGTGCAGAATAGGCAAACCCAGAGAAAAAGCAAGTAAATTTATTTCTGCCAAGGTCTTGAAGGGAGAAACATGTAAAGGGTTCCTGTTTGTGTAATAAAATTCTGAAAGAAGATAATGATGATAGTTCTACTACATACTTAATGCCACTAAATCTGTACATTTTAAGATAGTTACGATGATACATTTTATGTGTATTTACAATTAAAATTGCTCATGAATTTTGGAGAGAATCAAATTTTATTAAAAGAATATTTATGTCATTAAAATATTATGAGAGCCCAGTGGACGGCATAGGGGTTATACATCGATGGATTCCCACAGAGTCAACCATGGTTCAAGTCCCAGACCCGGTGGCTTAAAACGCATGCCAAGTGCATGTGCATGCATGCCCAAAATCCTGATAGAAAACTGGAGGAGATGGGATTGCAGCATGGCCATCCCTTGTAAGGTGTGATTTCTCACTTTCTATCTCTCTGGTGAGTACACTGTCCCTATAGTAAAAATCACTCTTAAAATTTTAAGAAATCTTTTTCCCCCAGGATGATGGCCACGCTGCAATCCCTTCTCCTCCATTCTCCTCTCGGGATCTTGGGCATGCACGCACACACACCTGGCACGAGTTTTAGCCTCCGGGTCCAGGACTTGAACTGCAGTCGACTACATGGAAGTCCAACGATAGCCATTACACTAACTGCTGGTCCCAGAAAAATTTTTGATTTCACCTTATATTTTGTGAATCTGCACGTAATACACATACACAAACTAACATACATGCATTGTTAACATAAGCTCGACAAAATTTGCATTTGACCAGCTACATTTTGATAATTCTCCTCACTGAGTTTTTTTTTTTCTTCTTTTCTCTCTCTCTCTCTCTCTCTCTCTCTCTCTCTCTCTCTCTCTCTTTTTTCCCCCCAAAAGATTTCTGTGGTTTGAGGGATGAAATCCCGAAGTATAACCAACAAAATAACTTGCACTAGTGTGGAATTAGTGGAGGAGAGAAATCTCAGTTATGGAGTTCTTGGTTGTTTAAGATATGCTCTTCATCTTAAAAAGCCCAAAAACTGACATGTGCTCAAGATAGTTAGTTTTACTTAGCTTTGTCATGCTGTCCAAACTTATAAAAGACAGATGCCAAAAATGGAAAGTCAGACTGACTACTTGGAATGTGAGTTAATGTACAGTCATGTATTGCTTAATGACAATGACAGGACACCTTCTGAGAAATGAGTTGTTAGGTGATTTTGTCATTGTGTGGACATCATAGAGTACTTACTAGATGGTATTGCCTAGTGCACACCAGGGCAATATGTCAAGCCTACTGGTTCAGTGTCATATATGTGATCTTTCATTGATCAAAACATCCTTATGCAGTGTATGATCATATTCTTAGTCACAAAAATGCATATGCAATTTCTTCTAAAGAACATCTTGTTTTAGCATTATCATCCTCAGGGGACTGATTTATAATCACAAGGTTGCTTGGTGAACTTAAAGGTAAAAGATGGTTTCAGCAGATGATTTTTCTAGACATTCGTTGCTGTCCCTATTGTGGGTCAGCTGCATCAGCATAACCTGTGAGGCTGTTAGTAATGAAGATGACTAGACCATAATCCAGATCTACTAAATAAAACTATCTATGATTAGTTACAAGAATCTGCATTTCAAAAAGCTTTCTGGTGATTCAGGTGTTCACTATAGTTTAAACAATACTTCTCTGGATCTGGAGACACTCAACAGCCATTCTTATTCCTAAACAGAATTTGCCTCTCTTGTGAATACTATATACAGAATGTACATTGAACTGATATATTCTTATAGAAAAAAAAATGTCTCACTTTAGAATGTGTAGATAATCACCATTCAATTATCATTTACTTGTTACAGAGTGCTTACAATATAATTCATTAAAATAAATTATTTTTAGTTATATTCCAGTCCAAGGGATATGTGGTCACTCTGATTAGGCTCACAAAGTCCTAGTAATTCTCAGTCACACCTTTAGAAATGAATTTTCAAGGTGCTGTTTTTCAAACATTTACTAACAATGAAAAGAGAGTACAAACCCAAACACAATATATATGAAGCAGTGGGCATAGAGGTCACATTGAATCTAAATGTTTATAACTTCTCATGTCTTTTATATTCAGTTTTCTTTGCCTCTAAAATATCTATGGGACCAGTCCATGGCCTGCTGGTTAAGGGAGCCAGATCCCACATGGCCACCCATGTGGTTTGAGTCCCAGACCTAACAGCTTGAGAAACATGTCAGGTACATGTGTGCATGCCCCAAATCCCAAGAGGATGGAGAAATGGAGGAAAAAGGATTATGGTGTTGCCACATCCTGTTGAAGGAGTGCTTTACCCCACTCTTTCTATCTCTGCTTCTTGCTGGTGAGTTTATGCATGCTCTAGCAAATTTTTTAAAAAATCCAAATGTATATATGTATAAATGTACATTCTAAAATAATAAATGTTTGACATATAATGAAATAAATATTAAATGTCTAATATGTAATAAATATATATGAAATGCACTGACTATAATAATAAATGTAATAAATGTTTGTTTTAATGAAAAACAGTAAATGTCCTAAATTATATAAAAATTAAGGCCCTTATTTGTCTTCCAAATATTTGAATAATACTGATATTCTATAAAAGAATAAATTATAGGCTAGTCTGTGGAGTAGCGATTAAGGTGGCTGTATCCCACATGGCTGACTACTTAAAAAACACACCAGGCCTGTGTACAAGTTTGCTCAAAATGTGAAAGAATGTAGAAATGGAGAATAAGGGATTGCAGCATGTTCATGCCCCATGGAGTGGGGGATACTTTTTCCTCTTTTTCTCTCTCCAGTGAACACGTGCCCTCTGGTAAAATTCTTTTTTTGTTCTTTTGTTGTTGTTGTTATATGGTGCATGTGCTCGCCTGAGAGAGACATAAGAGGCATAAAGAGGGAAAACAAGAAGTCACCTCCCAGGGAGTACAGCTATGCTGCAGTCCCTTCTCCTACACTCTCTTCTCGGGATTCTAGGCACACATTGCAAACACACTCAATGTGACCTTCAAGCTGCAGGGTTTGGAACTCAAACTGCAGTTGACCATATAGGAGTCCAGTGCCCTAAACCACCACACCACCTGTTGGCCCACAAATTTTTTTTAAATGATAAATATTATAGTGTTTTAAAATTAATGTTATCACTTTTTATATTTCAAATATTATGTCTTTTAATATTCATAACTGCCTCAATCTTATGAAGAGAAATCCTTACCCCAATTTATGGATGAGTAAATCGACCTAGAAAGTTAGCCTATGTATTACTCTAAAGAGCTACAAAATGGAATGTGAGTGATTTTTTCTTGCAACCAGGCATCTTCTTGTATGCAGTTTTGTCATATACATTTTAATTTGTATGTGTTTATGATTCTATGTGTATGTATTTGTTAGCAAAGAGATGCAGCTTTATATAATGCCTTCATTGCTTTTTCTGTATGTGTGTATACATTTGTATGTAAATCAAAATAACGTAAATTTTTATATGTTAACATTATTCAACATTTGCTTTAAAAAAATCTACTCTAGGAAGCAGTTTTTGACACTCTTTCTGAAGTATTTATAAATATCAGTTACCAAAAACTGAAAGAAACTCATAACCAAAGCAACATACCAGATAAAAAAGAGTAAAGGAACGTCTAATGCTAAACTTATTTTATGAAAAGCTATACTATGATGATAAATCAATTTGTGTGTGTGTGTGTATAAATTTGAGAGGGAATGTAAAATTGTTGAAATAAGATACATAAACCTTACTGTTTAAAAAAGAAAATCCAAAGTCATTCCTAAATTAGCACTGATAGTTCAAACCTGTGTGATAACTTGCTTGGAATGGAAAGTAAAAATATCAAATTAATAAAATCTGAGAAAAGTTATTTGAGGGAGATTTTGACACGAAATTTCCTGATATCCCATAGCAAAGTGTGAGGCTCAAAAAGGTTGATTAGTAGTGACAAACGACGGGAAAAACAGACATGAATCAAAATCATTCTACTTCTGGAATGGCAACATAAGTTCAGAGGACACATTCCTCAGAGAAAAAAGCATAATTTGTGAAAAAAATTAAACAAAATAAAAGATAACCCTCTGGAAATACTCCTAAAGGCAATACAGGACATGAAAAAAATTGGGTTGTCAGGAAAGTCATGACATATTTTTGCATAGAAAAATAAACCATGACTTTCCCTAGGACCTAATATTTATTCAAGTAAATCTACTAAATCTTAGTGAGAATGCTGAGAATCTATGGTATTTGAGACAAAATTCTTACCACTTCCCTAGCTCTGAGTGAAAAAATTCCCCTCTTGGCAGATGTGGCCCAGGAGAGAAGGCCCCATCTCCAATTCCAGTTGAAGGCTATGGTATCTCCCTGGAAGGGAGATGACAACCAGCATATTTTGTCCCCCAGAGCTATATGTTACAGAGGCTAAATTACAGGTGAGTGCAGCTGACAGGAAAAATAATCTTTTCCTCCAAGCCTCCACTTACAAGTGAAGGTTCTAGCTCATGTAATGCAAGCTAAAAGAAGACTGGAGCCTTGATTGCCCTCAACCAAGTTTTCTTGTAAAGTTTACACACTAGTAGAAGCAAGGTATGAATATCAGAAGTTACTGCCTCCTCCCTATTCTCAAAGCAAGACATCGTTCAAGAGAAGCAGACCACTGACTACACACACAGCACTAGAACAAAATTCTCTCATAAAAAAATGGCACTTTTGCAGTAAGAAATTAGGAGGAAATTGGAAGTGCCACTAGAACAATATGCTAACTATGCTCCATGTTTTACCAGAGATAATTAGGAAAAGATACATAATAGAACCATCCTGGAATCAGAAGAAACTTCTAAGATTGCCTTCAAGGCCTACTGGGCGGGGGGGGGGGGGGGGGGGGGGGGGGGGGGGGGGGATGCTAAATTTTAAATTTTAATTTGATCAGAGTGTGTAACAATTTAAACTCCAGGGCATTGTCAAAAACAATAAAACAATCGATGGCAATTATTGTTGACTAACAGCTGGAGTGTGATACCAACAGAAGCAGGCATTTTAGTAGCGAGCATGAAAAGGTCATTTTTTTTTTCCTTAAGAAGTCTTGCTAAAACAATTCTCATCAGAAGGCAACTACATAACTAATGTCACACCCTCTGAGAAGCCACTTCAAAGGGTTCACAACATTACAGGTTAAAGGAACTTCATTAAAATAGTCCATCTAAGACACTAAACAAATAAAGAAAAATGACAAGCTTAGTGGTGGGGGAGAAACTACTCAGGTTTTCTACAATATCTTATATAAATGTCCAGTTAAAACACAACATTATGAGACACACAAAAAAGTGTGAATCATGTATAGAGTAAAAAAGAAGGCAACATATAAGGCCTGTGAGAGGATCCAGTTTTCAAATTTAGCAAAGACTTAAAAGCATTCATTTTACATACACACACACACACATACATATACATATACATATATATATTTTTATATAAAATAAATAAAATATACTAAAAGAAATAAAGCTAAAAAGACAGTGTCTTATCTAAA
Organism: Tupaia tana; assembly: GCA_026018925.1. Taxonomy (NCBI): domain Eukaryota; kingdom Metazoa; phylum Chordata; class Mammalia; order Scandentia; family Tupaiidae; genus Tupaia; species Tupaia tana. The sequence continues at coordinate 58,482,269 of JAKSZU010000009.1, read as the reverse complement.
ATGAAAAATTAATAAAGATTTAAATTACATAAAAATAAGGAGCAGATGATAATTCTGGAGTTGGGTAGTACAATAAATGAAACAAATATTTACCAGAGCAGAACATAAGTAGATTTTAAGTAGAAGGAATCATTGTATATGAAAATAGAGCAATAGTGATTATGCATTCTAAAGAACAGAGAGAAAAAAGGAGAAAAATGACACTACATCAAAGGAATGCAGAATGCCATTATGTGCATCATTATATTCATAACTGGAGTACCAGAAGAAAAGGAGAAGAAACTAAAACATATTTAAAGAAATAACTGCTAAAATACTTACCAATTTTGAATTTTAGAAAATATTAAAAATCCACAAAGCTCACTGAACTCCAAGTAGGATAAATGTAAAGATATCCATACTCAGACAAATCAGAGTAAAAGATTGAAATCCTAAAAAAATGAATCAGTCTTGAAAACAGAAATTGAATGATGGCTCATCTCTTCTAAGAGAACCACAAAAAGACTAACAGCTGACTTCTCATAGAAACAATGGAGACTGAAATGCAGTAGGATGGCACATTTCAAGCACTGAGAGAAAAAAAAACTAAATGGTCGGCAGTGATATTTTAACTTAAACAAGCAAAACCATCTTTACAAAATGAAAGCAAAAGAAAAAATTGGAAGATTTTTTTTAAAAGACAGTGAATTTGTTGCTAGCAAAATTGCTTTAAAAGAAATACTAAATAAAGTTCTTTAAGCTAAAAACAAGTAATTTTAGAGTTCTTCATTTCCACACAACAAAAAAACAAAGATAACCAGCAAAGGTAAATATGCAATTATGTAAAAGAATAAAATTTACATGTTTTCTCTGTTCTTTTAACTGCTTTTAAAAGAATGTTTTTGAAAAATGCAAATTTTAGCATTGTTGGGCTAATAACACATACAAATTTAATTTATTTAATAATAAAATCACAAAGGAAGTGGGTGAAAGTTGGATGAATTAAAGTAAGAAAATTACATGTGAGGAAAACACAAACGCATAGAATTAAATTAAGCCAGAAAGAGTAAGAGTAAATAGAAATTTACTAAAAATAAACTCAATAAATACAAACTTGCTTTTTTCCTTCTCTCAGCTTTTAAAAAGACATAAAATTCTATAAACTAATTTATAAAACTATTTTTAAAATCTTTAACAGTTACAGAGTGTTTGTGTGTGTGTGTGTGTGTGTGTGTGTGTGTAAAATAGCAGTTGAAGGATGAGGAAGAAATAGATAAACAGAGGAATAATGTCTACATTCATGACTAGAATTAAGTAAGTATAAACTTGAAGTTGATTCTGATGTTGATATGTACATGCTATGGCCTAGAAAAAAAAAACAATAAGAAAATCATTTAAGTTATAATGAAAATAATTAATTAAATTATTACACTAGAAAACATTCATTCAATGCAAAAGCAAGCAGTAAGTGAGGAATAGGAGGAGAAAAGATGAGTTATATAGAAAACAAAAAGAAAAAATATAAAATGGTAGATGCAAATCCAATTAAATAAATACCTATTTTAAATGGTGATTGATTAGACAACCCAATCTAAGCTAGAGACTATAAGAATGGGTTGAAAAAAAAAAAAAACAACTATATGCTGTTAATAGGAGACACTATTGATTCAAAGACGCAGATATGATGTGATTGAAACAGAATTAAAGATATACTATAAAAAACGATATAGGGACCAGCAGTTCGTGTAATGGCTATGTCACTGAACTCCCATGTAGTCGATCACAACTCGAGTCCCAAATCCGGTGTCTTAAACTCAGGCCGGGTGTGTGTGTGTGTGTGTGTGTGTGTGTGTGTATGTGTGTGTGCATGCCCAAGATCCCGAGAGAAGAACGAAGGAGAAGGGATTGCGGTGTGGCCATCCCCCCCTGGGGGTGATTTCTCGCTTTCTATTTCTCTGTCTCTCTCTGTCTTTCTGGCGAGCACACATGCCCTATAACAAAAACCTCTCAAAAAAAAAAAAATATATATATATATATATATATATATATATATATATATATATATAAAGAAATCTAGGATATATACTAATTTCAGAAAAAAAGACTTTTAAATTTTACTACACATATAGAGACAATTTGTAATGCTGAAGGGTCAAAATATCTGCAAGATATAACAATAGTAAATAAATGTGCATATAAAAACAGAGTCTGAAAATACATGGAGCAAAATCTGTTAGAATAAAAGAGGGAAATATACAACTCAATCAAAAGACCTATATATTCCAATAATTTATTTTAGCTCATGTATAAAACAAATAGGCAGAACATCAGTAAGCAAATATAATTTGCTATAAACTATATCATAGTTATACTATAAATGAAACTATAAACTAACTAAACTTAACAGACATCTATAGAGCTTTCCACTCAATAAGAGCTAAAAATACGTTCTTAAATGCACAAGGAAAATTTACCTGAATAGACCATATGATAGGCCATAAAAAAGCCACAATACATGTAGAAGTATTTAAAACTTACAAGGTATGTTCGCTAATGACATGGAGTGAAATCACAAATTAATATCAGGAAAAAAATTGGGAAAGTTATATTTATGGGGAAATTGAATGTCTCATTCCCAAATGACCAATAAGTCATAGGAAAAAACCACAAGGGAAACTTTTTTTAAAAACCCGGATATGAAAAATATGAATATATATCCAAACATATGGGATAAACCTAAAATAATGATGAGATAAATGCATAGCTGCAAGCACATTAAAATGGAACCAAAAAGTCAAATAATAACCTAGTTTTGCAACTTAAGACACTGCTAAAAGAAAACTAAACCTAAATCATGTATGAGGAAGGAATAAAAATTAGAACAGAGATTAAATAGAAAATAGAAAATAAAAGCAAAATTTTTATTTTTTTTTTCTTAAAGAGATAAAGACAAAACTTCAGCTATACTGAACAAAGAAAAAAGATTCAATTTACAAGAATCAGGAAGATTCTGAAAAGTAGATATTACTACTCTATAAAAAAGATCATATGGGAATACTATACTCAACTGTATGCCATAAAATTAGATAACCTCGATGAAATGGAAAAGCTTTTCTAGAAAAAAAGAAACTACTGGAACTGGGCTCATAACGTAGCAGTTAGGTGTTACTCAGAGGAAGCCGGATCCAACATGGCTGACTGGCATTTGGGTGCCAGCCCTGCTGGTATCAGATTGAGCCTTACACACATACCGTGGATCTGAGAGGATGAGAGATTAAAGAACTGGTGGAAAAAGGATTGCAACATGACCAGTCTCTACTAGGAGTGCTTGCTCTCTCTCTCTCTCTCTCTCTCTCTCTCTCTCTCTCTCTCTCTCCTGCATGTGCACACACCCTCTGGCATTAAAAAAGAATAGAATAAAATAAAAAGGAAAAGGAAACAAACAAACTACTGATACTAGTTAAAGAGAAAAGACAGAAACTATCAAACACAAGTATAGAGGCAATTAAGTCATTAGAAACTACTCATAAAGGAAAGCTCAGGTCGGGATGGCTTCTCTGGTAAATTCTACCTAAAAGTTTAAACAAAAAGGTAATATGAACCTATTGCAGAATGTTCCAACATATAGAAGAGGAGACAATTCCCAAACCATTTTATAAAGCCCTTATTACTTTGATACCAGAATGAAAAAAGAGAGAGAGAGAAGGAGAAAGAGATCATAGGAAAATTGTACATCAATATGTTTTAACAATATAGATTAAAAAAACCTCAAAAAATACTAACAAATTGAATTCAGCTGTACATGGAAATGATTGTTCACCATAATCAAGTGGAATTTGTCACAGGAATGCAAGATTGTTTTAAAATATGTAAATCAATTAATATAATAATCATTAAAATAGAATAAATAACCACTCCATTATCTAAATCACCATAAAAGATGCACTTATGAACTTCAGCATGATAAGGCATACAAAAAAAAATGTCATTGTTGAACTCAAAAAACTGAATAACCCCCCACCACCCAAACTGAATACTGCCCCCCCATCAACCAAACTGAATAACTCCCCCATCACCCAAAGACCAAGAACAAGCAGATATGCACACTCTCCACTATCTGGAAGTTATGGCCACAGCAATTTGCAAGAAAAATGAAAGACATCCATATTACAAAGAAAGAAGTAAAATAAATTTTTTGAGAAGTTTTTGCTATAGGGTGCGTGTGCTCACAGACAGACAGAAAGAGACAGAGAGACAGAAAGCGAGAAATCACCACACCAGGGGGGATGGCCACACAATCCCTTCTCCTCCATTCTCTCTCCTAGGGACCTTGAGCACACATGCACACGCGCCCGACGTGAGTTCAAGCCACCAGGTCCAGGACTCAAACCATGGTCGATTACATGGGAGTCCAGCGATATAGCCATTATGCCAACTGCTGGTCCCAATAATTTTTATTTGTAGAGAAGATGATGTTGTATATATAAAATCCTAAGGTATTTACTAAAAAAACTACTAGAATTAATAAATGAGTCTCAGAAAGCTTCAGGGTAAAAAAAAAAAAGTATACAAATATCACCATATTTCTGTACACTAACAGTGAATTCCACAAAAATTTTGACAACAATTTCATTTACAATAGCATCAAAACAAATGAAAGAAATATTTAGGTATAAATTTTTTAAAAGCAGTGTAAAGCTTAGTACTCTGAAAACTGTAAAACACTGTTGAAAGAAATTAACATCCTGTATAAATAGAAGAATATCATGGAGAGGAGTTGGGAAACTTAATATTAAGCTAGCAATACACTCCTCAGTTATCTCTAAACTCAATGCAATCTCCATATTTTAGCAATATTCTTTTCAGAAATGACAAAATTATTCAAAAATTCAAATGGAAATTCAAAAGGACTCATTGTAGAAAAAACAATCTTTAAATAGAAAAAACTGTAAAACATTCACATTTTCTGAGTTCAAAACTTATTATTCCTTTTTGTTTGTTTGTTTTGGAGAGGTTTTTGCTATAGGGTGTGTGCGCTCACCAGAAAGACAGAGAGAAACAGAGAGACAGAAAGCGAGAAATCACCCCCCAGGGGCGTTGGCCATGCCACAATGCCTTCTCCTCCTTTTTCCTCTTGGGATCTTGGGCATGCACTCACACACACCCGGCGTGAGTTTAAGTCACCAGGTCTGGGACTCGAACCGCGGTCGACTACATGGAAGTCCAGCGACATAGCCATTACGCTAACTGCTAGTCCCTCACAACTTATTATTATTTTTTTCTTTTTTTGGAGACGTTTTTGCTATAGGGCGCGTGCGCTCGCCAGACAGACAGAGAGAGACAGAGAGATAGAAAGCAGGAAATCACCCCCCAGGGGGGATGGCCATGCCGCAATCCCTTCTCCTCCATTCTCCTCTCGGGATCTTGGGCACGCACGCACACGCGCCCAGCATGAGTTGTAAGCCGCCGGGTCCGAGACGCGAACCACGGTCGACTACGTGGGAGTCCAGCGACATAGCCACCACGCTAACTGCTGGTTCCCACAACTTATTATTAAGCTATTCATACAGTGCAGTACTGGAACAAGGATAGACATGCAGATAAAGGAAATGTAATTAAGTGTCCAATTAGGAATTCTCACATATATTACTAACGGATTTTCAACAAGGTTGTCAAGAAATTTCAGTGGCGAAAGAACAGTTTTTTCAACATGTGGGTCTAGGACTAGTATTTAGATTCAAAAGTTTGATGCTAGATCCCTTTCTTGCACTGAACACAAAAACTATCTCAAAATCAATCACAAAACTAAACATAAGTGGTAAAATTACAAAACTCTTAAAATAAATACAACAAATTCAACCCACAGAATGGAAGGAAATATTTGTAACCATGTCTTAGAAGGGACTTGTATCTTGAATATATGCAAAACACTTACAAATTAATAAAAATACAAGTAACTTAAAAATTGGTTTAAGTCTCTGTAAAGACATTTCTCCAAGGAAACTATACAAATATGTAGCCATTAAGTACAGGAAAAGATGTTCAACTTTGTTAACCATCATGGAAATATAAATTTAAAATAGTAAGACACTACCATATACTACCAGGATGGCTATAACAAAAGATAAACATAATAACAAATGTTGAAAAAGTTGTGAGGAAATTTGAACTCTTACACACTGCTAATGGGTATATAAGATGGTGCAGCCACTTTGAAAAACAGTCTGGTAGTTCCTTGAATTGGTAAACATACAATTACTCTATGACCCAGCAATTACATTGCTAGGTAAAAACCACATAAAAATGGTAATATATGTTCACACAAAATTTATACATGAATGCATATAGAAACATTACACATAAAAGCCAAAAAGTGAGGGGCCAGCAGGTAGCATGATGATTACAGGGCTGAACTCCCATGTGGTAAAAGCAGTTCAAGTCCCAGACCTGGCAGCATGAATATCATGTGGGGCACACATGGGTGCATACCAAAAATCCTAAGAGGAGAATGGACAAGAAGGGAATGTGGTGTGGCCACCCCCACCCAATCCCGGTGGTTAATTTCTCACTTTCTCTCTCATTTTCTCTCACTATCTCTGTTCCTCTCTGGTGAGCACATGCTACCTATGACAAAAGCACTTAAAAAAATAAAAAAGCCAGAGTGGAAACAACCCAAATGTCATGAGATGATGAATCTATAATGAAAATGAATTATATTCATAAAATAGAGTATTTTGCTTTGATACAGGTAATTAAGCATGGATGAACCTTGAAAAGATTATGCTAAGTGAAAGATGATCATCTCAAAGACAACATATTGTAGGATTCCATTTATATAAAATGTGCACAATAGGCAAATGCGTAGAGAAGAAAAGTGTTTAGTTGTTACCTAAACATGGAGGAAGGAGTAAGCAGTGTACAATAACTACAGGATTTTCCATTGAGATGATGAAAGTGTTCTAAACTCGACTTGGATGATGGTTGCACAAATCTATGAATACACTAAAAATCATTGCATTTTTCTTCTTAAATGAGTGAAATATATGCTGTGTGGATTGTATCTTAATGAAGATGTTTTATAATTAAAAAATGAAAGGAGTCAATTTATTCAAATAAATAGCTAAAATCAAAGTTAGGTTTTACAGATATAGAACTCACACAAGTAAGAAAACTTCAAAGACAAAAATGACACAAAAATAATAAGGCTATATAATAAACAAGTACTATTAAATTTGACAACTAAGATAAAAATGGTAAATAACAAAATAACAAATATGACTAATATATTTGAAATATGAATAAACCTTTATTTAGTGGCGAAATGGCATTATAATTAAAAAGCTTCCTTTGGGCCAGCAGGTGGTGTGGAGGTTAAGGTTAACAATGAATTATATCTTGGGAACCAGCAGTTAGCGTAATGGCTATGTCGCTGGACTCCCACGTAGTCGACCGCGGTTGGAGACCCGGACCCGGTGGCTTAAACTCACGCCAGGCACGTGTGCGTGCGTGCCCAAGATCCCGAGAGGAGAATGGAGGAGAAGGGATTGCGGCGTGACCATCCCCCCTGGGGGGTGATTTCTCGCTTTCTGTCTCTATGTCTCTCTCTGTCTGTCTGGCGAGCGCACGCACCCTATAGCAAAAAAACCTCTCAAAAAAAAAAAAAAAACAATGGATTATATCTCACATCGCCAGCTGAGTGGTTCAAGTCTCAGACCCAGGGACTTGAAAATTACACTGGGTGGATGTGTACGCATGCCCAAAATCCAAAGAGGAGGTTGGAAGAGAAGAGATTGCAGCATTGTCATATTTCCTGGCAAGTGATTTCTCACTTTCCCTCTCTCTTGTCTCTCTCCTATGAGTACACATACCTTCTAACAAAGACAAAACAAAACAAAACTTCCCTGAAGGAAAATAGCAGGCTCAGAAAAATTTCCTAGTGAATTCTAAATAGTAAAAGAAAAATAATATTAATTATACACTAACTATTTTAGAAAATGGCTGAGAAGGGAGACAGTTTCATAGTTTGGTGGTTAATGGAGCTAGATTCCACATGGATGACTGTGAGGTTTGAGTCCTGGATCCAGCAACTTGAAAAATACAGAGTGCATGTGCATTCATCCTCAAATAATTTAATTAATTAATTAATTAATTAATTAAAAGAAAGAAAGAAAGAGAAGAAAGAAAGAACAAAAAGGCTGAGAAGGGTTATCTCCAATTAATTTTATTAGGTTAATATTGCTCTGTAAAACACAAAGATATTTTTTAAAAATTAATTCAGACCAATGTACCTCTTGAACATAAAAAAAACTTTGAAGTTTTAGCAAATTAAACCTAGTAATATATTAAAAAGCTAGTACATTACTGGAACCAGCAAATGGAATAACAGTTATATTGCTGGACTTCTACTTAGTTGACTGCAGTTAGAGTCCCAAACCTGATGGTTTGAAACTCACACCAGGCACATGTGCGTGCATGCCCAAAATCCCAAGAGGAGAATGGAGAAGAGATTGTGGCATGACCATCCCCTCTGCGGGGGCTGATTTATCTCTCTGTCTCTCTGTGTCTCTTTAGCATGTGCATGTACCCTACTGCAAAATTCTCTCCTTTATATAAAAAAAAGGAGAGAAAGAAAAAGTTAGTACATCAAAATCAAGTGGAATTTATCCTAGTAATGCAAGGTTGGCTTAAGATCCAGAAATCAATCAATATTATTTACCTATCAACAAAATAATATGGGAAAAGAATATTATCATCTAAGTAGATACAGGAACTCTTTTCAACAAAATTCAATTCCCATTAATGATAACACTTTCATCAAGATGGGAATAGAATGGCACTTTTAAAACTTGTTAAAAATGTATCTTAAAAAGTGCTGGGCTCACATCATAATTAATAGTGAAATAATGTTTTTCCCCAAGAGTAGGAACACGCCAAGTACATCTTAACATAATTTTTCTTATTTTTTTCTGGAGGTCCCCAGCAGTGTAATAAGGCAAGAGGAATATATTTATTTTAAAAAGAAAAATGTAGACATCCACCCCAGCGAGAACAAGCCTGGCTGCACAGTGAATGGCAGAGAGACTGAGCTGCAAAGACAGTGAGGCTTATCTCCTCCCAAACACAATTGAATTCTCAGACTTGATCTTTTACTGAAGCACTCAGCACATGTTGTGTGACCCCTACCATCTTTCTCAGTTGAAAATCAGCAAATCAGCCCCAGGTGTACTTGTTCTCTAGAAAACAGGAAGCCTTTGAATTATCTAGTTTCAGCGACAAAAGTGCGGGTTGCTAGGTGAGCATCAGGCAGGAGCTGCAGTGAGATCACGGATCATCTCTTCCCACATGCCTTTGAACATTCAGAATTAACTTTAACAAATAAGAAAGAAATGTATAATCAAATGACCAAAAATCACTGCAAAGGCACCAGAAATGTGAGAAACCTAGAAAACATCACTCCCCCAAGAGAAAAGATCAATTCGTTATAATCCATGAACAGTACAGTAGAACTCATGGCAGTGTCAGATAAATGATTCAGAATATTCATAGTGACAAAACAAAATGAGATGCAAGAGAAAAAAGACAACAAACTCTAGAAGATGGAGAAAATAGACAATGACTTCCAGGAGATGAGGATGTTCTTCCATGGTTTGAAAGGAAAAATACACACCATAAGAAAGAATCAAATGGAAATATTAATGATGAAGGTTGTAATAGAGGAAATAAAAATCTCCCTAAAAATATTAAAAGAAGATTAGATTATACGGAAGATTGAATCTCAGATATAGAAGACAAAACCTCTAACCTAGAAGAAAAATACCAGAAAGACTGAGAAAATAACCAAAAATTAGGATAATATACTAGAAATACTACATGCCGTTAAACACCCAAACATCTGAATAATTCATATCCCAGAAGGTGAAGAAACTAATAAGGGCACTGATAACCTATTCAATGAATTCCTGGAAGAAAACTTTCCAAATCTAGAGAAATATTCAAATATCCAGACCCAAGAACTACAAAGGATCCCAAATAGAATCAACCCAAGAAGATCTTCTCTGTGGCACCTCATAGACAGATTGGCCAAAACCATAGACAAAGACAAGATACTAAAATTGGCAAGAGACAAACGTCAAGTTACCTACAAAGGTTGTCCTATAAGGCTAACATCGGACCTCTCATTGGAAACAATGCAGGTAAGGAAAGAATGGGGAAATACATTTAAAGTGTTAAAAGAAAAACAATTTCAACCAAGATTACTATACCTGTCAAGATTATCCTTCTAATGCAAAGAAGAGATTAAAACATTCTCAGATAAATAAAACATGAAATAATTTACTAACTCCAAAACAGCTCTTCAAAAAGTTCTGAAGAAAATGTTATACCAAGAAAACTAACGTCAGACAGACAGAAATAAAAAAAAAAAAAAGAAACCAAGAAAATGGCCCACTCAATGGTAGGACAAGTCTGGAAATATTAATAACATCATGGAATGTTAATGGTTTAAATTCTCTAATCAAGAGACACAGACTGGCTGAATAGATGAAAAAAAACAGAAGCCATCTATATGTTACCTACAAGAAACCTATCTCATGGATAAAGACATACATAAATGAAAAGTGAAGTGCTAGAAAAAGGTATTCCATGTAAATGGAAACAAAAAAAAGGGATGGGAATCATGATACTGATTTCAGACAAAATGGGTTTTAAGTCTAAAAACTGAAAGAAGAGACAAAGAAAGGCATTATATAGTAGTAAAACAGTTAATTCATAAATAAGGTATAACAGTTATAAATATCTATGCACCCAACTCAGGAGCAACCAAATATGTGAAGGAAAGACTGTTAGATCTCCAACACACTAATTGTTGGAGATCCCAACACCCCGCTATCTCCTTTGGACAGATCATCTAGACAAAAAAATAAGCAAAGAGATACAGGACCTAAATGATACCATAAATCAAATGGATTTAACAGACATCTACAGAACTTTCCACCCCCAAACCACAAAATATACATTTTTCTCATCCCCTCATGGTACCTTTCCAAAGATTGACCATATAATAGGACACAAATCAAGCCTTTTCATATTCAAAGGTGTAGAAACTATATCCAGCATCTTCTTTTACCATGATGGAATTAAAATTGATAACAATCTCAGAAAAAATCCTCAAAAATACAAACACATGGAAACTAAACAACCTATTCCTTAATGACTTCACAGCTACCAAAGAGATTAAGACTGAAATTAAAAGATTCATAGAATCAAATGATAATGAGTGTATGAGCTTCCATAATCTGTGAGATGTCACAAAAGCAGTCATAAGAGGGAAGTTCACAGCAATTAGTGCATATAAGAAAAAGATGGAGAGGTGGCAAATGGACAACCCAACATCATGCCTCAGATAACTGGAAAAAAATCCAAAAAAATGCCAGGAAAAAAGAAAAAATAAAGATTCAAACAAACATAAATGAAATAGAAAATAAACTATACAGAAAATAAGTGAAACCAAACTTGTTCTTTGAAAAGATAAACAAGATTGACACATCATTAGCTAGACTAATTAAGAAGTGAGAAATGAATTAGACAAGTCAAGTAGAGTGGTAATTATTTAAAATAAATTTTTTTAATTATTTTTTTATTTTTCTTTAGTTCTTCATGATTTTTGGATATAAGTCCTTGATAACATGGAAATATTGGTAGAGCTAGATCAATCTATTTTTTATTTATGTACTTATTTATCTATCTAATTTTGTCTTATTCTGTCACTTGCCTTTTCATTTTATGAGCGTCCTCTTTCAAAGAACTTCTGTAACATTGATGTAGTTCAGTTTAGAACTACTTTCTTTTGTTTTCCATATGACATCTTTGCTGACCCAAAGATTTTAAATCTTTTCACAAACACTTCCTCCTAAAAATATTTTAGCTTTACCATTCACATGGAATTATAAGATCCATTATCATTTAGAAAAACTGGATAGTCTTAAATATCATAAATTCTAAGCCTTTATATGTTCTGGGTTTGCAAGACAACCTAGTGAACTAAACTCCAAATGTTGAAAAGTATGAGATACATGAATGCTTTCATTTTTAGTGGAACACAGAAAGAAGTGATGACATATACACAAAAGTGGGTAAGAGGAAAAAAATTCTTAAAGGAGAACACAGTCTAACATCTCACTTTAGAATGATGTAGAATATCAGTACATTGCCACTGGCAAACTCTTTTCTGAGGGCTTACAGTAGGTACTTAGGTTAAAATAATAAGGATAGGAAACTACACCTGAGAGAGGACCCACCAACCAATAGCACACAAGTACAAAATCATAGTCCACTTTTCAAATCTTCTCTCATACAAAGAATAATTTTGATTCACTAGTGGAAGTACAGGACACCCTCACAACCTACTCCCTATGCAAAGATCAATTTTCTAGAAGAAAGATGTTGAAGCAACTCCTTTATGCCTCTAGAGAAATAGTAGGAAATGCTCTGAGGACCAAAGATTTTGTAATAATGCAAATCAGAAGTATACCACAATTCTGAAAGGTCAGGAAACTCTTTCCTTCCAAAAACCCCCATAGATACAAGGCCAAGTTTGACTGCTATGGGTAAACAAGAAATACAAAGGTGGAGAAATACTAAATTAACAACCAGGAAAACTAGATGTTACTAAGACTGTGGATAGACCAGAAGAACAAATGAACATCCCTATTTCCATTATTAGCGTAGTATCAGATGAGAGAAGCAGCAAAATCAAGAAGAGAGATCCCCAACTGGGATGCAGGAATGGAAGGACTGCTGATAGTATATCACAGAGCAGGAACACTGATATAATCCTCCAGTAACAGAAAGTAACCCACTTCTGAAGGAATTTGAATCCCATGATCACCAAAGTTAATAACAGAAAAGAGAAACCCTAAACCTAAGTAAATAACCAGATGGTTTCCACCCCTCTAACCAACAAGATTGGGGGGGAAAAGCATTTCCACTTCCAAGTATGAATACTACTTACCTCAGTTTATATTTTTGTATGCTCAACATTCCACATTCCACAAAAAATTATTAGGCCGGGAACCAGCAGTTAGCGCAACGGCTATGTTGCTGGAATCCCACGTAGTCGACTGCGGTTCGCGTCCCGGACCCGGTGGCTTAAAACTCACGCCAGGCGCGTGTGCGTGCGTGCCCAAGATCCCGAGAGGAGAATGGAGGAGAAGGGATTGCGGTGTGACCATTCCCCCTGGGGGGTGATTTCTTGCTTTCTGTCTCTCTGTCTCTCTCTGTCTGTCTGGCGAGCGCACGTGCCCTATAGTGAAAACCTCTCAAAAAAAAAAATTATTAGGCATACAAAAAGCAACAAAAACAAAAGCCATTGGAAGAGATGAAGTAACCAATAAACCAAAACACAAAGAAATTTGTCAGACTGAAAGGACAATATATATTAAAAATATTTCTATATATTAACAGTGAATAATTAGAAGGTGAAACAATAGTGAATTGTGATGCAGTGGTGGTATAGTTTGTCCCACATGGGCAGGGTCCTTTATTTAAATCCCATGACCTCCCTGGCCACACGGGGAACAAATGTGTGCCCATGATCAGGTTTGCTGGGACTGGGGGTGGATCATACATGGCATGGGAAATCTGTTGAGGTATCTCTCTTTCTCTGCAACTCTCTTTCTCTGTCTCTCATCCATGAAGGAAATAAATAAACTTCAAAAAATATTTACAGTAATATGAACAGTTATTACTTCTAAGGGATAAATATCATAACATATTTTCAATATTTATATGCTAAAATTTATAAAACAGTATTGATGAAAAAATAGAGGACCTAAATAAGTAGAGATATATACTGCATTCATAGATCCAAACTGTCAATATTGATAACATGCTAATGATCTTCCAGATTGATCTATAGATTTAATGTAACCTCAACCAAAATCCCAGCATATTTTTTCAAAGAACTTAATAAAATGATTCCAAAACTTATGCAGAGAACTACAGGATCAAGAATAATCTAGCTTTGGTCCTGCCACTGCGGTGCAGCAGTAATAAAAGTATACTGCAAGACTAGCAGCCAATGAGCTGACTGCAGGTTCAGATCCTTGATTGAACAAATAGCATCTGATTTGGTAACCACATAAGTCAATATATATGATTTATCATTATTATTATTTAATTTTTAAAATACAATGAATTGTAAAATGGCATACCAAAACTGAGAAAAAAATGAACATTGCTAATCTTACAAATGTGGTGCTTTTCATTGAAAACAATGAACACAAAGGCATAGATATTATATCCAGCAACTTCTACAACCACAAGGAATTAAACTTAAAATCAACTACAGAAATATACCCTCAAAAATATACAAACACATGAAAACCAAACAATCTATTTTTTAATGACTTCACAACTACTGAAGAAGTCTTAAAATAAGCAATTAAGAAATCAATGAAAAAGAGCACACAAGTTTTCATAACTTATGGGACACAGTGAAAGCAGTCTTAAAGCTAAAGTCATAGCAATTGATGCACATAAGAAAAAGATTGAATAGCAGTGAATAGACAACCTAACACACACCTCAAGGAACTGGGAAAACAAAACAAAACAAAAACAAATAACAGGAGAGAAGAAATAATAAAGATTAGAGATGAATTAGAGAGGATCAGCAGATGGCATAATGGTTATGTTGCTGGACTCACATGGCCGACGTGGTTCAAGTCCTGGACCCAGCAACTTTAAACTCACACTGGGCACATATGCATGCACGTCCAAAATCTTTTTTTTTTTTGGAGAGGTTTTTGCTATAGGGCGCTTGTGCTCTCCAGACAGACAGAGACAGAGAGACAGAAAGCGATAAATCACTCCACAGGGGGATGGCCATGCCGCAATCCCTTCTCCTCCATTCTCCTCTCGGGATCTTGCGCATGCACGCACACGCGCCCGGCGTGAGTTTTAAGCCACCGGGTCTGGGACGTGAACCGCGGTCGACTACGTGGGAGTCCAACGACATACCCATTACGCTAACTACTGGTCCCTGCACGTCCAAAATCTTGAGAGGAGAGTGGAGGAAAAGGGATTGCAGCACGGCCATCCCACCTGGGGGGTGAGTTCTCACTTTTTGTCTCTCTGTCTCTCCAGCGAATGCACATGCCCTATAGCAAAAATCTCTAAGAAAAAAAAAAAAAAGAAATGAATTGCAGAATAAACAGACTATACAGAAAATACATAAAACCAAAAGCTGTTTCTTTAAGAAGATAAATGAAATTGACACACTCTTAGCTAGATTAATTAAGAACAGAGAAAGGAACCAGATAAATCAAATCAGCAGTGAAATGGGTGATATTACAACAGACATAACAGAAATACAAAAGATCATTTGCAACTATGGATGACTGACTACACACAAACAAGAAAACTCAGAAGAAATGGACAAATTTTTGGACAAATAAAAACTACCAAGATAAAATCGGGAAGATATAGAAAGCAACAGCAAGCAATGAGATTGAATTAGTGATAAATAGCCTCCCAACATAGAAAAGTTTAGGTCCCAATGGCTTCACATCTGAATTCTATAAAACTTTTAAAGAAGAGCTAACCCTGATTCTACTCAAAATATTTCTAAAGACCGAAAAGAATCCCTCCCAAATTCTATGAAGCCTCCATCAACCTGATCCCCTAAACAAACAAGAACATAACAAAAAAAAAAGAAAAGAAAAGAAGAGACAAATATGCCTGATGAATACAGATGCAAATAATCTCAAGATACTAGCAAATAGAATCCTATGACACATTAAAAAGATTATACATCATAGTAAGGTAGGATTTATTCCAGGGCTACAAGCTTGGTTCAGCACATGCAAAAACATAAATGTAATACATTGTATTAACAGATGGTAAATAAAAACCATATGATCATATCAAAAGATGCAGAAGAAACATTTAACAAAATATAACATGTCTTCATGATTATGACACTTGGCAAAACCGGCACAGAAAGGACATTTCTCAATAGAAGCCATTCATGAAAATCCCATAGCTAACATCAAACTTAATGGGGAAAAGTTGAAAGCTTCTCCACTGAAACAAGACTGCCCACTTTCTCCAGTCCTTTCAATATAATACTGGGGGACCAGCAGTTAGCATAATGGCTATGTTGCTAGACTCCCAAGTAGTCGACCGTGGTCTGAGTCCTGGACCCGGTGGCTTAAATTCATGCCAGGCACGTGTGCGTGCATGCCCAAGATCCCAAGAGGAGAATGGAGGAGAAGGGATTGAGGCGTGGCCATCCCCCCGGGGGGTGATTTCTTGCTTTCTATCTCTTTGTCTCTCTGGCGAGCGCACGCGCCCTACAGCAAAAAAAAAAAAAAAAAAAAAAAAAAATCCTCTCCAAAAAAAGTAAAATAATACCAGAAGTTCTAGTCAGTGGAATCAGATAAGAGAATAAAATAAAATACATTCAAATAAGGAAAGAAGAAGTGAAATTATCTCTATTTGCAGATAATATGATTATATACATAGGAAACCCAAAAGAATCCACAGTAAAACTTTTGGATATGATAAATGAATACAGGAGAATGACAGGATACAAAATTGACATAAGAATATCCATAGCATTTCATACATCAAAATTGAGCAGATTAAGGTAGAATAGAAGCAAGCAATAGCATTTACAATAGCCATAAGAATATAATACACGAAAATGAACCTAAGCAAAGAAGTTAAAGACCTCTACAAGAAAAACTATGAAAAACTAAAAAGAGAAATTGAAATTGACACACAAAAAAATGGAGAGACATCTCATGTTTCTGAACTGGAAGAATTACTATAATCAAAATGGCAATTCTACCAAAGTTAATCTACAAATTTTATGTAATGCCAATCAAATTACCAGAGATATTCTCCATCGAATTAGGAAAAAAAATAAAAAAATTTGTCTAGAATCAGTAAAGTACGAGACATCTCAACTTCTGACCCCAAAATATGTTACAAAGCTGTGATCATCAAAACAGCATGGTACTGGCACAAAAATAGGCATATAGACCAATGGAAAATAATTGGGAAAGCAGAAGTAAGCCCTAAAACACACAACCAACTGATTTTTTACAAAGGACATACAATAAACCAGTAAGGGGAGGAAATATCTGTATCAAATGGTTCTGGAAACACTGGATATCTGCCTGCATAAAAACAAAGCCAGACCCCTGTCTCTCACCATTAATAAAAAATCAACTCAAAATAGATCAAGGATCTAAACATAAAATCTCAAACCATAAAACCACTGGTGGAAAGCCATAAAACTACTGGGGAAACTCTTGGGGACATTAGAGTAGGAAAAGACTTCTTAAATAAGATCCCCAAAGCACAGACAATAATCTCAAAATTAGACAAGTGGGATTACATCAGGTTAAAAAGCTTCTGTACAGCAATAGAAACAGTCATTACAATAAAGGGACTACCTTAGAATGGGAGAATATATTTGTAAATCATGCCTCAGATAAGGGACTGATAACCAGAATATTCAGGGAACTCAAGCAGCTTACCCGCAAAAAAATAATCAATCCAATTAAAAGATGGGAAAATGAGATTAAGAGACAACACTCCAAGCAAGACATACAAAAGCCAAAAAGTATATGAAAAAATGTTCAACATCCCTTATCACAAGGGTAATGCAAATCAAAACCACAATGAGATACCACCTTACCCCTGTCAGAATGGCTAAGATTTAAAAATAAAGAATAATAAATACTGGTGAGACTGTGATGAAAAGGGAACCCTCCTACACTGTTGGTGGCAATGTAAATGAGTACATCCAATGTGGAGAACCACATGGAGGTTCCTCAAAGACCTGTAAGTAGAACTACCATATGATCCAGGAATTATACTCCTGGGTATCTACCAAAAGGATAGGAATACATTCAGTCTAAAAACAAAAACAAAAACAAAAACAAACAAAAACACTTGCCCATCCATGTTTGTTGCAGCATTATTCACAATTGCTAAGACATGGAACCAACCCAAATGTCAACAAACAGGTGAATGGATTGAGAAGTGTGACAGATATAAACTATGGAATACTACTTAGCCATAAAAAAACAATGAGACCCTGGCATTTGATACAAAGTGGACAAATATGGAGATTTACTGCTAAGTGAACCACAGCAAACTATGAAAGAGAGGCTTTATATGTGTACATTCAATATATACTGAATATCTGCACTCTATGGTAGATACAGAAAGTTGGAAGATCTAAAACCATGGAGAGTAACTGTGGATAACAGAAATGGTGTGGAAGGAAGGTGGGAAAGAGGGGAGGTTGAGAGGAAAGAAATCAAGGGGAGGAAAGAAAGAAACAAAACATTTAAGAGACACAAAAATGGAAAATTATCTGTTGATGATAATGTATATGGTCATATCTTTGACTGGACTGACACACAGTGTGTTTATGCTGGGAAAATTTATTTTGTACGCTGTAAAGATATACAATGATTAGGGACCAGCAGATGATGTAATGGTTATATCACTGTATTTCTACATAGTCAACCATAGTTAGAGTCCTGGACCCGGCAGCTTAAAAAATTCACACTGGGTGCATGTGCGTGCATGGCCAAAATCCCAGTAAGATAATAAAGGAGAAGGTATTGTGGCATGGCCATCCCCCCTGGGGAAGAGCTTTCTGTCTCTCTGTCTCTGACAAGCACATGTGCCCTATGGCTAAACTCTCTCTCTCAAAATAAATAAATAAACAAATAAACAATGATTAAATGTAAAAAAAAAATAAGAAAAGAAAGAAAGCAATGACTATAGTATTATCCTTGATTTAATTGTTGCGCAATGCATGCATGCCTTGAAAATCCATGTTGTGCCCCATAAGGATGTACAATTAACCATAAATAAGAAATTATAATATAAAATAGAAAAAAGACAATAAAATGTTCAAAAATATTAATTAACATGAAATACTGAGTTTGTAATATATGCATAAGTAAAATGCATGATTAAAATAGCATAAAGACTGAGAGGGGTAAAATGAAAATATACTATTTTAAGGCTCTTATACTATGAGTGAATGGTATAATGTAATTTAAAATTAGATTGTTCTATGTTATGATTTACATTACAAGCACTAAAGCAGCCTTCAAAATAATGAAGAGATCTGTATAGTAAACTAGCAAATGATATAAATAGAATAATAACAAATATTCTAAAAGAAATCATATTACATATAGTTAACCTAAACACTTGGATTAAAAAGAAGGGATTGCTAAATGGAGGGGGGAACCAATATTCAAATATATTCTGTGCATAAGAAATGGACTCAAAATATAAAAACACTAATAGATTAAAAGTGAACGAGTGGCCAGCAGTTGGTGTAATGGCTATGTTGCTGGACTCTCATGTAGTCAACTGTGGTTTGAGTCCTGGATGCGGTGGCTTAAACTCACGCCAAGCGCGTGTGTGTGCATGCCCAAGATCCCGAGAGGAGAATGGAGGAGAAGGGATTGCGGCATGGTCATCCCCCCGTGGGGGTGATTTCTTTCTTTCTGTCTGTCTCTGTCTTTCTGGCAATCACACGTGCCCTATAGCAAAAACTTCTCTAAAAAAAACTAAAGTGAAGGGATAGGACCAGCCAGTGGCATCATGGTTAAGGCACCTAGATCCCACATTGCTGACTGTGAGATTTAAGTCAACAACTCCACAGTTTGAAAAACATGCTGAGTGCATGTGCATGCATGCCTAAAATCCCAAGGGGAGAATGGAAGAGAATGATTGTGGTGTGGCCATTCCCCATTCCCCCTGGGGGTGCTTTCTTACTTTCTCTCTCTTTCTCTCTCTTCCTCTCTCTTCTCTCTCTCTCTTTCTGTCTCTCTTTTGCAAGCACATATGGTCTATAGCAATATTTTTACTGAAAGGTTCAAAAATTATATACTATGCTTATCCTATAATAAAACTATTATTTCTATTTAATATCATACAAACTAGATTACAGAGTGAAGTGTATTACCAGTGATTAAAAAAAAAGAAAAGTCATTTCATACTGATGAAGTGGTCAAGTTACCATGAGGACATAACTGTTCTAACATCTATGTTCCCAGTATCACTGCATAATTTTAAATATATTAAAGCAAGACCTGGTGGAAGTGGAATAAAAAGAAAGAGAAATATAGAAGAAAGATAAAATATCACATAACTATTCTAATTAGATATTTCAATATATCTCTCAAAGTCTTTGATAAAATAAGTAGACAGAGATCCAGTCATGGTGACGCAGGTGGTAGTGTGCTTCTGCATCATGCTGCTGGAATTATGTGGAGGCTCAGGTTGGAATCTCAGCTCTCACTGAACATGCCAGGAGTGCCTGTGGAGTGCAGCTATAATCCTGGCTGGGAGGCTGAGAGGAGAACCATAGTGTGGTGACACTCTTTAAAGATCCCTCTCTCACTCTCTTCCTTAATAAAACAAGTAAGCCTAAAAAAAAGTAGATAAAAAAATTAGAAAGAATATAGAAATCTTGAGCAGTACCACAAACTAACTTAACTGACAATTATAGAACATCACCCAATGATAGCAGAATATTCTTTTCCAGCACATGTAAAGAATCTACCAAGATAAACCATATTGTGACTTGTAATATAAATCTCAACATATAGAAACATATTTATGTTGATTAAAATATCTTTTCTGATCACAATGGAATTACATTATAAAATAACAAAGGTCTCTGGAAATACCTCTGAAATTTAGAAACTTAATAATATGTTTTAAAATAAACATTGTGTCCAAGAAGATATCAGAAGATAATTCACAAATTATTTTGAATTATCTGAAAATGAAAACACAACATAACATGATTTGTAGAATGCTTTTAAATCAATACTTACAGAGAAATTTATATTACCAAATGCCTATATTAGAAATAATAATCTCAAAACTATTAAAATAAATTCTACTTTAAGAAGCTAGAGGAAGAGAAGAGTTGTAAAGTGAAAATAAGAAAAACTTAAAAAATAATAAAGTTTTGGGGACTGCAGTTAGTGTAATAGCTACGTCACTGGACTCCCATGTAGTCGAATGCAATTCAAGTCCCTGATCCGGTGGTTTAAACTCACGCCGGGCACATGTGCATGCGTGCCCTAGATCCAGAGAGCAGAGAGGAGAATAGAGGAGAAGGGATTGCGGTGTGGCCATCCCCCCCCCCGGGGGTCGATTTCTCGCTTTCTGTCTCTCTGTCTCTCTCTGTCTTTCTGGCGAGTGCACATACCCTATATCAAAGACCTCTAAAAAATAAAATAATAATTTTACAGCAAAATAAATCAATGATAAAAAGAAATCTTAGTAAAATTGATAAAATTCTAGTGAAATTGGTCAAAACCAAAAAGACTAACATCAGAAATGAGAGAAGTCACATATAGATATAATATATATTAAAAGAACATAAAGGGGGACCAGCAGTTGCATAATGACTATGTTGCTGGACTCCTATGTAGCCAACTGTGGTTCGAGTCCCTGACTTGGTGGCTTAAACTCATGCTGGGCACGTGTGCATGCTTGCCCAAGATCCCAAGAGGAGAATGGAGGAGAAGGGATTGCAGCATGGCCATCCTCCTTGAGGGGTGGTTTCTTGCTTTCTGTCTCTCTGTCTCTTTCTATCTTTCTGGCAAGCACACGTGCCCTATAGCAAAAACCTCTCAAAAATGAATATAAACAGATATTATAAACAATTTTATTCTTATAAATGTGACAACTTAGTTAAAACAAATTCCTTGAAAGACACAAACTATCAAACTGACTTAAGAATAAATAGCATATGGGGACCAGCAGTTAGCGTAATGGCTATGTCGCTGGACTCCCATGTAGTCGACTGCGGTTCGTGTCCTGGACCTGGTGGCTTAAAACTCACGCCGGGTGCATGTGCGTGCGTGCCCAAGATCCCGAGAGGAGAATGGAGGAGAAGGGATTGCAGCATGACCATTCCCCCTGGAGGGTGATTTCTCGCTTTCTGTCTCTATGTCTCTGTCTGTCTGGCGAGCGCACGCGCCCTATAGCGAAAACCTTTCCAAAAAAAAAAAAAAAAGAATAAATAGCATAAATAATTCTATATATATTGCATAATAAAATTTATAGTTAAAAAAACTTCCCATAAAGAAGAGTAAGGAATATTTTCCAACTCATGCTATGAGACCCTAATTATCCTGATACCAAAAACAGTCAAAGAAAGACATTATAAAAAATAAAAATACAACTAATATCCCTTATAAACATATATGCAAAAATTCTCAACACAGTATTATCAAATCAAATTCAACAATATCAAAAAATGATACTGTATCATAACCAAGTGGAATAAATTCCAGAAATGTATAGATGTTTTAACATTAGAAAACCAATCAATACAATTTACCATGCTAATACATTTTTAAAAGAAAATGAAAAAATACGATCATCTCAATAGGTGCCGAAAAATCAGTTGACAAAATCCAACATTTATTCCTGATTAATAAAAACAAACAAACAAACAAACAAAAAAACCTTTCAGGAACATAGAAAGGAACTTCCTCAACCAGTTAAGGGACACGTAGGAAAAATCTAAAGGTGACATTCATTTTAATGGTGAAAGACCTAGAACTTTCCTCTTAAAACCACTTTCACTACTCCTATTCAACATTGTGCTGACAATTATACTCTCTTCAAACAAAGACAACAAATAAATAAAAAGTATTCTGATCAGAAAGGATAAAGTAGCACTACACATATTTGCAAACTATATAATTAATTACCTGTGTAGAAAATTTGATGAAATTTACCCCAAACAGAAATCAGAGCTAATAAATGAGCTCAACACAGATTGCAGGATACTAGAGTAATGTACAAATTTCATAACTCAACTGCATTTCTATATAGTAGCAACAAACAATTAGAAATTGAAATAAAGACATTATCATTTAAAATAACATGAAATATATAAAACTTTTAGAATAAATTGACAATAGCTGTAAAAGACTTGTACACAGAAAATTGAAAAATACTTGAGAAAAAGAAGGTTTTTTTAGACTTGAATTGATGTACCTTGCTCTTAGATCAAAAGACTCAATGTTGTTATATTGCCAGTTATATATATTAATTTATGGATTCAACTACTAGATGGGAGAGAAAACTTATGAACCATAGCTATACATATGAAAAGGACCAGAATATGCCACCTCTAAATATGTCACTTTGGTGTAATGATTATTTTAATCTAAAGGCAATTAAGAAAAAACATACACACGATAATCTCCCTTATCTGCCATTATTGTGCCAAAAAGCAGGCCATGATTCCCTCTTTCCACTCCCATATCAGAAAGAGGAAAACAAGCCTTATCAACAGAGACAGAAGGTACTGAGATGTGTCTGCATGCACAAAACTTCCTAAATAACTCTTATCTACCATTAGTTTCTCCCATATATTTACCTTCCCACAATTTATTACTCTTAATAGTCCAAACTCCATTTCCTTTGTCTAGTCATTTCTCCACAATATGTCACCCCTTTAAAACAATAATATATATGACCTAAGTCTAATTGCTTCTTTGGGTTTTTTACTTCCTTTCTGTGAAGCCCCCAAGCATATAAAATAGTAACATCAAATAAAATCTGTATGATTTTTCTCTCGTTCACCTTCCTTTTGTTATAGGACAGGACTCAGTCTATAGAACCAAACAAGGTCAAAACAAAACAAACAAAATGCTTCTTCCCCTATACATACTGGTACAAATAACTCTGAGAAAATATGTAGTCATGTCAACAAACTGGCAGACTAGAAAACTACAAACCCTGATTATCCCCTCAAAAAACAACCATCACCTGGTTAAAATAACCTCATAGAATTTCTGCTGAATAGTCAAAATTCTAGAGCAACCAAGCAAATGCCCACTAACCTAATTAAGAAAAAGTCACTGACAGGTCCCATAGTACAGTGGATAAAAAGATTATGGTGTGACTAGGTCCAATTATGGGTGTTTTCTTCCCCCACCCCCCAATTAAAAAAGGAGAAAGAAAGAAAAACAAAGAAAGAAAGAGCCATATTCAAAATGGTAGAAGATTTTGCTGACATTTTTACTCAGCCTTGGCTCACATGCACTCTAGTGTCATGGAGAAAATTCCCATTTCCTTATTCCCTTTTTAAACCAGAAAGAGCAGAGCAGATCTTATTTTCAGTGTTTTAACTGGTCTGGGATTGTCTGAGGACTGGTCTTTTTCTGTCTCATCTGTCTCAGTTCTCAAGTGGGAAAAGCGGCACTCCCTCAGTGAAAGCTGCAGCCGACTACAAACCTGCAGATGAGAGCGGCAGGAGATTATGGGTGGAAACTATTGAATTAAATTACATTTGACTTAAGCTACCTCTGCATGTAAAATAAGGAACTGCAACTGAATTCAGTATGTGAACAAACACAACCTAATTTAGGAGTATATTACAATAGCAGCTGAATCTCAGCCAATCACAGAAGCCAAGCAGTAGCCACTCACAGGCTGCCAACTGATCAGACCATGTCCATATAAGGTAAATGCCTCGTGACATCATGATCAAGTAAGGGAAATGCAAAGTTGTAATCAGCCAAGCTATTTCTGATATCATGCCCTTCTCTGTCTGTAAATAATGTCTGCTGGCATTGCTAGGCAGAGCTCCCTGAGCATTTACTGGTTCAGAGTGCTATCTAGCTCATGAATCGGTCTTTGCTCAAATAAACCATGCTAAATTTGTCTAAAGATTTTTCTGTTAGCAAGACATACAATAGAACATCAAAGAATAGAACATTTCCCATAGACTCTTTGTGAAATTAATGCATTGAGAAGCAGCTATGTATACTCACTAGAATGCCTGTTATTAAAGATAGAAAAGCAAAAAGCAGCTAAGTATTGGCAAGTATGGAGAAACACAAACCCTTGTGTGTTGTTGGTGGCATCTAACGTGTGGTGCCATTGTAGGAAACAGTATGGTTGTGTCTCAAAGGAATAAACATAGAACATCCACATATGCAGCAATTCCAATTCTAGGTATATAACAAATAGAATTGAAAACAGAATCTTAAAAAGTTATTTGTATGCCAATGTTCTTAGTGACATTATTCAGAATAGTCAAGAGGTTGGGACCAGCAGTTAGCATAATAGTTATGTCACTGGACTCCCATGTAGTCGACTGTGGTTTGAGTCCCGGACCCGGTGGCTTAAACTCACGCCGGGCGCGTGTGCGTGCGTGCCCAAGATCCCAAGAGGAGAATGGAGGAGAAGGGATTGCAGTGTGGCCATCCCCCCTGGGGGGTGATTTCTCGCTTTCTATCTCTCTGTCTCTGTCTGTCTGGCGAGCGCACACGCCCTATAGCACAAACCTCTCAAAAAAAGAAAAAGAAAAAGAATAGTCAAGAGGTTAAAACTACCCAAACATAGGGATGGATGAATGGGGAAAAAAATGTGGTGTATCCATACAATAGAATATTATTCAGCCTTAGAAAGGAATGAATTCTGATACATGATACAACACGGATTGACCTGGAAAAATATTATCTTAAGTGAAATAAGTCAGATGAAAGAACAAAATATTATATGATTCCACGTATATAAGAATGAACTTAAAGAGACAGAAAATAGAATAGTCAGTACTATGGACCTCGGGATATGAGTAATGGGGCATTATTTTTAGTATTATTATTATTGTTATAGGGTTTGTGCACTAACTGGAGAGAGATAGAAAAAGAGGGAAAGGGAGAAATTGTCCCTGGTGGGGGATGACCACACTGCAATCTCTTTTCCATTATCCTCTTGGGATTTAGGGCACTCATGCACACAAGCCTGGCATGTTTTTCAAGTCCCTGTGCCTGGTACTTGAATGTTGCAGCCAGCCAGGTGGGATTCAGCTGCTTTAACCTCCGAGGCACCTGCTGCCCCAAGATAGATTATTGTTTAATTGTTAAAGAAATTTAGTTTGGGAATGAAACTGTTTCAGAGGTGGATAGTGATGACAGTCACACAATAATTAAAATATCCATAATGTCACTGAGTTTTACACTTAAAAATGGTTAAAATGGTAACGTTTATGTCATGGATAGTTTACCACAATAAAAAATTTAGAAATCTAGCAGATACCAATGTGCCCCATTTTAAAACAAAGGAATTAAAGAAATAAGTCACAAAAGAATACTTACCCAATAACACATTAAAAGTCTGATTAAAACTGAAAAACAAACCACAATAAATAATATTTTATTCAGAGCTATGATAAGCATTGTACATCAAATTTTAAAGAAAATCAAGATAAGTTAATTTTCAAAACTTCAGGTAATGATTAACTGCAGAGAAAGGGAGAGTAAGGGGCTGTTAAGATACTGTTTCTAAACTTTTGTGGTTTAGATTATGCTTCTTTTTGTTATTCTTAGACTGTACAAGTCTGCTTGATTCTCGCTTTTGTACATATATTTCACAAGAACAACATAGGGAGAAAGGTTGAAGGAAATTCTTAGCTCCTTAAAGGTTAGGTGAGAGCCATATATTTGACTTCTACTACCTACCAGGGAGCATAGTTTAGCACAGGAAGAAGGTGATTGTTGGAGGCTCATCTCTGCAGTTACGCATCAATAATTGACACTTTCCTGAATTTATTTTTGTTAATGCTTTACTCTGTAATTAATTAGGAAAATGCTATGATTCAAAACCTAGCCAATCCCTTACTCAACTTACATACATTACAAAATTGGAAATGGTGAGCTCAATATTCTAACAAATGTATTTACTGAGATAGAACCTCTATATTGTGTCTGTTAGTCATTGATATAAATTTTTATTTTACCCTTTTCTCTGAAAAACTGAAAAAAAAATGCACTTAATGAAAAACAGGAAATACATTTAGGGGAAAAAAAATCGGCAGAAGTAAAATTTTGCATCTCTGTCATTGACGCTGCTTTGCACTTTACCTGTGATGCGATTTATCACCTAGAAAATAAATTTGACAGCATTTCTCCACCTCCCATAAAGACTGAATGGTTTAATAAATAATTGTAAAGGGTTTGCATGTACAACGTGTCTCTATTAATATATTAATGCTGATGTTCTGCATAATACAAACTCTTTGTTCTTATGCCACTTTCTATATATAATCACCTTCGTCTTACCACCAATTTGAAAATGAATTGACAATTTACTCTTTTCAAACCTACCTGGCTTTCTTTGAACCTGACCCCAGAATCATTTAACAAAGCATAAAGAAAAATATGATATTAAATCATAGCTGAGTTATCATTTTAGCTGAGTTTCAGTGGATGCTTCTGAATCTGCAGAGCAAGAGGGAGTGACAGCAGTGATGGTAAAATTTTTGCATGTAAATAAGATCTCCACCTTTTCATTATGTATGAGAGCTTTCTTCCAGAATACAGAAACCTAAATCCATGTACTGAATAAATGAGGTGGCTGAGAAATAAAACATGCTGTTCCTCAGTTAAACAAATGAGTGAACAACAATAAACAAAACTTTAAAAAGTGTTCAAATTTTTAATATGATTCCAAAACATTCGACTCTCTTGCTTAATGCCATCTTTTGGTATAACAGAGTAATATTAATAATTCATATTTGTATAGCACTTGATTATTTACAGGGCGATTCCACATAGTTACCTTATTTTTGTTCTCACAACAAACTTGTAAGTTAGTATATTTTCCAACTGATGAGACATCTCAGAGAGGTTATGTGGCTCGTCTGATATCACACAGTTAATGAATCTGAGCACAATGCTTAAAGCCAGATCTTTTTGATCCTAATAGTTATTGACAAGATTTCAGAATCTGAGAGCATAAGCTAGGCTCTTCATGAAAGAAACTGTAAACTCATTCAGAGCAAGTGTTATGATGAGGAAGGACCCTATTCGAATAGCCAGATGACTAATAACAACATTGGGTATAATTTAATAACACTTGCTTATGAATTCATTAAGTGACAGGACTTTTTATGAAATGACTAAGGTTTTGTAACCAAATTTTAATGAAAAATTTAGAGAAACAACTTTAGCAACCTAATGATCTGCAAAAAAGAAGAAAAAAACAATAAAAATGACAAACCAGTCTCTCTTAGAGTATCACCTACTTGCCTTACAGCTCAAGAGATTTTTTTGTGTGTGTGTGTGTGTGTGTAGAAACTTTCATGTATAATATGAACGTATCATTTTATTATACACGTTATTTGTCATAATCTATCTACCTATGAAAGTATTCTCACTAGGAGTAGTGATATCCAGACTAAGATGGTATGAACTTAAGACTCAATAAAAATTTACAGATATTTTATGTAAATTTCACTTTTAACCTTAACATATAGAGATACTCTCTAGAAACAGCTATTTTGAATAATTCAACATCAACAGTAGTATCAGAGTTAGAGCTTTTTTAAATTTAAATCACTTGAACTAAGGTTGGAAACAAAGAGATCATTCTTTTTGACTAGCATTACAAGACTTAACTGACTTTTAAATATTTTTATCTCTTTTGTGACTATGTTTTTTTTTCCTACCTAGATAAGTGGTGTTCCTTGTAAGAAAACTCAAGGAAAACATTCTCATAA
The DNA here is from genome assembly GCA_026018925.1 of Tupaia tana. Lineage (NCBI taxonomy): Eukaryota > Metazoa > Chordata > Mammalia > Scandentia > Tupaiidae > Tupaia > Tupaia tana. The sequence continues at coordinate 58,453,708 of JAKSZU010000009.1, read as the reverse complement.
AAATATGAAAAAGTTATTAGGATCAGATATTATTGCTCAAAGGTATAAGAAATGTATGTGCACAAACATATATGTATGGTTACAGAATATGCCTACAGTTTAGAAGAAAATACTCACGAGAGTTGAGAATAAAAGAAGTTGCTATTGTCTCTTCATGGAAGAGACAATAATTGTTAAGAGTACTCTGATTTTTCTAGTCTAAGTACTACTTAAATTTGAGCTACAGGGAAGAACTAAATGTCTTATTTACCTATCTCCATCTCATAATGTATGAGTGAATAGTGTTGACATAATATATTTTTAAAATTTTTCAATTTAATTATTTTTTAAGAGAGACTTTTGCTAATGGGCATATGCACTTGCCAGAGATACAGAAAGCAAGAAATCACCCCCAGGGTGGATGGCCATGCCACAATCCCTTCTCCTCCATTCTCTTCTCAAGATTTTGGGTATGTACATATATGTGCCTGGAGTGAGTTTTAAGCCACTGTGTCCAGGACTTGAACCGCAGTTGACTACATTGAAGTCCAGCAACATAACCAGTACACCACCAAATTTGTAAATATATATTATTCATGATAGCTCATATGCACATGCATGAGAAAGAGAGAGAGAAGCCCCCTTGACAGGGTCTCATCATGCCACAATCCCCTTACTTCAGCCCTCCAATTCATCAGTATCTTGGGTACACACACACACACACACACACAGGCCTGACATGTTTTCAAGTCGACCCTGGAATCTGAACCTGATGTCAGTCAGCCCTGTGGCTTCTAGCACTGCAGTTCATTTTGTCACTGACTGGGCCACCAGACTGGTTTATTATTACTTTTTTAAAGTTTTTCTATCATTTGAGAAAGATGATAAAGCGAGAGACAGGCACCAATAACAGGGTCTTCACACCATGATCCAAGCCCAGTCTCAGTCAGCCAGGATCACTGGCACATGCCTCATGTATACAGGGAAACCTTGGTGACGTGAACCGAGACCTTCCCATGAGGCCTCAGTTTTGTTGAGTATTGTATTACTACTGTGCTAATGCAGCTGGCCAGGACATAATAATACTATTTTGCCTTTTCTTTTGTTCTTGAATCAATAACTAGTTTTCTGCTCTACATTCTTGCCCTTTGACATGTTTGCTTGTGACTTTCACAGAACAGCCTCTCAATTTATCTTTTCTCCCTCATGCTACAATGTTCAAATCCCTCTTTCTGCCACTTCCTGCCATCTACCTGATCTTTCCTTTTTCATTCAGTTCATAGACCTCAGGAGATACAGGATGACTCACACCACTAATGACATCTTCGGAACAGTCCTCAAGGTTGAGATTGCAAGCTTGCTCTCCAGGATACTAAAGGCAGAACAGGAGTTAAAGCCTGAGCAACAAGACAACTTTGCCTTTCTTAATGAATAATTGTAATTATGTAATTACATAGCATAGTTACTTTGAAAAACCACAGTTCTTTAGAAAGAAATTTGACTTTTGAACATAGGGCAAAAAACCTTAATTTCATTTCATTTCAACTCAAATTGGTTGATTTTTACATACACACACACACACACACACACACACACACACATACACACACACACACACACACACATATATATATATATATATATATATATACTGTCTTACAGAGATTCTCACTAAAACTGTTGAAGAAAGGAGAAAAGTCTTTCCTGTTAACAATTACCTTGAAAGATGATCAATTTCATATTATAGATAATATAAAATAATTTTCACATTTTAAACACAAATTTTCAGTGCAATTAAATTGTTTTCAAACGCATTTTTCAATTTTTTATTCCATTAATTCAAGCTATTTCTACACAAGTACATCAATGTAGTCACTGTGACTTAATTTGACCACTGATTCATTAATTAAAATGCTATTGAAATTTATTGATGAATCCAGTCAAGCCAGTGAAACTAGATTTGTCCTTTATAACTCAGTCTTGTGAAAATAGCAAATAGTATCTGATACTTGCTTCAGTATTCCCACTAGATGGCAAGCTTTAGTCATAAATGCAGAAGTCATTTTAAAAACAATACATAAGAAGCTTTTTTGTTATAATGCGACAAAAATGGCTAACAAGATGTTAACATTAATTTTTATCATAATCATCTTTTTATCATGCTTAAGATAAAGGGATTAACAGGATATTTGGAGGAGTGGTTCTAAAATACTAAATTTGAGAAAGAAAAGAGGATAATCTCCAAAGTAAGGTATAAAATTAAAGGTGTGGCAATACCAAGAAAGCTTTCAAATCCTTGATAAATTCAGCAATCCTGGACCCCTCTTCAAGGAAAAGATTGATTTTACACAGGAAACAGAAAGAAAATAAGAAAATAAATCCTTTGTCTCATTTTAATTTAATTTCCATGATAGTTTTTTTAAAATAATTTTCATGCTAGTGATATTTAATTGCCATTAAAAATGGAAAGTTGAAAACAGTTTAAAAAGAAAAGAACTATAGTATAGGTAAGTTTCAACTCATGTGCAAGTCCTAAAATAACAAAACCTAGTTTTCTGGAGGATTTTAAGCTGTCATGTAAATGAGATTTTCTTTATTTCATTTGGGGGAACAATCCTTTGTAAGATACTATTATATAAAAATCATAACTGGGTAAATCTCTGAGAAATTAGTGACCAGAAATGACCAGGCATCTGAAAACCTACCTAGTTTTTATATTATATTCTGTTATACCGGCTTGAAAGGTTTTCAAGTAGAGATTTTCGATCACAGTTCAAAGGCTAAATCAAGAAAGAGAACATTTATGTGTTTAAAAATCTGAACTGATTTTCAACATGGTTGCCAATGGAGAAATAATAAGCTTTCCCTCCAAGATATAGTCTCACCAATCAAAAGTTAAGATTCTGGATTTAAATTAATTTTCATTTATTTCTATTATGCAGATGTAAACAGATAAACGGGAATGGGAATCTGGTTACTTAGAATGTCCACTGACAAAGTTGTTGGTTAGCAATTAGGATATTTTCACTGGAAAAGCTTAACTTCTGACTTTGCAACTTTGAGGCAATTGTGCTACCTAATCAGCCACTACATCTGCCATTTTCTATTCAGTAGGTACTGAAATCATTAGTAAAAGAAGTTGTAACAGAACTACAGAAATTCACAATTGCAGTTAGGAACAAACGTCTTTAATGGTAATAACTCACAAGAAGATTGGCAATTTATGGCTTTTACAGCATGTGATATAATTTATAGGATGCTGCACACTGATGTATATGCCCAAGAGTTATATATGCCATAAATCACTGGTGTTTCTGGGTTCCTCTTAGGACTTCATGGATTGCATCATTTCAGAACTGTTACTTAAGGAAAGCGCACTCATATTATCACACATACACAGAGAAAATGTAGAAATATAGAACTCTGTGTTATGTATATTTTTAAATCATGAGTTTGGTTAAAAATATTAAATTCCATAATGCTTTGTAAATATGATGTGTTACAGATCAGGGAAGAAGCACTTAGCTATTAAATTAAAAAGTTTATATCAAATTTACTTTATTATTATTAGAGGAATACATAGAAAGGATTTTGTTTGATATATAATTCAATTAACCACACTACATACTAAAAATCTGTTAAATCATATTAGTAGAAAGTGGAAATACATTCCCTTGCCAATGTTGACCCAAAACGTGAAATTCCAATGCTGTAATTGCAAAATATACAAAACCTTAATTTTACAACTTTCATTCAATTAACAAAAAACAAATTTAGGTCTAAAGAGTAATGGTCCCGGGACCAGCAGTTGGTGTAATGGTTATGTCGCTGGACTCCCATGTAGTCGACTGTGGTTCAAGTCCCAGACCCAGTCACTTAAACTAAGGCCGGGTGCGTGCGCGTGCATGCCCAAGATCCCGAGAGGAGAATGAAGGAGAAGGGATTGCAGTGTGGCCATCCCCCCTGGGGGGTGATTTCTCACTTTCTGTCTCTCTGTTTCTCACTGTATTTCTGGTGAGAGCTTGTTCCCTATAGCAAAAACCTCTCCAAAAAAAAAAAAAAAAAGAGTAATGGTCCAATGTCTTTATTTCCTCCCATTGTTCACATGCTTTTCATGTGCTCTAACGACCTACTGCCTCCACACTGCCATTGGTACAAACATTGAATTGTTTTTCAGGCGTAAATGCTCATTCATGATTGAAAAATAAATACTTTCCCTCATTACTTATTTATTCTTTCTGGACTCCAACCATTAACAGAAAATTGTCTTCAACCTAACCTGGTCAAAAATAGCTTCAATGGGGTTAATTACCCCAATACATTATTTGTGCAATTGTTGGAGATAATTTGCTTCATTGTACATTTACTTCTCAGGGAAGGAAAAATAAAACAGACCGGCAAACATTCAAAAGGAATGGATTGACTTCTTCAGGGATGGGGGTAGGTACAAAGTAGGAAGACTCTGTAGGTAACTGTGGCTGTCGTTTCTTTCTGTTTACTTTCTTCTAAGTTACTTTGTGTCTTGTTTCTAGTTGGACTTTGATTTTTGTTATTTGTAGGGAAGAGTGGGCTCTCCCCTCCCTTTCGTTGTTATTTTGTTTCATATCTAGCCTCTCTTTTTTACTCTCCACTGGAACTTTTAACAAATGGAGAAAAGAGTAACTGTCATTGAATCACCAGTCAAATCAGAGAAACAAAGTGGCAAATATTTATAGATTGAATTTTCCATATAACCCCACCTTTAGCCATTTTTTTTCCACTCTCATACATGGGATTCTTTTTTTTTTACATTTGTTCCACTTTCAGAAAAACTGATATTTTGTTATTTGTTGAGAATAAAAAATATTCACAGCATACTATAAGTGTCCACCTATCATAGCAGGTCAAAATATGATCACGTCTGGGCCAACAGGTGGCATGTGGGTTAAGGTGCTGGGTCTCTTATGGCCAACTCAGTTTCTTGAGTCCTGGACCCAGTAGCCTGAAAAACATGCTGGACATGTGTGCACGTGTGTCTAAAATCTTGAGAGGAGAAAGGAGGAGAAGGGACTGCAGCATGGCCATCTTCCCTTGGGTGTGATTTCTCACTTTCCCTCTTTCTTTTTTCACACTCTATGGCAAATTTTTTTTAAAAAATATTTATGTATGCTCATGTATATGTATGTGATTCTTCTCCCTACTTCACCACCCTCCCCATGGGGGAAAAAAATAAAACTAGTGATCAAAAACTTCAAAATGAGTAAACTATATAGATTGCAACACTGTCCAAAAGGCAAGCAATATTCCTTTTTAACTGTTAAGTAAAACTGTGGTAAACCTAAAGAACCAGGTTCCAATCTATTTTGACCAGTTTGAACCTACTCCCTACTACATACACATATATTTTTTTTATGATGTAGATATTTGCCAAGGAAAATCAGTGAGGTCTCTGTTTGCTAAAATATAAATCTGATGCCATACATACATCTTGGTGCCAACAATTATTATTGGTAGTAGAGAAGTATGTGAGGAGAAAATAACACTGGACTGAAAGCATGTGGGGAAGTTAACCTTGCATTTTGATATGACACAGGCAAGCTAATTAGGATATTGACTATGAACTTATTACCATTGAGTTGTTATGATCTTATTTAGACAGCACCATAAACACATAGAAGCTCAAAGAGAATTTATGCCCCCAAGGATTCAATTCTTTTTCCCTAGTGTGACCATTATATTATATCCTTCTTCTCTGTTTTTTTTTTTTCTTTCTGACATTCATGAGGTTAAAGGATAATATTATCTTACTTCCAATTCACTCACTGCCAGTGCTACTGGTAACACTTTCTGAGAAAAGAGAAGTAAACCTCTCTACTGCTTTTTAAAGTTGAGCTAAAAAAAAAGCTTCCAAAAACTAAAATGTATTGAATCTCACGAAGATTTTTACATTATTCCTTTTTTTAAGGAGTAATTAAAGGGTCATTCATAAGATATAATTCAAAATACACAGCCAAGCATATTATAACAGTAAACATGAAAATCGCAAATGATATCAAGAAAGCCTCTACTCACTGGAATAAAACAGACTGAAAAATGCAGCTTCACTTTCCTGTCAGTTTGAGACAGCAAGAAATCTCCTGAAAGCAAAGCTCTCACAGGAATACATACCGCCTCTGTTTACCTCCAATTAAAATTGGAGGAGCAACAGCAGGGGCATTTCAGCTGATCCTGATTACTATGCTGATGTTAAGGGATACTTGGAGATACCTTAAAATCCACATACTATGGTTTAAAGAAACAAGTAAACAAGTGTATGTTGGAAAGAATGGGCATGATCATAATCTCTTAGACTGTCCCAGGTGGACCTATCAAGTGGCCTTCAAGGATAAGGGCCATTCTGCTACTGTTGCTATCCTGTTTGACTGACAGAATGGTGTAGATTGCTGTGAAAGACAGAAGAGAAAAGGTTGCAACCTTCATCTGAACACAACTGCATGACAACTCTCCATAGCTGCCACAGGAAAGTCAAGCAGCAGCTGTCCATATAGAAATACTCCGAGATGGTGAACTTCCATGCCAACGGGTATACTGGGCACCTCAATCCAGGCAGCACACATGTAGACACTGCCAACAAAGGCTCCTGTTGTTACTCTTCATTTCGCAGTTTCACATTTGTTTGTGGATTATTCTTTTTTTATTATTATTAATTAATTTGTTTATTCTTTTTTTTTTTTTTTGAAGAGATTTTTGCTATACGGCGCGTACGGCGCGTGCGCTCGCCAGACAGACAGAGAGAGACAGAGAGACAGAAAGCGAGAAATCACCCCCCAGGGGGGATGGCCACGCCGCAATCCCTTCTCCTCCATTCTCCTCTCGGGATCTTGGGCACGCACGCACACGCGCCCAGCGTGAGTTTAAGCCACCGGATCCGGGACGTGAACCACGGTCGACTACATGGGAGTCCAGCAACATAGCCATTACGCTAACTGCTGGTCCCATTTATTTATTCTTAAGTCAGGGTTACTGAGAGTTTTTTTTTCTGCTTTTTCTTTATGAAAGTTTATTTGATTTCTTTTGCAAGAGAGAAGAAAGAGTAGTCGAGGGAGATACAGAGAGAAGAGACAGAAAGATAGTCACCCCTAACAAGGTCTTGTCACATTGCAATCCCTTTTTCCTAGCTTTCTAGCCAGTCTAGATTTGGGGCACTCATGCCCGGCATGTTTTGGGTCAACTTAGGATGTGAATCTGCAGTTGGACATGTGACTTCTGGGACTGCACATTAGTATGCTACTGCCTGCACCCTGAGGCTGGGCCAACATAGAGCTTTAAAATGAATGAAACCTTTTCTAAGCACTTTTTTTCATAATATGTATTTTCTTTGGACAACTGTGATGAAAACTCAATACTATTTTTCAGCCAAACAGCAAGATAAGATTTGTGTTTTGAATCATGCACAGACTCCAAAGCATGCTAAATGTCGCTTCAGAATGTGTGTGTGTGTGGGTTTCTTTAACTCACTTAGCCTTTGAATATTGTTACTTAAATTTCAGTTAGAAGCAGTCATTTTGATTAGAAAGTGGTCATTTGCTTACTGTAAAGAAGGTGCTTTTATCAATATTTGGCTTATAGACCTCTATGAAAACATGATGAAAATTGTGAATCTTTTCTTTAGATAACATAATTTCACATAGTCACAAAATATGGAATGAAAACATACTGAAAATATTGCATTGTATCCCCCCAAATATGTACAATGATTATATGTTAATTAAAAAATATCAGTACTTCCTGTGTTCCCTTAGATCCATGGACACAGAACTGCAGCTCCCAAATGTGGAAATGAAACATTGAGACTTCAAGGAGAAAGTAATTCATAATTGTTGGCTTCCTTTATCTAAACTGGTCCAATGGTGGTTCTTTGACAATGATACTATAGCTAACATAATAGCACCTGAATAATCTAACAATTCAAGCTATATAATTTGATAAATTTTAAAATGGAAAGCATATGAATCGAGTGACAAATATTATGGGAATATACCACAAATCATTTGCTTGAATCAAACACAACCAGAGCAGGTAAACAATAATGCTGTGGTTCAGAGAATTGATATGTGTTCCTAGAGTGCATTTAACATACATAATTGCATACAGGGAAAAACATATTCTCTAAGAGTATCTAAATCAAGGGATTGTACAATTGAATGTGTAGTATTAGTTGTCACCTTGGAAATTTAAGTTTCAACTTAACAAAATGATTCTCTTCATCCCAGATTCCTCTGAAGACTCTGGTTTCAGGTTCCCTCAAGCATTTCAATCTGCATGGCAATGATAAAAGTTTAAATTCCTGAGGTTTTAAAAATAATTAACTCCACTCAGTTTTACCAGTTGTAAAATTAAAACTTGTGGCTCCAACCAAGCCCTGAGTTGGATAGAATATTTTACTATGAACCATATGTAAGATAGATGTTTGATTTAAATTTCCCTTTTAAATCTGTGTTTAATCCCAAATAAAATTATGCTAAGTGCCCTCAGGAGTATCTTATCTAGAAATACATATAGCCCTGTAGAATATGGGCCAATATATCTATTTTTTTAATAGTGCCTTTGTAATATAACTCGGTGGTCAAGTATTTTCTGCTCTTTACTTCTGAAACTTACCCACCATGCTGCTAAGATTATTCTTCAATTGTTTTTAGTTACATCAAGAAAGTGAAATAATTCACCAAGTCAAACCTTACTTTTATTTGAACCTCTTCTTGATTTATACAAAATACTTAGCTATGACCTTAGCAAAATCAAACATGATTGGTTATGCAAATGAACTGTGGAAGAACTTGAATAGCCATGCAGGTCTGGAAGTGATAGTCTCCCATGTAATGACACTTATTTAACATTTTGAGAACCCACAGTAAATTAGTGTTGTCACAATTCTTACCCTATTTAAGTGATCAATTCTTATGAAGTATATAAGACATAAAACAAAAAAGGAATTAATATCCTAGAAATGAAATGAGATTCAAAACCAGTCTTTTCTTTACCTGTATTTTTTCTGGATGTTTGCACAGAGGGTTGAAAAGTCTAGCTAAGTCAATGGGAGGAAGTCTTATCAGTTTCCTCTTAATTTCTAAAGAACATGGTTCATCCTCCTCTCACCATAAATCACTGACGTCTTTAAAATGCAACCCTAATGAAAAATCCAAGATAATTAAAACCTGACAACTTTAATTGTCTTATACTTCTGCCCTCTTATCATCACAATGGCTAAATAAAAATTGGATGCTCATAAACTGAGGAAATATGTACACCCATCTCCAGTTTAGTTCTGCCACCTTTAACTATATTGACTTTTTGGCTGATACTCATTTGGATTTTGCTTTGTTTTCAGGTGGATCATTTTACTAATGGACTCATTGATTGCTTGAACTTGGTTCTTGTTTCAGATGACAGTCTTTTGGCTTTCATGAACTTTGTTTCTAAACACAGCATCACAGCTGCACAGTGTTGTTAAGAGGTACTCCATTGCACTCCTGGTCTTTCAGTTATTAGCCCAGAAACTTCACTGCTTGATTGAAAACAAAACAAAACAAAAACTAGGTAATTTGTAGTGGAACTTGACCTTGCTTACACAGAGCTAGGCTCTTGTTTACCAGACATAACCACCCTACATCTTCCTCTATTTTCAAAATTCACAACTAGGATTCTGCCTAAATTCAACCAGTTTTGTATTCTAATATTATAGAGACTAAGCCCTAGACTACTGGACCATTTGCAGTGTTGAATTAAGTACACTAAAAAGGGATATGATTAATTAAACTATCTGTCTTCTTCGTCAATAGATGGAATCATGCTGTAAATGTACAGACTACTCAGCAAGGTAATATCTGCCTCCTGTAATCTCAATGCTATGTCCCTCCCACCAGATTGGATTTTCTTGACTATTGATGCCTATGTTTGCCAAAATCGGATATGAAAAAGCACCCTGGGGCACTGGGTCAGTCTCCTACCTTTCCCAGGACAAGCCCCTTCTCCTCAGAAGCCTAGGTATCAGAAATGTTCAACATGTTTCATGTGGAGAACACAATTCAATGATACCACAGGTGAAACGTTTCCTGTTATCATCCCTTTTCCTTCTATTCAATTGTTTTCCAGGCTGTTCTCAGGCACATTCCCTGTGTTGATCTGTTCTCCTAATCTCAGTCTTCTTCCTCCATGACCTCTCCTTGTATCCCTTTATGTTAAAAAATTGTGTTTTAAATCTTCATAAATAATTAACGAGAAAGAAACTGCTTTGATTATTTTTTACCAACATCTGTACTTAACCACACATTATGATAGCTGTACGATCTGTACTTTTTTTTCTATGAGGATATTAAAATGCACAGGTACTGAAAATATTTCATTAATTTTCATTATTTTTGCTGAAGGTTATGAAAACTGACACAGAGTTTTAAAAATTCATGTCATAATAAGAGACTTACCTTTCAGTCTCCCTCTCAAAAACACAAGGTCAGGGCCTTAATCCACCTAGCAAATTTGTGATTCATCAACGTCTCATGAATCATCTGGTCTTCAAGGTTGCTTCTAGGTTCCACTAAAAGCACTGAGCTTCATAATTAACTCTACAGGACAAGTGATACTGTGTTGTTCCATTCAGCTTGGTTCAAAAAGAGTTAAATGCAATGATGGTTAGGGAAAAGGGTCATGCTGTGATTTTCCTGACTTTATACTCACCATACTGTTAATGTTTCTTCTATTTATTTTATATCATTTTTATTTTCTTCTTGCCACCCACCAGTCACCCTTGCCTCTCCTATACATACTGACAATATGGATATGAAAGCAAACAATCTTGGATCCTGAGTTTAAAAATATTCTCTCTAGGGTTTCAGCAGATGGTATAATAGTTACATCGCTGGACTCTCACATATTCTCAACCACAGTTCAAGTCCCAGACCTGGCAGCTTAAAACTCACACCGGGCATGTGTGTGTTCATGCCCAAAATCCTGAGAGGAGAATGAAGGAGAAGAGATTGTGGTGTGGCCATGCCCCGAGGGGGTGAGTTCTCATTTTCTGTCTCTCTGTGGCTCCAGTGAGCACATGCACCCTATACCAAAAATCTCTTTTAAAAAAAATTCTCTCTGAATTTAACGGACAAGATACGTAGTAATTTTTGGGGGGTGGGGAGGAGAAAGATTTTTGCTATAGGATGTGTGTGCTTGCCAGAAAGACAGAGAAAGACAGAGAGAGAGAAAGCAAGAAATCACCCCCTGGGGGGATGGCCACGCCACAACCCTTTCTCTTCCATCCTCTTCTCGGGACCTTGGGCATGCACACACATGTGCCAAGTGTGAGTTTAAGCCACCAGGTCAGGATTTGAACCACGGTCGACTGCATGGAAGTCCAGCGACATAGCCATTATGCCAAGTGCTGGTCCCCAGAGGTATGTAGTATTTCTGATACAGTAATTTCTAATTTCACACAATAAAATATGAATTAAATAATAATTTATTAAGCCCTTATAATTTATTTCATTCAATAACATTTTTCTTTATATTTTGAGATATTTTAGGAATTACAGCTATTCATGGAAAATTTGATGGAAGAAAGAGTAGGACAGAGAGAGAAAACTTTAAAAGTTAAGAAAAGAAACAAAGGGCCAGCTCTATGGTAAAGTGGTAACTACTGAGGAGAGATCAGATTCCAAGTGGAAACAGTGGTTGGAGTCCCTGCTCTGGTCAGTCTGGGACATTCTAGGCACATGTGCGAGTGTCTAGGATCATCCAGTGAGCTGGAGGACTAGAGGAAAGGGATCGTGATATAACCAGACCCCATGGAGGCTCTCTCTTTCTCTCTCTCTCCTCTCACATGCTCCATCATAAATAAAGAAAAAAAAATTTTTTTAAAAAAGTAAACCAGAAGAAGTGGTTGAAATTGCTACCCAAAGCGATACCACTATTCCTCTGGGTTCAGTTTTCTATTTTTCCTTAACACAGTTTACTTCATGCATCTCAACCGTCATTTGTAGAAACCAATTCTAGGAAAAGAGAAGAGAGTTCTATTTTCATAGCTCATTCTCTCTTTGGATAATCTCATGTACTAATCAGTACGATTTGTCGGAACCAGCAGTTGGTGTAATGGCTATGTCGCTGAACTCCCATGTAGTCGACCACAGTTTGAGTCCTAGACCCGTGGCTTAAACTCACGCCAGGTGCGTGTGCATGCATGACCAAGATCCCAAGAGGAAAATGGAGAAGGGGTTGCAGCGTGGCCATCCCCCTGGGGGATGATTTCTTGCTTTCTATCTCTCTGTCTCTCTCTTCCTGGTGAGTGCATGCACCCTATAGCAAAAACCTCTCAAAAAAAAAAAAAGTACAATTTGTGATGTAACATCAACTCACTGAGAACTGCACCAACATAACCAGTCAGCAATGTTCTATAAAGTTCCCCAAGCTGCAATGATAGACATCAAAGAACATAGTTTGTTCTATTTTTCACTATTTTATGAAAATATTTTTCCTGTTCTTTAAATAATAAGTTTAATATACTCTCTTATAATAATCTGAAAACTTTCACTTTTTAAATTCTTGTTCATATATTCACCAACTAACAAATTACTGAGAGTTATTTCTGGAGTTCAGAAATGTGATTCAGTGCCATTTTGCATATGCAAAGAGTGTCAAGCCTTCCTATGTATTGATCACTTCAGGGAAGTGCATTATGTCTACAAAACTAATGGGGAATAGTTCTCACTGGGATGTAAACATGCAGAAATTTACTGCTAGTTGGAAATCAGTTTTCTCACCCAAGATAACAAGGTCTTGTGCATACCAATAACAATGGGTAAAAGCTTCTCAAAATATGCCATTAAGAATAATTTACCTATCTGAGTAAGAAGCACACAGACTATGTCTTTTGCTCCACCAGTAAGATCTTGGGAAGACATTTCATCAAGCTAGTAATCATCATTTGGGTTCTAATTTAAAATATACTAAAAAGAAATCAAGGCCAAAAATGTATCATTCCAATACACAGCTACCAATGATTGTACCTCTCTTTCTGGTTTCAGGCAATAATACTTGAGCTGTAGGGCAGTAAATTACATGCTGAGTAGAGTTCAGCCACTTAAGCCAAATTATTATATAATTTATACTTAACAATTAAAATCTGGAATAGTATCATGGCTTTAAGTTGTTCCAACATAGAAAATTTAAAAAAGAGAAGATTCCTAATTAAAAAAAAAATGTGTGTAGATGAATTACCAACTTTGCATGCTGGAAATTTGTAATAACAATAGTTTCTATCATACTGAGTAATATTTATGGTTAGTAAATGTGCTAATATAAGGACACTTTGTTCATAAAACTATTGATATGCTAAAACCATTGGAAATGCTTTCTATATAACATTACTTAGTGTCACTGCACACAGGCCCTATCCTTAGAAGACAGAAGTTGAAATTTTGGCTCCATTTGGCTCTTATCTATAGGATTTGTGACCCTAGAAAGGTTTTCTAAATTCTCTGTGCCTTGATTTCAACATCCAAAAAATGGGGAAAGTACCTACTTTATAGGGTTATTGTGAAAATTATGATATAAATCATGCCAAATGTTAGAGAAATTCCTGACATATAATAAACTGTAATAATTTAATTAGCTCTCCAATTACGATTAATATTAAAATTTTTATTGCTGATGTTGTTTTGTTATTAGATAATGTGAGTTATTTGTATTTGATTGATAAATGCAATTCTATAGATGCACTTAATGGCAATTTTCTCAGAAACAGATACTATTTCCTTTCAACTACAGGATCTCTGAGAACTGACAAAGACGAGTAGTTTAAAATAAAACAGGAGGTAAGGAAGAACATGAGAAAATCAACAAGAAGGAGAATAGATCCAAGTCACATCATGATTAGAAGAGAAGCAAGCATAGAAACAAGATTTTTTTAAGTCTAGACATAGGTCTTCTGTCAGTTATATCAATCAATCAAAGGTAGGTAATATAAATAGAGTTATTTGTGGTTTACTGATTCAAGGTAAAACTTGTCTTCAGCATTCTTTGTGTCTCCATTTCAATCATTTTTCCTCCATGCTACAACATCCCCTTTCTCATAAGTGTCTAAGAATTTCACAAGTAGTAATTTCACAATCACTGCTCTTAAGGAAAATGAGTTGACAAATTCACTTGACTATATGGATGGCTTAGCATGTGAATCATTCCAATAATATTAAATGTTAAATAATTATGTCATGCATAGAAAATTCTTAATACATAGTAAACAATTGCCAAGGATTGCATTCCACTTCATTTGGGAATGCATTTTGGGTAGAGAACTTTCCTAATATGTTCCAGGTGTGCAAATTCCTTTCCACATGTGATCTAGGACCAGGCCTTCAGTCAAGGACTCTCAGCCCTTTTTCAACTGAGATGTTTATTCCAGTAAATCCTAATTTCTAACATTTAAATCAAGGGCTATATATTCTGGATTCAGAAGAATCAGGATTTACATAGGCATATTTTTATTCAATTTTTAAATTTATAAACAAAAATGTAAATTTTAAAAGACATTAAAATGATTTTGTCAAAGGAAATCAGTAAAAATTGAAAACAATCTTAAAAATAGAGCAAAGGGAAATAATGGAAAGCCTTTCTTTAAAAGTTTTTATCTTTTTATTGAAATGCTCAAAAAGTACTAATAATAACTTTCCAATTCTAAATTGCAACATATGCAGGAATGCGTTACTAATCGATAATAACCATTAAAATTAATAGGAGAATTTTGATTTTTACCTATGAGTAAAATGGAATGCATAGGGCATTTTTTGAATCAGAAAATACTAATTCTCCCAGGAATACTTGGAGTTAATATGTATGCTTTATGGAAGAAGAGTCTATGAATTGCATTCCATTCAAATCCTCTATGGGATTGACTTGGCACTGGCTGTCAGTTGTCTATTTACACTGTATAATAAAACATATTTCTTCCAACAGACACAACATAACTTCTCCCTAGTCTGTCCTTCCCAACTAATACATTTCACTCTTACTGACTACTAATTTTAAGTTGCTGAAGTTTGCATATACAAAATCTAGAAGATCTGGCCTACTGACTATTCAAATCTTTATCTATTCAAATCTTTATCTGGGGTTGACTAGTGGCCATTTCAGTTGATTGTTTATACAACAGCTGTCACCTAGCCAGAAGCCATGATTCTGCATTTATTTTTCTTTCCAATAAAAAGTACTTCTTAGCATACAAGGATATCATTCAATATCCCACTGCTTTCCTTGGAATTATTCTCATTCATTAAGTACCATTCGAAGCCAAAACACACTATTTCAATAGCCAAAATTCAATAATCAGATAAGCAGTTATTTTACACTTTCTGGAAATTAGGTTGACATGTTCATTGAAGTTGAAAGGCCAAGAGGCAAACATATCTTATACATTACCCATAGTGTCTTCATCTGTGACATAATTGGTCTCAAAAATGAGAAACTGTGGACATCATATTTCAGTGTTATGAACAGTATAGTAGTTTTCATACTGATTACCTTTGCAAGTGTTCCATCTTCACTGACGATTTAATCAATATGCAATGAACAAATGGAATAATATGTCCAGGCAATATTGTAAATTGCTCAAATTAAAGTAGCAGCTTTAAAGGAGACAAACATTGAAAACAAATAGAGGCTTCCTTACAAGTTTATAGAATATTTATAACTAATCATCATGGCATCTTCAAGACATTTGCTTCCTTCCTTTACTGTCTGGGATTCTATTCCATGGAAGTAGAAAGAAAATGGCTGCCACTGAATTGTTAATAGAGAAAAGACTTTGGTTACTTCTAAAAATAAATCATGGAAGAAAATAAGGAGAGAATTAATGTAAGATGTGTCTCCTTCATGACCATGACCATAGTCTTCCTAAGAATCAGTATAGCTCAGATTATTTACTATTTCTTTACGTAGAAGAATTTCCCGTAAATAAATTAAATATACCTATTATATCTATATGGTTGATTATTTTAGATCATCAGTAATTACTTTATATTTTCCTGTGTTCTTTATTTTCTAGAGAAGTTTGTCATATGTCCACCATATCCCCATAAGCAGAATAAACTAAAACCTGAAATCCACATTTTGCCGGCAGAAAGTACATTTACTTATCCTGATCAATTCACCAAACACATATATCCTCTCCACCATCATTACATTAGGAAGAATATTGTATTAGCTTTCTATTGCTACATAACAAATTACCACAAACTTAGTGGCTGAAAACAATAGCTGTTTATCAGCTCACAATTATGTAAGTCAGCATGGTTGGTTCACTGCTCAGAGTATCACAAAGCTGGAATCAAGGCATCATTCAACTAAGATTTGATCTGGAGTCTAAGGAAAAGTCCACTTCCATACTCATTCAGATTGTTGGAAGAGTTCAGTCCATGCCATTTTATTACTGAAGTTTCCATCTTTTTGTTGACTGTGATCCTGAAACAGTGCTCCATTCATAAAAGCACACCTCATTGTTTTGTTTTTGTTTTGTTTTGAAATGGAGCAGAGAAAATGTTGGATTTTTCTTTGATTAGGTTTCAAGGCCTGAGAATAAACTTTTCTTGGCTCTCAGTTCTGTCCTTCAGTTCTGGGCTTTACTGTCTGGGCTCTTGGCTCATCTCCTTGGTTATCAGTTCCACTCTCTGGGCTGTCATCTCTGTCTCCTGAGTCTCATCTCTGTCTCTCTGTCCCCTTTCCCTAAGAGGTATCATGTTCTTGTCCCTGAGTAGTTTTATCAGCCTGCTTTTCATTAGTAGAATTTCAAGGATGCAAAAGCCTCCTTTTATTTTCTATTCCATCTCTTCCATTCGGTGTAAGTGGATGGTGTTTTTGTTGATATAAATTTCCCAAGAACCTTGTGGATCTTCCATGGATATCAAGGGCATACACTGCATTAGACAAAAACCATACTTGTCAGCAGTGTCTTTAAAATTCATATTTCTACACATAGTCTGTTGATGGAAATCTAGCCTTTTCAAAAGTTTATTTATTTCTTCCATGAGCAAGAAAGACCACAACATGGTCTCAATGTTGGATACCATCCTCCGCTTCAGCTGGCCCTAGATTACTGGCACATGTGTTTCCAGAGGACCCTGAAAGGTCTCCAGATGTGTACTCAGAACCTTCTCATGTGGGTAGGTCTCACATAGTGTTTTTTTACCACTGTGGCACTATCCGGCCACTAAACCTAGGTTTTTTCTTTCATGCTCTCCAGCTCCCTTTCCAGGTCCAGCCTTTACCCCATGTTAAGTTCCAAAGTCATTCACTCATTTTTATGTATTTATTACCCCACTTCTGAAATCTGCATTATTTTTCTATTGCTGCCTAACAAATGACCACAAAGAGAGGTTTAAATCAATGCCCTTTTATTAACTCATCTTGTAGGTGGGAGGCCCCAGTGACTCCTAGCTTATACAAACCAGGACTAGGTCATTATCATGTGGATTCCAAGAAGATGCTCTCTTTATTTTAAAAGTTAGCAATGAACTAACTCAAAATAGTGTATATCCTTGATGGGTGTGGACTTCTAGTACCAAGGACATAACAGAAAGACCTGATACTGACATCTCCCCCACACCCAACTACAAGAACATGATATATTAGATGAAATAATAAAGTAAATACTCATATACAACAAATATCTTTTTAAATCCCCAAATAAAACTTAGGTGCCAAAAATGTTAAATCTAGAGCAGAAATTTAAAGCTATAATAACAAACTCATGAACCATCTCTGAAGCAGCTTAGGTGGTTATTAGACATTAATATAGGCCTTAATTCCTAGGATCATGAGGTTTAAGGTTCACATCAAGACAGAATACAAAGTAATGCCCTCACAAGGAGAGAGAGAAAGAGAAATAAAAGTGTCAATCTGAGAGATTGCCTCCTCATTGAAAGAGTAATTAAAATAACTTTTGCCAGTTATCCAAGAGAGCATTCAAGAAACTTGTTTACCAAATGCAAAATTTTCTTTTAAAAAATCAGAAATTCATTTATTTGCTGTATAGAGGTGTAGAATCTGAATTTATACTACTCATTAGGCTCAGAAATCCCCAAACTGAGAAAAGAATTATATAAAATAGATTGGCCTAAGTCTTGCTATACTTCAAAGAAACTGGTGTAAAACATTTTTAGAGACAAATACACAACAAATAGTACAGAGAATTCCTACAGGAAAAATATCTTCAAAAGTTAAACTAAAAACCCAAAATTATAACCATATAAGAGAAAAAGTAATCTACTGCAGTAGAAAGTCAGCAGATCTACACAATCAGAAATAAACTGTAAAGTGTTTAAATAAGAACAGAGATAGAAGAAATAGAACATGTAATAACTGTAGAGAAAATTATGAAAAAGCGCCAAGCACACCTGCAAAAGGTCACACAATAGAATACTATCCCATATTCACAATAATTGATTGAATATATACATATATACATATATATACACATATATGTGTGTGCTTGTGTGTGTGTGTGTATATGTATATAATATATGTATATATATACATACATATACATCTATATTTTCAATAATAAGTAATAATAAATAATTCTTCCAAATGTTGTTAAGTAGGCCAGACCTGTGGCTTGGTGGTTAAGAGAGCCAGATCTACATGACCAACCACACAGTTCAAACGCTGGTCCTGATGGCTTGAAAAACACATAATGTTTGTGTGCATGCACACTCGAAAACCCAACAGAATGGAGATATGGAAGAGAAGGGATTGTGGTATGACTCTACCTTATTGGGAGGTACTCTCTCCCTCTCTCTCTCTCTGTCTCAGGCCAGCATATGTGCCCTCTGGCATAATTTTTCAAAAAAAGTGTTAAGTGATAAAAAAACAAGTTGGCAAAGGATAGCAAATTGACATCTTTTATATAAATTACGTAAATTAAGTACACATGAAATGGGACCAGCAGATGGCATAATGGTTAGGTTGCTGGACTCCCACATAGAAGACTAGAGTTCGAGTCCCAGACCCAGTGGCTTAAAACTCTTGCCAGGTGTGTGTGCATGAGTGCCCAAGATCCCAGGGGGAGAATGGAGGAGAAGGGATTGAAGCGTGGTCATCTCCCCTGGGATGGGGTGATTCCTCAATTTCTGTCTCTCCATCTCTGTCTGTCTCTCTGGCAAGTGCACCACTGTATAGCAAAAATCTCTCTCTAAAAATAAATAAATAAATACACATGAAATGAAACTACAGCTATCTATAGTAAGACACATTTGTAAAGAAGTATTAAAACATATTTTATAATTCAGGAAAGTGTTCGAGGAGACAGAGATGGGGGAAGTGTGGGTGGCATGTCTGTATCAGTAGTGCTTTAGTTTAAAAAAAAAACACTGAAGCAAATGCTATGACACAATATTTGTTAAATCTGAATAGACATTTTTATGGATAACTATTGTACTGTTTTCTATAATCTTATGGACAGTAGCCATTATATAACATTAAAACCTAATGTATAAAAGAGAGAAAAGCCTCTCAAAGGATTTTAAAAACATAATACAGCTTGGGTACTCTCAGTAGGAGGAACCTACTATCCTAAACAAATAGGTCACTGGAAAAGTCAAGACTCAACTTTTTTATGCAAAAATGTGTCATGCCTTGGGAACCAGCAGTTAGCGTAATGGCTATGTCGCTGGACTCCCACATAGTCGACCGTGGTTCACGTCCCGGACCCAGTGGCTTAAAACTCACGCCGGGCGCGTGTGCGTGCGTGCCCAAGATCCCGAGAGGAGAATGGAGGAGAAGGGATTGCGGCGTGACCATCCCCCCGGGGGGTGATTTCTCGTTTTCTGTCTTTATGTCTCTCTCTGTCTATCTGGTGAGCGCACGTGCCCTATAGCGAAAATCTCTCAAAAAAAAAAAAAATGTGTCATGCCTTGTCTGACAACCCAATATCTTCTAAAAGTCATCTTAAACTATTTATGGCAAAGGAAGATATAATCTCGTCTTTAAAAAGAGCTATTATCAATATGAGTGTTGTGGCTTTTTGTGGAAACTTGATAGAAGAAAGTATATATGAGGTTTGGAATTTGATCTTGAATAAGACATAATCTGCTTCTTTGTTCCCTGTCAGAAGTTTTGGGTAAAATTTGTGTTCAGAGTTATCTGCGAATGAATGAGATAACCTGAAAATACTTAATGAAAAGAGCTTAAAGCAGTTTGTAAGTAATAGCTCCATAAATTTTGAAAGCAATATTTTTAGATCTTTTGCCATAGGGTGCATGAGTTCACAGGAGAGAGACAGAGAGAGGGAAAGTGAGAAACCACTCCCCAAGGAGAATGACCAGGCCACAGTCCCTTCTCTTCCATTCTTTTCTCAGGAGTTTGGGCACCCACGAACATGTGCCTGGTGTATTTTTGAAGCGACTGGATCTGGGATGCAAATTACACAATTGGTCATGTGGGATTCAATGCCTTAACCACTATGCCACCTGCTGGTTCCATGATAAATATTATTTATCTTTCTTCCCTCTTTATCCTCTAAAGTTAGGAAGTCACTGCCATGGCCCTAAAACTTACAGCCCACATTTTCAAGATCATTTATTGGTTTAGATGAGCAATGAGTTCATTCACAAGGAAAAAGATGATTTTTTTCATATTGTATTTTCCAAACTTAGAGAGGAAATAAAAGAGGGAGCAAGCTTTGAAATGTCATTTGAGGCAATTAGACATGATTACTTTTCTCTTCATTTAAGATATATTGGTAAACGTACTGTTTGAGGGATTTTATTCTTGATTTGATGGTGTCTATTTTTTGGTATCTAACTTGTCACTGTGGATGGAATTTGCTCTAATAAGTAACTTCTATTTTATACTTGTCCATTCATTCCTAATACTGTCCTTTTAGTGTAATAGATTTTCCCATCATTACTAATGCCCCTTGCTCCTAATTTACTTGTGGAAATCATACTTTGCTGAGATGCAAGGAGTTCTGCTATTTCATCAGCTCTTCAGTTTCACAATGTCCAGCCAGCATGAATGGCTCATTAAGCTATGTGGCAAAAATAATTCCTTTGTTCTGGTCAAGAGGTAGGTAGGACATTCAAGTATGCACCTTCTCTGTTATTTCCTTTTTCTTTTGATCCTTGTAGGTATTTTATCCAATAATGTGTTATAAAAAAAGTATTTCAATAAAGATCTATCCCAAAAGGTTTTTTGCAAAAGTTACTGTTGACTAGTCACCTCATTAGCAAACTCTGCTTAGCTTTCTCAAGTTCTAAGTGATATACACCATTTTGGCTTGCAGAGTTACTCATCAATGTGTTATGATAGATTTCCTTCTTCGGGCAAAAGAATTTTTGAATGAATTAGTAGGATTGTGTTAGTGAAAAGGTTAGAAATAATGGCCCCAGTTCTTTGATCTTTACACACACAGCTTTTGGCAGTAGCACATGGGGGAGGTCAGTCACAACTAAAGTGCTTTCATATTGATTCCCAAATTTGACCTTACAGAAAAGATGGCGAGGTAAGTATTAGTTTTATACCCATTTTGCCTATGAGAAAACTAAGACATAGTATAAGACTAATGACCCTTCTAATGGTCAAACAATCTGTAGCGTAGAACTAGAATTTGAACTCCAGTTTTCCTGACTCAAAAGTCTCATTCTGGGACCAGCAGTTAGCGTAATGGCTATGTTGCTGAACTCCTATGTATTCGACTGTGGTTCTAGTCCCAGATCCCAGAGTGGCTTAAACTCACGCTAGGCGCATGTGAGTGTGTGCCCAAGATCCCAAGAGGAGGATGAAGGAGAAGGAATTGTGGCGTGGCCATCCTCCCCTGTGGGGTGATTTCTCGCTTTCTGTCTCTCTGTCTTTCTGTGAGCGCATGCACCCTATAGCAAAAACCTCTCCAAAAAAAAAAAAAAAAAAAAAAAAAAAAAAAAAAAAGTCCCATTCTTACTACTATATCTTCCTCCTTTTCCCAAAAGTTTTGCTCTGAGATTTTATTGTTATATTTGTCTGGTTCTAGCCAATCAGGAAGCAAGTTTGGGATCCTAGGACAGAGGGTTAAAATAGATCATTGTTAATATAACTGACTCATTTCCATAGGGGAGAGGAAAAAGTAATGCAGTTTGGTGGACTTGACTGAGGATAAAATAGAGTATGTGTAGCATCATGATAAAAAACAATTCATCAAGTTTTCCATAGTCCCTCCATGTCCTCTGGTTGTAAATGATTAAGTATGCACATTCAAATGAATACTAAACTAAATATCAAATATACCATAATAGAGAAAAGAGTTCTTACATAGCTGTGAGCATCCTTTCAGCACTCACATCCCATTCCCACCAACTCACATGCAGGTACACATTCCCACTGTGTTAAATACAAAAATCATATTAATAATTCCAGCTTGCCTAATGTAACAGCAACACAAAATTAAAGTACACAGAAAGAAAAACAAAGTCCTCAAATAGGGTCAATGTTTAAAAATAAACTATGTCATTAGAATTTAATTTGCTAAAGGCAATATTAGGCTGAACTACACATTTTATTTTGCTATAAAATATTCACTGTATCAACTAATAGTGGTTACTAGTATCTAAATTCTTCTATCTGCTTCATTATATATTAGTTCCACAACTGGCCACATAACTGAACTAAATGACAGAAAAATGTGGAGAAATATATTTGTACTTTAAAACAGCCACAAAATTTCTTATGGTTGCTCTAATTAAGTTTTCTTTAAGACAAGTATTTTCAAAGACATTTAGCAGTTTCCACTTCATAAAGATACCAAATAGGAAAATATGTGTTATCTTTAGGATGTATTAAATTTATTCTACACACACATACTAACATGCAAGTGAAATTAATAAGATCAATGCTTGTGTGCCATCTCAACTTTGTCATTGAAGACAAAAGGGACAGTCCAGAATTTTGCAGTGGCTTTCATTAACAGAAAACTTTCTGAGTGCCTTATGAGATAGAGCAGAAAAGGACCCTAGTAATTAAAATGGCATCATTCAGAAGCATATCATGGAATATAATAATAGTAACTTCATTGTAAAAGAAAGCAAAAGTAATGAGACCTTTAAAGTGAGTAAGGAGTACATGGCTATATTCATTACATTTGTAGCCATTTCCATTCTAATTAAGTGCAAAAATGCACAAAATGCACATTTCAAGAAGAAGAATAGTGGCATAGAAGTAGCCTAGTTTGTGAGAATACTATTATCATAAAAATCAGTCTGTAATTAACAGATTATAGATGACCACCGATCCTTTGATATTACATAATAAAGAGTCTATGCCCCTTCTCCTTGAATCTCCTGAGCTCTGTGATTGCCTTAACCAATAGAATAATGACAAAACCAACTCAGTATCAGATTCCAAGCCTAGGTTTTAAGTGAGCAATAGCTTCCATTGCTTTTTTGGAACACTCATTCTTAGAGCCCTGAGCCATAGAACAAGTCCGACTACAATGTTGGAGAGACTATGGAGATACTATGATATCACATGAAGAGAGAGATGAATCCAGCTAAGCCAAGATGTTCACATCAATGTGCCAAATCTGTCCAAGGTATCTTGGACTTCTCAGAGCAAATGAGCCACAAGCTGAATGACTCAGACATGCCGTAGAAATAAATAGTCAGCCAGGCCTTGTCTGAATCCCGGGTGAACAAAATTTCTGAGATATAATAAGAGGCTCATTGTTTTAAGACACTCAATTTTGAGGTCATCAGCAGTAGATAACTATGGCAGAGTATCACGTGTAACACTGTTTCTGAGAATAATACAGCAATGAGACTATAAAAACGAAATCACATTTGATTAAAAAGATGTAGGTTTTGAGAACACATCAAAGTCAGGAAATGTGCCTACTTTTTTCAGACATAAAATTAAACCTTCACTGTAAGTACATTCTTTCAAACAGAGGACATTTTACGGAAGCCTAAAACCCTTTGGTGTTCGTGCAATTGTCTCAAACAAGGGGACGTGCGTTCTCAGAAAAATTATATTCAAAACTTAAAATTACTTTGATTCATTTTTAGAGGTGACATTTATTTTTAAATTTCAAATAGTATTAAAGGAACATGAGATTTGATGTGTAGTAAGTGGAAATTGCATTTTAAAAAATTCTGAATCATCATAGAAATTTCTCTCTAAGAGCAGACAACAGAAATGACTAACAAGTTATGAAAACTGCTGTAATGAACAGGATTATAACGTTAATGGCCTTCATTATAGTGATTATTTCGTTGCTAAAAGGTTTTCCTTCTTCAATGTGGTGAGGCAGAATGAGTTCTAAACTGAGAATCAGTAGATCTGATATCTAGTCATTTATTTTACACTAACAGAACATAAGCGAGTGACTTTTTCTCCCTGGCCTGAGTTCCCCCAGTTTTGAAAGAGGGCATTTTCATAAGATTTCTAAGGCTCATTTCAGCTGTAATAGTCTATGACTGTAGCTTCCTCACTGGTTCTAGGAAGATTCCCATATTATTTACTCCTTTGGGTTAAAATGTTGAGTGCTTTATTAAAAGGCAAATATTATCTGAGAAGGGTTGCACATTAAGCCATTATTAGCCATTAAAACCTCAGCTTGATTCAGTTAATTAGATTAGCTAACAGAGACCTGAGGGAATAAAACTAAGAAAAGGAAAGTTTGACATCAAGAGAAAGGGGCACAAAACACATGGCAGGATATTATAGAGACAAAAGTTCGCACATAGAAATTCAGTACAAGCCTAGACAACTTCAGGAGAGTCATTATTAATATGTGCATGGGCATTATGCATTAATATTATAAGGATACTATAATTGGGACCCCATGTAATATGAAAGAGAGACTATTTTTGGTAACTTGGGCTTCAAATATTTTATTCTGGATCTGCTGTTTTGAAGATAGTGAGTGACTTGCCATTATTTTGTGATGGAAAAAAATGCCTAAATGGAAGAGAAAGATAATAGTGTCTTGCTCCAGGACAAAAAGAACTACAATAAAAATTTATTTTATAATTATGTCACAGTAATGAAAGTCCACCCAAAGTATCTGCTTCTGTGAAATGGTGAGAGTTTTCACCAGTCCTAAGTTATATCTGCATTCAAGAATGAGAGTTCTCTTTTTCTTGCTTAAGAAGGTTTTTCAAAATACTCACACAAAACATGTTTCTGTCTAACTGACAAGATGTTAATCAAGGCCGTATATAGCTGCAAGAGATTCTGCTAACAAAGTATTTTATTATGAGGGTCAATGTGTCCCAACTAAAAAAAAAATGGATTCTCTTACTCTAGATAAAAGGGGAAAATATGTACTAGAGAGCAGTGACTGTCTTAGCCACAAAAGGTCCTTTAGCTGTGTCAGGAACGACCGCCCCCAATACACACACAACTATTGTTGATTAGAAATAAGAAGTCTCCAGTTAAAACAAAAATTCAGTTCCATGGTAGAAGCTTAAGTACAACATTACTAGGTATTTCAAAAATACATATTTATTACCTAATAAATATGAGAGAATGGGAATCTAAAGATATATTCATTTTACAGGATAGCCTGTTTCATTGTTTCACAGATAATATAAAAAGGCTAGAGAGAAATCCTTAAAACACACACACACGCACATATAACTAAAACATAGCAATATCCTCTTATATTAAAATTGTTCTGGGGACCAGCAGTTAGCATAATGGCTATGTTGCTGGACTTCCATGTAGCCGACTGTGGTTCGAGTCCCGGACCCGGTGGCTTAAACTCACGCCAGGTGCGTGTGCGTGCGTGCCCAAGGTCCTGAGAGGAGAATGGAGAAGAAGGGATTGTGGCATGGCCATCCCCCCTGGGGGGTGATTTCTTGCTTTCTATCTCTCTGTCTCTCTCTGTCTTTCTGGTGAGCGCACGCGCCCTATAGCAAAAACCTCTCCAAAAAATAAAAAAATTGTTCTGATGTAGACTTTTAAAATTAATTTAATTCTTGGGATGGCAGGTGGTGTAGTGGTTAAGACACTGGACTCCCACATGGCTGATTGCAGTTTAAGTCCCAGACTCAGTGGCTTGAAAATCATGGTGGATGTGTGTGTGTGTGTGTGTGTGTGTGCACGCCCAAAATTACAAGAGGAGAATGGAGGAGAAGGGGTTGTGGTGTGGTCTTTCCCCCAAGAGGGGATGATTTCTCACTTTCACTCACTCTGTCTCTGTGTCTTTCTCTGGCAAGCACAAGTCTCCTATGGCAAAAATAATAATAATAATAATAATAATTTAATTGCATAAGTTAAGACTTTTTTACCTCTTAAATATATACTAGTATATGCAGATACATAACTCTGTGACATGATAGTATACTAATTCCTAAAATAAACAATAATAGAAGATCAGAAATACAGAAGAGTATAAATATTATTAAAAGATAAAGCTTCTAATGCTAATAGCCATAATATAATAAAAATAGAAGCAATAACAAATAGCATGTAGAAGTACAGTTTCTATCTTGGATCATACATACTTATGTATGTGAAACACCCAGAAAATACTTAAATTATAGAATTACTGATTAGACATGTCTTTCACTATACTGACTCCTACAGAAAGGGCATAGTAATTTCTGCAAAAAATTCAGAAAACAAGATGCTTTTCAAATAACTAAGTAGAAACGCGGGGGGAAAAAAAACCTTCTAAACTGGAACAGCAGATGGAGTGTAGATTAAGGCAGTTAGATATCCCATGGTTGACTGAAAGGCTCAAGTCCTGGATCCAGTGGCTTAAAAACATGTTGGTCACACGTGTGTATATGCCCAAAATCCCAAGAGAAGAATGGAGAAGAGATTGCAGCATAGCCATTCCCCCCAGGAGGTGCTTTCTCACTTTCCCTTTTTTTTTTTCTCTGTCTCTGTCTCCAGGGTGTGTATGTACCCTATAGCAAAAATTAAAAAACAAAAACAAACAAAAAACTTTCTAAACTAATCCCGTACTAGAATTTTCCATAACGTTGCCAAGAGTGTCTATAAACTTTCAAGACAAACATATATCTCGTAAAATGACAAATTATTCTTGCATATTAATTGAAAAATCAACTTTTATATATCTTTGTTATCCATAGAGGAAATGTCAATGAGAAACAATCCTCATTCAGAACATAGTGTTCCATGGGGTAACCTAGGATATTTCATATTAAGTTGCTAGTTTTTTTATTCATTCTATCTTTAGCTTAATGAAGAATGTGTATATGAATGAAATCAAACTTCAGTTAATGACAGGGATACATTCTGAGAAATCAGTCGTTAGGTAATTTCATTATTCTGTGAACATCATAGAGTGTAATCGCACAAACCAAGATAGTATAACCTACTGCACGCCTAGGCTATCCAGTATAGCCTCTTGCTCCTAGACTGCAAAATTCTATAGTGTATGACTATACAGAATATTGTAGACAACTGTAACATGATGGTAAGTATTTATATATCCAAGCATATATAAACATAGAAAATAAACAATAAAGACATAGTATAAAAGATAAAAAAAAATATATACCTATATAGGGCACTTAATCATGAATGGCGCTTATAGGACTGGAAGCTGGTCTGAGTCAGTGAGTGAAGGAAAAGCCTAGCACAGTGATGTACACTGCTGTGTACCTTATAAATACTGCATATTTATGCTACACGAAATTTATTTTTAAAATTATTTCTTCAGTAATAAATTAAACTTAGCTTACTGTAACTTTCTTATAAACTTTTAAATTTTTTTAAACTTTTTTCTCTTTTGGAATAACTCTTAAAACAAACATATTTTAAGCTATACAAAAATACATTTTACTTTTTCATATTCTATAAGCTTTTTCCTATTTTTAAAATTTTAATTTTTAAAAACTTTTGTCAAAAACTGAGACACACACACACACACACACACACACACACACACAATTTGCCTAGACCTACATGGGATCCGGATCATCCATATCACTGTCTTCCACTTCCACATCTTGTCTCACTGGAAAGGCTATGATGAACAAAACAGTAAACCAAGCACAAGAGAAAATGATACAATCAAAAGATGCAAAAACAAGATGTATGAGGTTGCTGCCAGCATGGGACAGCATAATACTTTACAATAAACTTCAAAATCTTTTTAATTTTATTTATTTTTTAAATTAATTTTTATCATGATTTCTAATTTACATATAATCTTTGTACATTGGGAAAAGCTGGTGGCATGGTGGTTAGGGAAGCTAGATCCTACATAGCCAACTATGCAGTTTGAGTCCAGGATACAGTAGCTTGAAAAACATTCTGCTCACATATGTGTGCATACCCAAAATCCCAAGAGGAGGAGAAGGGATTGCATGTGCCATGGGCATCTCCCATGTGTGGTGAGTTCTCACTTTCCCTCTCTATCTCTCACAAGTGAGAGCACATGTCCTAGAACAAAAACAAAACCAAGAACATTTTAAATGATAAAAATCTTTGTACATCTTCATGAGGTTCAGTATGGTTTTCCAAAGCTCACAAACAAGTAATAATCAAATCAAGAATATAGACATATTCATCTTATTCATGTTACATTACGTTGTGCACTTAAAATTACAGTTCTAGTAGCCTTTTTCCTTTGGAAATATGTACTGAATTAACAATAACAGTTTTACTCTGCTGTTAAAGTTTTTTCTTTTTTTTTTTTTCTTGGAGAGGTTTTTGCTATAGGGCGCATGCACTCGCTAGACAGACAGAGAGAGACATAGAGACAGAAAGTGAGAAATCACCCCCTAGGGGGGATGGTCACGCCGCAATCCCTTCTCCTCCATTCTCCTCCTGGGATCTTGGGCATGCACACACACGCGCCCAGCGTGAGTTTTAAGCCACCGGGTCCGGGACGCGAACCGCGGTCGACTACATGGGAGTCCAGCGACATAGCCATTACGCTAACTGCTGGTTCCCAAGTTTTTTTCTTTTTTTAATGTACCAGAGGGTGAGAAAGCACCTCCCATGGGGGATGGTCACATCTCAATCCCTTTTCCTCCATTTCTCCCTGTTTGGGGGATTTTGGACATGCATGCACATGCCCCTGGTGTTTTTCAAGCTGTCTGGTCTAGGACTCAAATCTCACAGGTGGCTACGTGGGATCTAGCCACCTTAACTACCACACTACCAGCTGATCCAGTAAATGGTTTTGTTTTCTAAGACTATGCCCTTAAATAAGGATAAAAGTATAGTATAGCAAATATGTAAACCAGTTAACATAGTCATTTGCTATCATTATCAAGTATTATTTTCATGCATATTTGTATGTGCTATACTTGTATACAATTGGCAGCACAATAGATTTATTTACATCAGCATCACCACAAACGTGTGAGTAATACATTGCACTACTACATTATGATGGCTATAATGTTGCTAGGCAATATAATCTTATGGGACTACCATATATGCAATCTGTCATTGACTGAAATGTCCTTATGTGGCATATGACTATAATTTAGAACAGTGGATGTTGTATTTAAAAAAAAAAAATCTAAAGCCAAAAGAACTGTCAGCCACTGGAAAACAATAACCAAGAGGCCTATTGCTATACTGCAATCAGAGGTGACTCATTTTGAACAAAGGCTTTACAAAACCTGTGAGACAAACAGAGGCTGAGTCACAAGCAGTGGCAGGCCTGAAAATAATAGTTATAACCATAAAACAGAAGGCAGATGACGGATGGTATCATAAGAGCAGAGTTACCCACAGGGTGCCATTTCATGGACACTAGACAAACATATCCTCCCTATGGGTCCAGACATGCACCCTGAAATTCCCAAATCAGTCAAGCATAAGATGAACTATCAAGGAGGGAGGGATAATGTTATTAGTTATTACCTGTTATTAGTCATTAATGCCAAACATAAATTTATTTCTCATCATAACACTCTTCAGCTAACAAGATTCTGAGTGATAGAGCTACTGAATAGGTAAGGTTGATGCTAAAAAGGTAGTAGGAAATATCTGAAGTAAAACAGAGTTAGGCTGGGTCAGGGATACTTAGGAGGGCTAACGGGAATCAGATCACAGATACTTTCTTTAATTAGCAGGAGATAGAATTTTGAAGACATAATGGGACACACAGGATTAACAAGTAAAATAAGTTTCAGTCTTAGAATTGCACTTTCATTATGTTTACACAGTAAGCATTGTATCTACACATATATTAAAAAGAAGTCATAGTATATATATTCGTCAAGGATATAAAGAAAAATATGAGGGCTGGCCTTATAGCACGGTGGTAAAGGGAGCCCAATCCCACATGGCTGACTATGGTTCAAGTCCTGGCTCTGGTGGCTTGAAAACCATGCTGGATCATGTGCATGCATGCCCAAAATCCTAACAAGAAGGAGACATGGAGGAAAAAAGATTGCAGCATGACCTAGCCCCATAGGAGAATGCTTTCTCCTTCTCTTTCTCTCTCTTTATCTGGTGAGTATACATACCCTACGCAAATAAAATATTAATTTCTGATACTAATAATGTTAATATGCATTAGTTACAGAAGTGGAATGCTCCAATTATCCATCTTTATACCAATAAATATGTATCTATTGAATTTTCACCATAGGGGTTAGCAGGCACTGCTGATCTAAAAATGAAGAAGGTACAGACTCTGGCATCTTGAAGTTTACAAGGAGATCATGCAGGCTTTAGATTATAGACAAAGAAGTCCCATGAAGTTGAGAAATAGCATTACAGTCAAATTACTGCTGCATCAATTTTTTATATTTAAAAATTATTTTCAAATTCTAATTCCACTTTTATTTCTAGAAGAGATCATAAATTCACTGTAGAGCTCCAAGAATAAAATAAAGTTTTAGAAGCAATATTGATCATAGTGACCCTGCCCCTATTGCAATGCCTCTTAGCACAACATCTAATACTTGAAGCACCATGTTGAAATCCTGAATTGTTCAGGTCATACTCCTTTGTGCTTACTGAGTTGTCTTTTGTTCAATAGTAAGCCTTTAGTCAGCAAACATGTCTTTGCTTATATAGCTCTGGGTATACTGCCAGGACTCTGCAAATAACAAAATTATAATAATTAAACAGTTATTCATGAATGAACATACTTAACCCAAGAGTGTTCCAGTAGAAAGGGCAGGAAAAGCTCATATATTAGTCAGCAACACACAGACCAGATGGAAGGGTGAGTTTTTTAAAACGTCATTTGAAACAACGGATAAAGGGACAGTCTGAGGGACACAAATTCCTAAATCCAGTTTTCTGGAGCAGGACCCAATGAGAATAAAATAGAATTTTATGCATGCAGATATTTAATTGAGGTTCCAGTAATAATGTGGACTAAGCGCTGTTTCATATTCCTTTATCTCAGGAACCCAGAGAGCTAAGGGATCAGTGAAGTGGGTGGTTGATAGTCCCTGACCTAACAACTTACTCATGAGAAAACCCAAAGTTCACAACCAATAGATAAATATTTAGTCATTTTTTATTGTAATGTATTGAATGTTCATGAAATCTTGAGCACAGCAAAAGTGTAAAGGCAAGAGCATTCAATCCTACTGATAACCATTGTTCACAAAAAGTTAGCAGATTATTTTAAATATTTAAACACGCACACACACACATACAATCATTTCATATGTACTTTACGGTCTTTTTGTAAGATTATAGTTTCACCATGTTATCTTCCTGCCTCAGACTCTCAGCTGAATCTACAGGCTCACACAATCATATCCAACACTTTTTAATACAGGGTCTCACTATGTTGTCCAGGTCACCCTGGAGCTCCTGGTCCTCTTACCTCTAGGATTACAGGCACACACCCATGCTCTTCGCCTTCAGATTGAATCAGAAATCGAACCCAGAACTCTCATGTGGAGCACAGCACTTTAGCATGCCACTGTGGCTGGGCTTGTATACATAGTTTTAAAGTCGTTTTTCATTTTAGCATTTTAAGCTTCACATTTTCTCCTGTCGTTGAGGATCTTATAAAAACAGTATTTTATATTTTTAAAAAGAATATTGAGCTATAATTTTCATAAAATGAAACAGAAAGATCTTAAGTGTACAGTTCAGAATTTTGACAAGTGCATACAGTCATACAGTGAACACCCCATCACGATATAGAATATTTCCATCACCTCAGAAAGTTTCCATTGCCCCTTCCTGATCAGTCATCCTCAGGAGAACAACTACTATTTGATTTATTTTTAATATAGATTTGCTTAGGCTTTTAATGAACCTCACAAAATTGCATCAATCAGTAATGTGACCTTTTGTGCCCATCTTTTCTTTTATTTTGCTGGCAGGCATGTACAGTTACCAGAGGTGGAGGGGATAGATGGTTGAGAAAACGTCTCCTAGGGGGGATGATCATGCCACAGTCATTCTCCTCCATTTATTATCTTCTCAGGCTTTTGGGTGTGCACTTACACACACACACTCAGCATGATTTTTAATTTTTAAGCAACTGAGTCCTGGACTCAAACTATGCAATCTGCTATATGGGATCCAGCCATCTTAACCACCATACAATCTGCTTGGCCCCCTGCCTTTACTTTTCTTTTCTTTCTTTTTTTCTTTTTTTCGCTCAGCATAAAATGCTTTTATATTCATCCATGCGTTTGCATGTATAGTTAATATCTTAATATTCAATCACATGGATGCAAACTTTTTAAATATGTCTTCATGCTGGATGTTTGTACTATTTTAAATTTCTAGACTTACAAGTATTTGCTAATATTCCATCATGTGGATATGCTGCTGCTTTTTTTTTTTTAAGTGAAGACTTTTGCCTTAGGGCATGTTTACTTGCCAGAGAGAGACAGAGACACTGAGAGGGAAAGTGAGAACTCATTTCCCAGGGATGATGGCCACACTGCAATCCCTTCTCCACCATTCTCTTCCAAAGATCTTGGACACACATGCACACATGCCTGGCATGAGTGTCAAGTCACCGGGTCCAGGACTAAATCTGTGGTCAGCCATGTGGGAGTCTAGTGTTGTAAATGCTACAACATCTGCTAATCTCATGGATATGCTTCTTTTCTTGTTTCTAATGGGCATTTATGCTATTGTCAGTTTCTTGTATTATAAACAACATTGCTATCAGCATATTTATAAATAAACCCATTTGAATACAGGTTTGTTTCCTAACAATGTAGTTCTAGAGAGAGTAGTGGAATTGCCATGACAGTATGATCATATTTTAAGGCTTTTGTTAGGACTTTTTCAAATGCTTTCCAGATGTTCTTTACCAATCACAATTCTTACCATAAAATGCCTTTATTACTTTCTATTCTTGCCTAAATTGATTATTATTATTTTCAAATTTGCCTATTTGTTTCTCGAAATTTCTTTAAATTTTCTCTTCTTCAATATTAATGAAAGCAACTACTTTACTCATATAGTGAATAAACACTTGTGTTTCTTCTGTAGCAACTTTTTCTGCTTTCTAATGAAGATCTTGTGTTCTTTTTTTAATCTATAGGTGTTCCAAATATGTAAAGGAATTTTTATCTCTTGTTTTGTTATCCGATAATAATATTTTCCTGTTACATGTTTGCATTATAAATCTGTTACTTTTACATGCACCTATATATATTTTATTAATTGTAACAAAATACATGCAACATCAAATTTCCCATCTTAATCATTTTTAATTGTGCAGTTCAATATTCAGTACAGTCACATTGTTACACAATCTCCAGAACTCTTTATCTTGCAAAATTAAAACTCTGTATCCATTAGACAACAACTTCCTGTTTCATCTCCCCACAGCTCCTGGAAACCACCCTTCTCTTTTCTATCTCTATGAATTTGATTACTTTAGGTGTCTCATCTGAGTGAAATCATACAGTATTTGTCTCTTTGTGACTGGCTTATTCTATTTAGTATATAATGTCTTCAAAGTTTATCCATGTAGTAGAGTGTGCCAGATTTTTCTTCCCTTTTAAGGTTAAATACTATGCCATTATAGGTATATACCAAAAAATGTTTATCTATTCATCCATCAATGGACACTTGGGCTTTTTTCCACATCTTGACTATTGTCAAATTTCTTATTCCAAATAAGAATAATACAACTATGAACATTGGATGTTCAAATATCTCTTTGTGATTCTGCTTTTAAATCTTTTCAGAATATACTTTGAAGTAGAATTGCTGAATCATATGGTAATTCTATGTTTAATTTTTAAAGAATACACTGTACTATTTTCCACAGCAGCTGCATCATTTTATATTCCCACCAGCAATGTACAAGGGTTCTGACTTCTTCACACTCTCACCAGTACTTATTTTCTATTTGTGTTGTTTTGTTTTGACAGTAGCCACCCTTATAATAAAGTAAGGGTTACAAGTATATTTTTAAAATGTGGACAAATGTTAGAAATTTCCTTTGAGATTTTTGCTTTTTATGGCAAAAACAATTCCTCCTCAATCTGTTTATATTTTTAGTTGCTTTATGGCATATAAAATGTTTAAAAAGATCATGGAATATTGGTATTATGAACAATCTATGCACTAGTTTTATATTTTTTAACTAAAATAAACTGATACCCAAATACTGTATTTTATCAAACTTTTTGAAGCCCCCTCATATATTATTGTTATTCTGGAGTTCTGTCATCCAATATTTTCCTCTAGAAGTATTTCAGATTCACATTTTTTATATCTAACTCTTATTCCAAATTAGTGCTGATAATTGAATTTGTGGAAACACTTATGGAATACTGACTCTTCACCTACTAAGCTACAGATCAGAGATTTTTATTGAGAACACATGAAAATTAAATGCTTCTGACTATTGCTCAAAATAGTAATAATGAAATTTTAAAAATACTTATAAATATACATGATGAAGATATGATTCAATAAGTAATATCATAATGGGAGATTAGTTGGTAAGAAATTTGGTATTATGAAGTAAAAATTTAAAATAACTTTAAGCTCACAAATTTCAACTTTTAGATATCTACAGTAAAGGAAATTCTATTTGAAATGTGCACTTACTACAATATGAGACAAAATTGGCAACAACTAAAATATTCAATTAGCTGAGGATTATTCAAACTGTAATAACTATGGATCATGCACCCATTTGAAAAGAATGTATAACATGCAAATTTTTTTTGTTATATCCTTCAATGAAAAAACTATGCTCAGGGAACCAGCAGGTAGCATAATGGCTATGTTGCTGGACTCCCATGTAGTTGATTGTGGTTCGAGTCCTGGACCCGGTCTCTTAAACTCACGCTGAGTGTGTGTGCGTGTGTGCCCAAGATCCCAAGAGAAGAATGGAGGAGAAGGGATTGCAGCATGGCCATTGCCCCTGGGGGATGATTTCTCGCTTTCTGTCTCTCTGTTTCTCTCTGTCTTTCTGGCAAGCGCAAGCACCCTGCAGCAAAAACCTCTCCAAAAAAAGAAAAAAAATAAAACTATGCTCAAAAAAACATCTCTTAGGAGCTACACTGAAATATTCAATGTTCAATTTTGTTGGAGGGTCAACAGATGGCATGGAGCTTATGGTGGCTGGATTCTACATTGCCTACTGCACCATTCAAGTCCTGAACATGGGCGCTTAGAAAAGTCCCAAACCTGGGATCATGAGGTAGTCATAACTCCAAATAAATTCATAGTATTCTCTAAGACTTCTTATTTGGAGAGCTAATGACATAGCAGACAATTTGTTCAGGCAAGACCTATATAATGCAGAATTATGGCATTGAAATCTAGTATCAAAGTCTGATATCTATAATAATACTAATAAATTATTTCTCCATGGTAAAAGAAATATTTACTGAAGGCCTACTCTGTTATTCCAAGTAACAGGGTGTGTGAGCATACATGCCCAAAATCCCAAGAGGAGAATGGAGGATGAAGGGTATTACTGCATGGCCATCCCCTCAGGGAGTGATTTCTCACTTTACCCCTCTCTCTCTTTATCTCTCTTCAGCAACTGCAGGTGCACTATAGAAAAATACAAAAAAATAAGAAAGAAAATAAGTATTTTTGCTGGACAGTGGGACTATGACTTTGTTCAAACATTTTTGTAATTTAAAAATTTTCCACATTGAGTATTTATTAATTTTATAATAGGAAACAATAAAAGCCTTTTGTTAAACATAATACTACCATGCGTTGAGTATTTTGCTATGCTGTTTGATATGCTTTATCTCATTTAATAATAAAAATAAACATATTAAATAAGTATGACTTTTCTCATTATATAGACAAAATAGGCATTAGTGAGCTTGTCCAAGATCTCAGAGATAACAAAAGGCAAGGCCAGGATTGAATAGGTGCTTGTAAATTTCCCAAGGCCTGGTCCTTTCTACTAAACCATTTGTATAGCTTTATAGTTTTACTACCTCACTCAGAATAACAGAATAGGTTTTCATTACATATTTCTTTAACCATAGAGAAATAAATCTTAATTTATTAGTATTATTGTAGATCTCAGACTTTAAAACTGGATTTCAATGCCATAGTTATGCATTGAATAGGCCTTGCCTGAACAATTGTCTGTTATGCCATTATCCCTTCAAATAAAAAGAAAGAATCCCATGATTTTTTTTTCTTTTTTTAAAGTTTATTTATTTATATTTTTAATTAATTTATTTTACATTCATTCACTGAGCATCATCACAGCATGCAAAATGTGATTTTCCATCCAGAATGCACTGTATAGTGGCTTAATCATACATATTATCACAGTTCACATATCTGTGAACACATGTCTGGCTTTAGACATGAAGTTCTGAGTGGAATAAATATACTATAAAGTAGCACCTAGCTGATGCTATATAGTTTACTGCAGTCATTAAATAGGTATTTTTTACATATTTTTAATTTCAAGTAAAGTAGTTCTAACTTTAATAAATCAAAATTTAAAAAATGCTAAGAGAGCTTTGCTTAAAACTTAAAGCCAGGAAACAGGTTAGGATTTTGTTCAAATAGTAGGTACATGAACCTATCAGCAGCTCAAGACAAGACAAAAATCCTTAAATCTGGAAATCAAAGCATAGAAGAAAATCAGTAATGTTGTAGTCAAAAATCATAAGATTCTATTTCACCAGCTCAGTCTCTTGTACTTTATCTTCTGTTGTGGTCTGACCTTCACCTTTAAATTCTGGAACATAACATTCAACTCCAGACTTGTCCCTACCATCAAGTTGGCCATTTTCTTAGTTGTTTTTGAACTCTTTTTTCTGTGTGTCTGCATTTAGTCTTATTGGTATAACACTCTCTTCAAAACTTCTTGAAGAGCTGGTCTGGTGTTGGTAAATTCTTTCAGGTTTTGTTTATCTGAGAATGTTCTTGTCTTTTCTTCCTGTATGAAGTATAATCTGGCCAGGTACAGTATTCTTGGTTGAAATTGTTTTTCCCTTAACACTTTGAATATATTTTCCCACTTTGAATATATTTTCCCATTCTGTCCTTGCCAACATTGTTTCTGATAAGAGGTCCGCTGTTAGCCTGATGGGATGTCCCTTGTAGGTAATCTGATGTTTCTCTCTTACCAATCTCAGTATCTTGTCTTTGTGGTTTAGATTAATATGACTGTAATGTGTCTTGGAGGAGATCTTCTTGGGTTGATTCTATTTGGGGTTCTTCATATTTCTTGGGACTGGATTTTTGGATGCCTCTTTAGGTTTGGAAAGTTTTCCTCCAGGATTTCATGGAATAGATTATCAATGCCCTTATTAGTCTCTTCACTTTCTGGAATACCAGTTATCTGGATGTTTATTATTCTCATTTTTGGGTTCTATTTCCTCAGTCTTTGTGGTGAATTTTTCTAGGTCAGTAATTATATCTCCTACACCTGAGATTCGATCTTCTGTATGATCTAGTCTACTTTTAATACTTTCAAGGGAGGTTTTGATTTCCTGTATTGCAGCCTTCATCTCTAACAGCTCCATTTGATTCTTTATTATGATATGTATTTCCTCTTTCAGATCATGCAAGAACCTTCTCACCTCCTGGAAATGGTTGGCTCTTTTCTCATGTGTCTTCTGGAGTTCATTCTCTTTTCTCTTGCATCTCTGTTAGCTTTGTCACTATGAACATTCTTAATTCTTTATCTGACATTTCCATGAGTTCCATTGTACTGTCTGTTGATAAAGAGGAGTTATTCTTTTCCCTTGGAGGAGAGGTATTTTTTTTTCTTTCTCATACTTCTTGTGGCCCTACAGTGATTTCTGGTCATCAGATGGGTTGTGTGTTTCTTCCTAATTCTTGAAGTTCAATATGAGCGTTCAGAGTCGTGCTGGTGGAGATTATCTGCAATCTCTCTTCTGTTCAATTTTTCACTCTTTGCGTGTCAGAATCAGTGGGAATTAAGCAATATTTTGACCTTAATAATAATCAGATTTTTGGATACTGTTCACATAGACATGCCTAGACAGTCAGTTCATGGAAGCTGAGCTACCAAGGCATGAATTTAAAAGAAAAAGGAAAAGAAAAGAGTAGAAGAGACGGGAAAAAAAACTATAAAAAGAAAAATTTTTTTAAAAACACAATAAAATAGCTTTATATTTTAATTTTAAAAGACAAAAAATGAAAACTCATAGCTGAAGTTCAGTAGCCATCTCAAAATGGGGCTTGGTTTATGTCTCTCCTAGATGGGAGGGGGAAAGGTACAAATTAGCAAATGAAAGGAGGAGCTTGAGAGCCCAAAGAATACTTCATCTTAAAAATTTGTTTTTAATGAAGAGACACAAGGAGACACAGAGAGACAGAGAGAGGTAGAGAGAAGGAGACAAAGCCAGGAGAAGTCTCAGCAGAAAGTCTTTATTTTTCATTCCTGAAAGCAATATTTCACAGCTAAAGTTCAGTAGCCATTTCTGAGAATCCCACAAATTTATTTGGAGCTATGACTATCTCAATTCTTCCCTCTGCCTGGAATGACAGTTCCCCTGGCCATTTTCCTCTTGGTTTACTCTAATTTGTTCATCAGCTTCCACCCTATATATCATATCCTTCAAGATTCTTTACCTGATAGATCATCTGACCCCAAGTTAAGTAATGTAACCTTCTTCTGTGCTCCCATAAATCTTCCTGCATACTCCTATGATTCAGTCTATCACTGAAAAATGACCTCTGTGTATTTGTCTCCCTTTCTAGGCCATGAGCCCCTTGAAGTTTCTTATTTGCATTTGTATTCCTCATTTAGTGCCTGGGACATGGAAGTTATTCTATTATATGGTGACTGAATAGATGGATGGCTAGATGAATTTAAGATAGTTGCATAAAATTTGGACATTGAAAAGTAAGTCATCAGTCTAATATCTTTGAAAGACTATATCAGCCAATAAAACGAGGAAGACTAAGTGCTCTCTGTCTTTTTCCATGTTAAATGTCTCCAGTTTTTTATTCTTATAACATTGCATCTCAACTGTGTCACCTCTTAGAATTATTGATCAGGTATTCTTTATCTAAATAGTAGAAAGGCATTTGAAGGGGGCCAGCAGGTGGCATGATGTTTAAGGTCCTGGGTCCTACGTAACCGAGTCCCAGACCCGGCAGCTTGAAAGTCACACTGGGTTCATCTGTGTGTGTGCCAGAATACCAAGAGGAGAATAGAGTGGAGGAAATTACAGCATGGCCATTACCCCTGGTAGATGATGTCTTATTTTCCCTCTCTGTCTCTCTCTGGTGAATGCATGTACTCTATAGCAAAAACCTATTAAAATGGAAAGAAAGAAAGAGAATAAAAAGGGAGAGAGAGAAAGAAAGAGAAAGAAAGAAGAAAGAAAAATAAAGAGAAAGAAAGAAAAAAAAAAGCAAGGAGGAAAGGAAAAAAAGGAAAAACTTGAGGAAATTACCATAGTGGTATTTCAGTGTTACAACTGATGAAATGATAGTCAAAGAAATTTTAAGGTTTTGAAAGACCTTTCTGTACCCTATCCTTATTTACACATCATAAGCACTACAAAAATAACAGAATAAATATGCTTTGATTTACCCCACTCTTTCCTTAATAGAAAACTTAGGTATAATATCATACACAGCATGATTTGGGGACATTAAAACACCCACTCACACCAAGAAAGTCCAAATTTGCCTCTTTTTTTTTTCTTTTTCTTTTTCTTTTCTCTTTCTTTTTCCTTTTTCCTTAACTTATACCAGTTCCATTGTTAGCAGTGCAGGTAGTTCTGTGTGTGTCTGCATTCTCTGAGAATTAGATCCAGAATGAACTTTTCTTTTCCTGTATTCAGTGATTCTGTATACCTTTTGGTTTCTGAGTTTCTTCACATCCAACTGCAAATCTAAGTGTTAAGGATACATTATTTTATAGGCCATGAGTCCATGGTCCTTACCAACAAGACCTTGCAAGGAAATAGTGATCTATTTCAGTATTGGCAAAGAAAATGGTCAAGTAAGATTTATTAAGAGTCTGTTTATTATTTTTCAACATGATATCTCCTTATGGTATTTAAAATATAATTTGACAGTATAGGCTTTTCACTTACACACTTATAACTTTTTCTTAAGTGAGATACATCTCCACTCTATCTCACTCTGTAACCTGCCAAAATTCCTAAAAATCACCTTGTTACTATTATGTGGTAAGGGGTGATATTTGCAAATGCTGTATAAGGTCCATGAGAGATGCAGAAGAATTTGAGAATTGTAATTTGTTATGGAAATTCCAGTAGGTGGTGCCAGCTGGGAGCAAGAGCAATTCTGGGCAGTGAAAGACCTAGGCCAAGGTTGCTGTTCATCGAAATGGTGCCTCTGGGATAAATAACTACAAAGTTTTTTCTTCCATCAGTAATTTTTTTCTCTACCTATCAGAAAGAGTTAACAATATAGTGATTATTTAGACCAAAAAGAAATTTCATTGCCATCTTTCAGAGAACTGTAAACAATGTACAAATCTTTGATGTATACAGTGTGAACAGTGTCCCCTTTATATGCAATGCCCTTGCAAAGTGCACAAACTGAGCAACCATACACAGCAGCACAAATCTGGAAACATAATGAAGGGTCATCAAAAAGGCATAGCGGCTAAGCCAATGGCAAGTGTCTGTAATCCCATTTACTCAGGAGACTGAGGTCAGGGGATCACTAGTTCAAAGCCAACCTAGAAAACATGGAGAGGCCCAGTCTTAAGAAAACAAAAAAGTGTAGGTCATAGAAAGAAGACTAGAAGTGCAGAGAGAACAAAATAAAAAGAATGGAAGGGCAGTAAACACAAATTTTGTCAGCCTTGGTAATTTGCTCAGAGCCTCATACTGGACCAGGGGAGAGAATCACAAATCCTACAACACAAGAAACCAGCTTCCAACACAAAAGTCTCTATTTTCAGTCCTGTCATGCCCATTGATGACAAATATCAAGCAGAGTTAAAACAAGTTATCAAAGACTACATAAAAATTCAAAATGTTGCTTCTAACTACAGCATGCATTGCTAATAAATGATTTGCTATCTCACACCAAATCCATTTGTTATAACTGAAATAGAACTGAATAGACTTTTACAAAAGATATTCAGCACTTCATGCAAATTAAGTTAGTCTTGGACAGTGGAATGTAAGCTAGTATATCTCAAATGTCTATGTTTCTGGTCATCAGAATTTTTTATTTCCATCTATCATTTATTTATCAAAAGCATAAAAAAGAAAATACCTTTTGCAGACAGAGAATTTGAATCATGTGCTGGTGCACATGCACACACACACACACACACACACACACACAATTACTGGCCTATAGCAATTTTTTCCAGTTCTTTTAATACCTGCAGAATTTCAGAACTGATGCATTGACTGGGACTGAGCTGTATTCACAAGAGAAAATCCAGCAACTGTGTTACAGTTGTATTTTTCATTTTTATGAAAACTCGTCCTTGTTCTCATACAAATATCTTTGTGGTCTAGCCATGGGGTTTTCAGTCCCTGTGATATTTTGCTTGGCTGCTTTAACAAGCCCAAGCAGTATGCCTTCATGGGATAAAGGTACAAAAAAGTAAAAGATGTATTTTTCATGTGAAAAGGTTGAACCTATACCTATAAACATTTTAAATGACTTCTCCAGGACTGGTGATGACTTATACCAAAATGGCTACATTTCCCTCATCCAAGGCACAGTTTCATAAGACACTAATCTCACACAATGGAATGCTTTCTGAGGGTCAGTGTTCTACATACAACAGGGTAATGGGATTAAGAAAATGGGTTCCTGATAACAATGGTACCTGCTTCACAGCATTTCTGTGATGACTAAATGTGATAATCCACATTAAATGCTTTGTATATGATAAGCAGTCAAACAATGAGCTACTACCATAAATGTTTTAGGATCTGGTTTATGATATTGGTCTAATTAATGGTACAGTATTATAATAGCTATGTTAGCATTGGAAATGAGGACAAAATTGAACCTCTTTAAGGAAGTAAAGCTTAGGACCCTTGAAGCCAACCTCAGAACAACTCTAATAGACTTCCTTTCAAAGAAGAGGGCAAAAAAATAAGTGACATTAAAAGAAATATTACCCAAGTAGAGGCAACATCCTACTTGTCCATTATACTTTATCCCCTAGAATTAGCTCCCTTTCTCACTATTATCTCCATTTATTGAATTTCAACATCTATTTTTTATAGGATAATTACAGGTGCCAGTGAATATGTAAAATGGGAAGTTTGGAATCAAGTTATCTATTGATAGAGAGCAGCCTGAGGTCATTCCTCAAAGACATAAAAGAGGAGATGATATATTAGGTCATCCAGCAGAATGACAAGTCAAATTATGCCCCCCTTCCAAGGCAGAAATTTTCATATTAAAATTTACTTCAGTACCTTGCATAGTCCACATTAATAAATTTTAAGGGGCTCAAGCTCAACTTGCAGGTGCTCCAATTATTGACTCCCCTACTCATTTCAAAGTTATCACTTCTCTGGTTGGAGAAAAGAAGGGATGCACAGACTCATGGATACACACAATAGGGTCCCTGAATTTAGCCCTTTCTAATTAGATACTCTTTCTCTTTTATTACCAATAATATTTGGAGTGTTTTAGCAATATTCTACTTCAGAATCACCAAGAAGCAGAGGGGTCAATCACCTGCTAGAAATAAACCTCAAAAGATATAGCCAAAAATGTCTTTTTCCAGAGAATCCAGGTCTCATAGGTCAGGATCAGGATAAATGTGGATCCCCTATTTAATCCAGGAGAACTTTCTATTGATTGATGATAAGTCTATTTCAATAAGTCCTGTTCTTTTATTAACTTGTGGGAAATCAAATCAAAGTAAATATTAAACATTTCTGAAATTTATTCTTAGCAGTTGAAAAAATATCTATTGGGAACCTACTATATCCCAAACACAAGGGAGAGAGCAATATATGCTGTTGGGTGGAACGAAAAGCAATGGGAGACTGGGGAAGAAAAAAAAAAGATCAATTCCAAATGATGAAGTAGGAAGGCCTCTGGAACTTTTAAAGGTAGTTGACTTGAGCAGTGATTGCCTTCTTACTTTTCAAAATGTTTTACTGGGTACTTACTGAATCCAAGGCCTTAGTCTAGTTGCTCCCAAATGCACATTGCCCAGAACTATCTCTTACCAATAAACATTACTGAACCTACTCTCATTACACACCTGATGCTGCAAAGTTCTAGTCATTAACACTGGGGAAAGGCTTATCTGAAAACAGAGGAAATATGTAATTATTGGGCATATATTCTTTCCTGCATTCTTTGAAACAATTAAACAGTTCTATCAAGTGTTCAAAATTCCCAACTCACTCATTTAGGTAGAGTTGACATTTTCTAATTGGAACACATGCCCATAGTTTTAAGATGAAATGATCATGACCTGAAAAATTACTTACCTTGGGGATGATGCAACAAATATGGTACATAAAAGGGAATAAGATTTAATAAAGGCTATATATAGCACACAGAGAAGAAAGGGAAGTTAAAGATATCTTAATTCTAACCTACATTTGTGATATCATTTCCCGGTATATATATTGCTAATATACTTTACATCCAAACCAAGACAGCTTTTTAGAAATATCTTACATTCTACTTCCACTACTTCGCTCAAGATAATTCTCTTGCCCAGAATGTTTTTATTTCTATATCCTCTTGCTGACATTTTATCATTTTTTTTTGTTTAATTTTTGCCAGAGGACTTGGGTGTCCACCAGAGAAAAACAGAGAAACATAAAAAGGGAAAGTGAGAAAACACTCCCAGAGGACATCA
The DNA here is from genome assembly GCA_026018925.1 of Tupaia tana. Lineage (NCBI taxonomy): Eukaryota > Metazoa > Chordata > Mammalia > Scandentia > Tupaiidae > Tupaia > Tupaia tana. The sequence continues at coordinate 58,409,547 of JAKSZU010000009.1, read as the reverse complement.
TCAAGCCTCAATTCCCTCTGCATTTCTTCCTTCTTTTGGGATTTTGGACACATACACACACATGCCCAGCATGTTTTGCTAACAGCCAGGTCCAGAACTCAAATCACTTAGCCATGTGGGATCCAGCTGCCTTAACCATAAAGCCATAAGCTGGTACAGTCCCATCAATCTTTTAAAAGGTTAAGTTCAGTGGCAAACTCCTCTATGAAGCTTTCCCAGATCTTCCTTCAACAAATTAATTTCCCCTATAGATCTAAGCAATGTATCTATACTCTCTTTTTTTATCTTTTTCTTTTCTTTTTTTTTTTTTAGAGGTTTTTGCTATAGGGCACGTGCACTCCCCACAAAGACAGAGAGAGACAGAGAGATAGAAAGCAAGAAATCACCCCCCAGGGGGGATGGCCACGCCACAATCTCTTCTCTTCCATTCTCCTCTTGGTATCTTGGGCATGCACGCACATGTGCCTGGGGTGAGTTTAAGCCACCGAGTCTGGGACTCAAACTGCTGTCGACTACATGGAAGTTCAGTGACATAGCCATTATGCTAACTGCTGGTCCCTTTATACTCTCTTTATAGCATATAAATTTTATTTGTATTAGCATGGTATTATGGTTAATATAGGTGTCAACTTCATTGGATTAAGGAATACCTAGGGAGTTGGTAAAGTATTATTTATCAGGGTGTGTCTGTGAAGAGTGTTTCTGGAGAAGATTAACGTGTAAGTCAGTGAAGATCTGCCCTCAGTGTGGGCAGACACCATCCAATTGGCTGGGGGCCAGGATAGAACACAAGAGTAGAGGAAAGGTAAATTTGCTCTCTCTCAGAACTATTTAGCATAAACTTGTTCTTGTGCCCTTAGATGATAGTTCCAAGCCTTTGGTGGCCAAGACAACAACCAGCAGCCTCTAGGTTATCAGACCTTCTGCCTGGGACTGAGTGCTACACCATTAGCTTCCCGGGTTCTGAGACCTTTAGATTCGAACAGAGTAATGCTACCAAATTCTCTGGTTCTCCAGTTTCAGACAGCCTATCATGTGACTTATCAGACATTGTAATTATGTGAGTCAATTCCCCTAATAAATTCCCTCTCATCAATTATTTATCTAGTATCTCTTATTGGTTCTGTCTCTGGGGAACTCTGACTCATATCAATGGCATGTGTTTATTAATAGCTTGTCCACAGGATTGTAAGTTTTTCAAGAGAAGTATTTATTTATTTTGGTGACTTGATATATGAGCTTAACATTTTGTTTTATTCATAGGTACCCAATAAAAGAAATCAATTTTAACATGAACAATGAAAAAAGGAGACAGGGGAATTATTCACATATGAGAATGAGGCTATGCAGTTGATTTTCAAACTTTAGTGTACACACAAACATGTAGACACATGCTACATAGCAATTACAGTGTACCTAGTATAGGTGCACCTCCAGGGTAGTTTTTTCAGAAAAAACATTTCATTATTTCTGTGATATAAATAAATGTCACAACCCACACATGTTTATTATACTAAATAAAAATAATGATAATGATGATATGTAATGATTGCAGAGTATTTCTTGATCATCGATTGTAAATCAACATTTGACTTTATTATATTTCATCCCATTGCTCCTAGTTATACTAAATATTATAACTATTTTCTTACCTCCAAAGTAGGGAGACTGTAATTCTTTTACCTGTATCCTGTATTAGTTAAGGTTCTCAAGTACAATAGAACTATATATAATGTGCATTTGTGTGTGTGTGTGTGTTTGTGTGTGTGTGCGCACACATACATACATGTGTTGAAAGAGAAAGAGAGCCAATTTTAAAGAATTGGCTCACCCAATTGTGGAGGCTGGAATGTTCAAAATCTGTATGGTGGGCCAGCAGGTTGAAGACCCAGGGAAAGGGTGATATTGCAGCTCAAGTTCAAAAACAATGTGGAAGTAGAATTCCTTCTGCCTTTGGGGACATCAGCCTATATTCTCTTAAGGCTTTCAATTGATTGGATGAGGCCCACCTAGACTATGAGAGATAGTCCGCTTTATACAAGTCCACTAATTTAAATGTTCATTTCATCGAAAAATACCTTCACAGTAACATCAAGGCTAGTTGAAATTGATCAAATATCTGGGTACTGTGGCCTAGCCAAGCTGGCACATAAAATTAAACATCACATCTCCCTATGATATTATTTGGCCAAGTAAAATGTATTTGGCCTTTTAATCTTTTACATCTGTCAAACTCATTATCTTCAGTCATTTTTGTTGCTCTTCTCTGAATTTGTTCCAATATATCCATGATTGATGTTAATTCATAAAATGTCCATTAGTCAAGAATAACATCTCTGGTATAGAAGTAGGGCAAAGTGCATGAACCATTACTCTATTATCAAAAGGCAAAAATGCTGCAATCCTTGCTCTTATTATACATTATTCTTAGAGCTATGACCTTAAATGAACTCCTGTATTTACTATGTTGCCTCCACAGCAAAAACATCCAGCACCTCGACATAATTCTAGCAATGACCCATAATGCATTTTGATGAAATGTATGCTGTATGAAAAGTCTTGGATTAGACACATGAAGTATAGAACACTAGATTGGCATAACTGTTTGGTATATCAAAATTGATTTATCTGTTTGAATTTGTTTAATACATCCTGGGGTCTAATGTTGAAGATAGAGAATAAATGCTTTAAAACTGCTCAGTAAACTAATACAAACTCAATATGGCTGACTATTTTAAGGAAACAGAACAGAAATTGTAGAATTCTTGTCTATTAAAAATTACTCATATTTTAGAATGCCACATATAGACATTCTCTAAGTCTGTGACTCACGGACAGATGTTGAATACTTAGAGGGAAAAAAGTCAATTTTCAAAACTATTCTTTCCAATTGTCAAGTGGATTTATTTACTCACACCAGAGCAATTCAAAAAGGTGAAGTGGAGGTAGCCAGCAGGTGGTGTAGTGGGTAAGGTGTTGGACTCCCACATGGCTGACCATGGTCTGAATGTGGGACTTGGAAGCTTAAAACTCATGCCAGGTGCATGTGCATGCATGCCCCACATCCCAAAAGGAGAATGGAAGAGAAGGGACTGCAGCATGGCTACCCTCCTAGGGGGGTGACTTCTCATTCCTCTCTCTGTCTCTGTGTCTCTGGTGAGAAAATGCCCTATAGCAAAAATCTCTCTTAAAAAAAAGTTGAACTGAGGGCCAGCAGGTCACATGGTGATTAAGATGCTGAGCTCTCACATAGTTGATGACAGTTTGAGTCCCGGACTCACAGGCTTGAAAATCAAGCCAGGCACATGTATGTGCATGCCCAAAATCCCAAGAGGAAAAGGGAGGAGAGGCTGCTGATGGCCATCCCCTGGTGGGGTGATTTCTTACTTTCCCTTTCTCTGTTTCCTTCTGTCTCTTTTCTCTCTGGAAAGTGCATGCATCGTAAGACAAAACTTAAAAAAAAAAATTGATCTCAGCTATTGATTAACTAAAACTATTTCCTTTAGGTCAACGTACAATTCACAGATCTACTCAAAGGAATAATTTTGAATTGAAATAAAATTATATGAGACTGTAGAATTAACTATTATTTAAAAAAATAATAACTAGACTTGGGACCAACAGATGGCATAATTTTTACATAACTGGACTCCCAAGTAGTCGACAGTGTTTTGAGTCCTGGACCCGGCGATTTAAACTCATAATGGGCATGTACATGTGCTGTGTGTGTCCAAGATACTGAGAGGAGAATGAGGGAGAAGGGACTGTGGCATGGCCATCCCTCCTGGGGGGTAATTTTCTGCTTTCTGTCTCTTTGTCTCTCTTTGTCTCTCCAGCAAGTGCACATTCCCTATAGAAAAAGTCTCTCTTAAAAAAACAAAAATTAAAAAAACCTAGACTTTATTCTACTGTTAATTAGCATAATTAATTAACTTATCCAGTATTATTAATTTTAATTAAATACTTACTTCAATTTCCCTTCCTGTATCACCTCCTCAGAGCCCCTACTGACACCTGAGTAAGTGCAAGTACTTGCCAACAAAATTATAACTCAGCTTTGCAGCCTAGCCTAAATCTTATTACAGTATATTTTCTGCCCCACCTCCTTCCTTTTTATATTTTATTCATGCTAACAGGCATTTCAAAAAGCCAGAATGTATTACTTGTTTATCAAATGTGAAGTATGGTATAAAACAGAAAACCTAAAAAAAAAAAAAAGTCCCCTCATTAAGCAAATCCAATGGACTGAAGCCATCACTAAATCCTAATTGTAGAAAAATTCAAGGCCCAAGCAAACAAGACAACAATGTGGTTTTGTTTAAAGCAACTACGGGCTCCAGCCATGGGATTACATGGGATTTCAATTACACCTTCCCTTCTGCTCCCATAGCTTTTTTTCCCTCTGACATATGCAAGTATTTATTAACATCAGTTATCAATACTCTGCTCAAAAAGGAGTCGGGAGCAACTAGGGTGTGAAGACCTAAACGTGCAGAAGAATGACAAAGGTAAAAAGAAGTTAAGATCAGTTATTAGAAATATAACGAGAAATTCTTACATCTACCCAGTCAAAGGGCTGAAGTAGAATACAACTAGATAAATTTGTAAACATCATGAATATATTCTGTCTATAGCTGTTTCTTGACTGAATTCCTGATGTCCTGCTGAGAGTGAAACTCTGCATCCAGTATTTCATAATTACATTATGTAATAATGGAGGACACCCATGATTTTACTGTTCCCCTAAAATTCATGAGTTGCTATTTGGTTATGACTGGATTAAGAGGATTTAAAAATATCCAACTGTGGGAACCAGCAGTTAGCGTAATGGCTATGTTGCTGGACTCCCACGTAGTCGACTGCGGTTCGCGTCCCGGACCCGGTGGCTTAAAACTCAAGCCGGGCATGTGTGCGTGCGTGCCCAGTATCCCGAGAGGAGAATGGAGGAGAAGGGATTGCGGCGTGACCATCCCCCTTGGGGGGGGTGATTTCTCACTTTCTGTCTCTATGTCTCTCTCTGTCTGCCTGTCTGGCGAGCGCACGCACCCTATAGCAAAAACCTCTCCAAAAAAAAAAAAAAAAAAAAATCCAACTGTGATGTTTGAAAAATGGGGCCTTTGAAAAGAGATTAGGATTAAGGTCATCAGGTCAGGGCCCCCATGATTGACTCCTAATGGGTTTATAAGGAGAGGGAATGACACCAGGACACATGGACACAGACACATGCATCCAAGCCCTCCACCATGTTGCAAACTCTAAACCTTGGAACTCCACACCATGAACTAAATAAATTTCTATTCTCTTTAGTATTTTTAAGACAGATTTTTGCTATAGGGCACATGCATTCACTGGAGAAACAGAGAGAGAGAGACAGAGACAGAGAGACAGAGACAGAAAGCAAGAAATCACCACTCCCCAGGGGGAATGGCCACACCTTATATCCTTCTCCTCCATTCTCTTCTTGAGATCTTGAGCATGCACACACATGCACACCCAGCATGAGTTTCAAGTCACCAGGACTTGAATCACAGTCAGCTATGTGGGAGTCCAGTGACTTAAGCATTACATTATTTACTGGTCTCTTTATTCTCTTTAATTACCTAGAGTCAGGTGCTTTTTCTGTTATTTGCAACAGAATGTACTAGAACAGGGAGAGATTATTAATGGCTCTCTTCCTAGCTCCCAGAAGGCAAAATCATAACATACATTTGTACTATCACTGAACTTGACACACAGATCTCTAATATATGCTTGTAAATGACATAGTAGCACACATTTAGTTTGTGGAAAAAAAAATTAGAAAGAAGATAAACTGTATTCTAGAAAACATGCATTTATTCTCAATTTAGAATAAGCAGAAATATACTAGAAAACTTTTAAAGAATGAAAAATAAAGCAAAATTTATTATATATGAGGCCTAGTTTAATAAAAAAAAGTTAAAACAAACAACTCACTTATAAAACCTTTAACAAACTTTATAGTTACCCTAATAGGGTTAACACTTCTAAAAATCATTAATAGTATGCATAATTGATATTGCCTTCATGATTAGTGCCCATCATGAAAATATTTTAAAAATCAGAACTAAATTAGATACAAACAACAGGATTATGCCTTAATCCTGAACGAGACGGGTTACTGTTCAGGAAAATGGCAACACATTTTTCTAAAGCTATATTCCATTTGTAGCACAGGATTCATGGTTAAATACTTAATCTTCATTAATTTAGATTTCTTTCATTTGTGAGAAAACATTTTTGAGTACCTACTGTGTATTAGGCCATATGCTTCAGTGGACATAAACAGAGCATCTGAAGACCAGCAATATTACTAAGTGAAAGAAGTCAAACTAAAAAGGCTACATACAATATCATTCCAACTATAAGAAGTTCTGAGGAGGGCAAAACTATAGAGACTGTGAAAAAATTAGTGGTTGTCAGGGACTTAGGAGTAAGAAAGAAATGATGACTAGGTAGAGCACAAAAAATATTTAGAACAATGAAACTGCCACCATGTATGATACTATATTGGCAGATACATGTCATTATACTATGTCAAAACCCATAGAATGCATATCAGAAAGAGTAAGCCCTGAGGTAAAATACAGACTTTGGTTAAACAATGTGTAATGTAGGCATATCCATTGTAATAAGTGTGTCACACTAACACAAGATGTTAAAAATAGGGAAAACGAAGAGGGTTATGTAGAAAACTTTTGTTCTTTTTGCTCAATATTTTTAGTAAACCTAAAATTGCTTAAAATTATTAAAATGTGTTAATTTTTTAAAATTTAGAATAATGCCAAAATTTTCCAAACTGTATGACAGATTCATACATATGAAATATTATATACAGATCCAAGAAGCTCAGTGAAGGAAAAGGAGCAAAACAGGAAAACAAGAACAATGCAATGTCTGGACATATTGTATCCAAAATACTTTTTTATTTTTATTTTCATTGTTTTAGAGATTTTTGCTGTACGGTATGTGGGATTTCCAGAGAGACAGAGAGAGACAGAGAAACAGAAATCAAGAAATCACCCTTCAGGGGGAACAGCCATGCAGCAGTTCCTTCTCTTTCACTATCCTCTCAGGATTTTGGGCATGCATGCACATGTATCTGGCATAAATTTCAAGCTTCTGGGTCAAGGACTCAAACTGCAGTCAACCACATGGGAGTCCAGGGCCTTAACCCCTACACCTATCGTTTAGGCAAAAACGATAATATACTAAACAATTGGTTCTATACAAAGAAAGGAAGAGCACTGGAACTAGCATAATTGAATTTAAATATGAAATTCATGTTTGTTCTCATTTTTAAACAATAATTTGCTGTCTGAAGTACAAATAGTAGCAATAAACTTCATATTTATAACCTATGCAAAATAAAATGACAATAATAGTAGAAAAATCATAAAAAATATTGGACATATACTATAACAAGTGGGGAATAATTGCAGATATACTATGTACGAAGTTCTTTCCACTACACATGAAGTGGTATAGTAGTTTGTAAAGGGCTACTGATTGATTAAAGAGATATGTTGTAAAGACTAGATCAATCACACGGTTCAAGTCCCAGACCCGGTGGCTTAAAACTCATGCCAGGAGCATGTGTGTGCATGCCCAAGATCCTGAGAGGAGAATGGAGGAGAAGGGATTGTAGCATGACCACCCCCCCTGGAGGGTGATTTCTCACTTTCTGTCTCTCTGTCTCTCTCTGTCTGTCTGACGAGTGCACGCGTCCTATAGCAAAAACCTCTCCCCCCAAAAAAAAAGACTAGGTCAATCACTAAGTCAATTTAAATGGTCTATAATTTATGTCAAATTAGAGATTAAATGAAATAAATAAATAATAAATCCAAAGCAAGAAATAAAATTATAAAAACATGCACGAGAGAAGTGAGAATAGAAATGAGTAATAGGAAAGATTATAAGCCAACCATGTCAATAACTTTTTAAAATATGTAAGTTGTTCAAACTTATTGATTTAAGAGCATAGATTGCTAGATTTGATTAAAAAAAGGAACACCCAGTTATATCCAGTCCTATGAAAACAAATTTTAACTATAACGTCTTAAATGTAAAAATGCATATATATATACACACACACACACACACACATATATATATATATATATATATATATATAAAATATTTAAATATAATCCAAAGAGAACTGTGATAGTTTATTTACTTATTTGTTATTATTATTATTTTGCTGTTTTGTTGTTAGGTTTATTGATTTTATCGAGAATAAAGTCATAGAAAATTGCTTAGTTCATCTCTCAGCAGCTCACTCCTGAGATCTGAGGAAGCTTGCCTTGTTTTGGGATACCTAATCTTTCTTCTGGGCAAGGGACATTTTGGGATGATTCCACCTCTTCTTTTTAACTTCTTTCTTGGGCTTCTTTTCATACACTGGGTTCTCTCATATAGCAGTGTGAGCTTTCTTATACATCTCCGCCATCATGTCTGGAGTTACATTGTTCTTTATGTACTGAAAGACCTGTTTCTTTGGAAGCAAGTATACTTTTCTTTCTTTCTTTCTTTCTTTCTTTCTTTCTTTCTTTCTTTCTTTCTTTCTTTCTTTCTTTTTCTTTTTCTTTTTTTTGAGGTTTTTACTATAAGGGCGCATGGGCTTGCCAGAAAGGTGAAGAGAGACAGAGAGCGAGAAATCACCCCCCAGGGAGGATAGCCATGCCACCTTCTCCTCCATTCTCCTCTTGGGATCTTGGGCACGCACGCACACTCAAACCGCAGTCTACTACATGGGAGTTCAATGACATAGCCATTATGCTAACTGCTGGTTCCAAAGACCTGTTTCTTGTAAGCATCTTCATCTTCTTCCATTAGGTAATGCATGTAGTCCACAATGTTCCGGCCCATGATGTGCTTCTGATGGACTTTTGCGTTAAATTCCTTGCTTTCAGAATCATAACCAGGGAATCGTTTGGTACTGTGAGGGGTAGATAAGCCTCCATCCACCGCTCCCTTCAGGGCCCCAAAAACTTTATTGCCAGTGGTAGTTCCAGCAAGGCCTGCATCCAAACAGCAGGTGAAGGCACCAGGTTGACCGGCGATGCTTTCTACATTGTACTCATCTCCAGTCACTTGCACTTGACCTTCATAGATCTTGTCCATGCCAAACCTATTGAGAAGCTGAGGGCCAGCACAGGCCAGTACAATATGCTGCAGCATCATTTGTCAGGCCAACCTTCACACCGTGTTTTGGTAGTTCATATGCATAAGCTGTGCAGACTATCATATCCCCTTCTATACGGACATAAGCAATCTGACAATAATATCTCTGTTAGTTAAACAAACTATCATTTTGTATTTGGGTGTGTTATTCTTATTTTTATCCTGGATCACCAAGTGTTTCCAAGCATAGTAATCAGTTTTACTTCTCGTTGTCTTCTAAATTTCATTTGGTACCTCTTTTTTTTTTTTTTGAGATCTTTCAAACAAATTTACTTAATATTGATTAACTACAAAATTTCATATGCAACACATAGCCATTATTACAGGATTTGGCATGTGAACAGGCATTCTGTTAAGATTCTACCTTCTTAGAAATGTGAAAAATGACCCTAACTCCCAACCCAGAAAAAAATTATCTAAATTATCATATTCTTTAAAAAATTCCAACAGGTTCTTAACACAAGAGTGATTACAAAGTCAACTTTTTACCTTAATATTTTTCTCTGAAATCTCATTTTTGACCAAAGGAAAACACAAGTTTCTCAATAAACTTTGTTTTAATGGTTCTCAAAATTCTGTGACACACTTTTGGTCAAGTTGTTTCCATTAAAAAGTACTGATTTTAAAAACTAGTAACTTAAAACTGCCAAACACACACACAAAAAAACCAAAATGGTCCACAAAACATTTTCCTTTCCTTCTGAAGGTTTTTCAATGCATTGTTATCATTAACCAGTTTTTTTCTATTAAACTTAAATGGCCAGTTGAGACAAACAGTTCTAAGACTGATCTTCCACCACTGATTAAGATTGGGGTGGCAGGAATTAGGGATATTCCTTTAGCCTTCTGAGCTTTCTGGGCAGACCTGGTGACCTTGCCAGCTCCAGCAGCCTTCTTGTCCATGGCTTTGATGACACCAACAGCAACTGTCTGTCTCATATCATGAACAGCAAAGCAACCCAAAGACGGTGAGTCAGAGAAGCTCTCAACACACATGCGCTTGCTGGGAACCATATCAACAATGGCAGCATCACCAGATTTCAAATATTTAGGGCCATCTTCCAGCTTTTTACCAGAACGGCAATCAATCTTTTCCTTTAGCTCAGCAAACTTGCAAGCAATGTGAACTGTGTGACAATCCAGTACAGGGACATAGCCAGTACTGATGTGGCCTGGATGGTTCAGAATAATCACCTGAGCAGTGAAGCCAGCTTCTTCCATTGGTGGATCATTTTTGTTCTCACCAGCAACATTGCCACATTGAATATCTTTGACAGACATGTTCTTGACATTGAAACCCACATTGTCCCCAGGAGGAGCTTCACTCAGAGCTTCATGGTGCATTTCAACAGACTTTACTTCAGTTGTCACATTGAATGGTGCAAAGGTGACCATCAAACCAGGTTTGAGCATGCCAGTCTCCACTTGGTCAACAGGAACAGTGCCAATATCATCAATTTTGTATACATCCTGGAGGGGCAGACACAAGGGCTTGTCAGTTGGACGAGTTGGTGGCAGCATGCAATCCAGAGCTTCAAGCAGTGTAGTTCCACTGGCATTGCCACCTTTATGGATGACTTTCCATCCCTAAACCATGGCATATTAGCACTTAGCTCCAATACCTTATCACCATTCCAACCAGAAACATCAAACACTACTGTGTTGGTATTATAGCCAATTTTCTTAATGTAGGTGCTGACTTCTTTAACAATTTTCTCGTATCTCTTCTGACTGTAGGGTGGCTCAGTAGAATCCATTTTGTTAACACCAATAATTAGTTGTTTCAAACCCAGTGTGTAAACCAGAAGGGCATGCTCATGGGTCTGCCTGTTCTTGGAGACACCAACTTCAAATTCACCAACACAAGCAGCAACGATCAGCACAGCACAGTCAGTCTGAGATGTGCCTATAATCATGTGTTTGATAAAGTCTCTGTGTCCTGGGGCGCAGATGATAGTCACATAATACTTGCTGGTCTCAAATTTCCACAGGGAGTTATCAGTGGTGATACCACACTCACGTTCAGCTTTCAGTTTATCCAAGACCCAGGCATATTTGAAGGAGCCCTTTCCCATCTCAGCAGCCTCTTTCTAAAATTTTTCGATGGTTCCTTTGTCAAACCCACCACATTTGTAGGTCAGATGGCCAGTAGTGGTGGACTTGCCAGAATCTACATGTCCAATGACAACGATGTTGATGTGATTCTTCTCCTTTCCCCTTCTGGCTTTGATTTAGTGGTGATTTTCATGATACCTGTGTTCTGGCAGCAAATCCATTACAAAAAAAAGCTCATATGGGGAACCAGCAGTTAGTGTAATGGCTATGTCGCTGGACTCCCACGTCGTCGGTTCGCGTCCTGGACCCGGTGGCTTAAAACTCACGCCGGGCGCGTGTGCGTGCGTGCCCAAGATCCCAAGAGGAGAATGGAGGAGAAGGGATTGTGGCGCGGCCATCCCTCTGGGGGGTGATTTCTCGCTTTCTGTCTCTCTGTCTCTCTCTGTCTGGCGAGCACACGTGCCCTATAGCGAAAACCTCTCCAAAAAAAAAAAAAATCAGGTTGAGGAAATTATGGCTATTAGGAAAGTACTGAGTATCAAATATTCAGCATATATTCTGAAATTCAAGGTGCCAGTTAAAATACTTGGAGTGACTTCCCATGGGACCTTAACATTTGCTAAAGGAGGAGATCTAAACTGTTCTAACCACATGCACACAAAAAAGATAACTATGTAAATTGACGAGTATGTTGATTTATTGTGGTAATCATTTCACAATTTATATGCATATCAATTTATCACACTGTATACCTTGAATAGATACAATTTTTCTTTTTTTTGAGAGAGAGAGTTTTGTTATAGGGTATGTACACCCGCTGGAGAGACAGAGAGACAGAGACAGAAAACAAGAAATCACCCCACAGTGGGGATGGCCATGCCTTAATTCCTTCTCCTCCAGTCTCCTCTTGGGATTCTGAGCATGCACGCACACATGCCCACATGAGTTTCAATCCACTGGGTCCGGGGCTCGAACTGTGATCGACTATGTGGGAGTCAAGCGACGTAACAATTGTGCCATCTGCTGGTCCTGAATATATGCAACTTTAATTTGTCAATTATACTCAAATAAAGCTTGAAAAATAAAATAAAGATAACTAGAATGTTTGAATTATTTCTCAAATAAAAATAAAATATATATCCTTAGAGAATGAATCCAACTACACTCAAACAAACATAACATACATGAAAAGTTATTTTAAGATTTTTGTAAAGCCATTAAAAATTTGATGCCACTACAATGACTAATATGGCATAGAATTTTTTTTTTAAATAGCCAGAAGGCATTTGTGTTTTCTGGAAAGAGACAGAGAAGGAGAGAGATAGAGAAAGCACCTTCAGTGGGGTGTGGCTTTGTTGCAATTTCTTCTCCATTTCTCCATCTTGAGATGTTGAACAACCATGTACACACACTACGGTGTTTTTCAAATCACTGAGGCTGGGATTCAAGCTGCAGCTTACTATATGGAATCGGGCTCCCTTAAGCAGTAGGCTGTGGAGCAGGCCCTGATTTGTATATATTTATTTATTAATTTATTTACACACACACACACACACACACACACACACTAAACTTAATAGCAGAAAGAAAACTAGGGGAAAAAATATTCTGAAAACCAAAATGAGATAAGGAATAGGAAGAAGGGGCAAATAAATTAGATATTGGTTTTTTGCTATAAATTTTACATCAGATTTTCAGGTATTTATCTTTCTTTTCTTTTCTTTTTATTTTTAAGTTTTTGCCATAGGGCATATGTGTTTGTCAGGGAGAGACAGAGAGAGGAAAAGTGAGACATCTTCCCCCACCCCAGGAGGAATGGCCACGCAGCAATCTCTTTTCTTTCATTCTCCTCCTAGAATTTTGGGCACACACTCACATGTACCCAGCATGATTTCTGGGCCACTGAGTCCAGGACTCGAAACTGTTGCCAGTCACGTGGGAGTCCAGTACCTTAACCACCATGCCAACTGCTGGCCCCAGGTAATTATCTTTCAAAGATGTTTCTTCTGTCTGCCCTGCTACACAGTTGACAGCTTCTACAGGTTGGGTCCTGTTTGAAACTCACATGAACATGCTCTCAATTCGCATGAAATTAAGGAGCCTATTCATTGAAGCTGGAAAAACACTGCTTAACATTAAGTATTTCATCATTTTCTGCAGTCTTAGTTTTCACTGAAAGTCTAATGAATATATTCAAGCTCCAGGGGAAACTGCAGCCAACCAAGCAAATGGTAAGAATTGAGTCAGAATCAGAGTTACTGCTTGTCTCTCCTCTCAGCATGGGATGAACAGTTCAGAGTATTTTCATTTTCCTCTTTTAAAAAAAGTCTATCTTGTTGCAAATGAAAAAAATAAAAACTCACCTAACTGATTTTGCATTTGCCTTTTGTTTTTGCGTTTGTCCTCTATTTTGTATTTTTTATTTGACATTTACTAGACAGAATTTTGCTTTTATATAAGTATTCAAATGTACAAGGCAGAATTGGTTAAGGAGTTTTGTGATTATGGCTTCAACTATGCTTTGCTTATGGACATAAAATTCTCCTCACTTGCTTTTTTTTTTTATTAATCCTATACGATTCACATGGTGTATCAGAGGGTTCATAGTACTGTATAGCAGGCCAATTTAACTCACACCATGACTATGTAGTTGTATAGTACTAGGATGAAAATTATCAGTACCAAGCACTCTGCCCAAGTAGTATCAAAATAAAGACTGAAATCTAGACTTCAGAATTATCTGTACAGGAAGTCAGATAGCCAGATGAAAATTGAAAATTGCACTCAACTAAGCATTTATTTGCAAAACACCAGGATTTTTATCCAATGCTATGTACATTTAAGATGCCTGTATTACATAGACTAGCACCTAAGTACTATCCAGTAGCAATTTGATTATTACTTTTGTCTACAACTGGTAACAATGTCATCAACTTGGTCTTAATACTTTTCTTTCCAGAATTATGTTTAAAAGTTCCTCTGCATCAGAGTTAGTCAGTGGAAGAGGGTTTATTTATTTATTTATTTATTTTTAGGTTTTTATCATAGGGTCCATGTTCTCACTTGAGAGAGAGAGACAGAGAGAGACTGCGAGAGGGAAAGAGAGAAATCACTCCCCGGGTGGATGACCATGCTGCAATCCCTTCTCTTTCTCTTCTTGGGATTTTGGGTATGCATACACACTTGCCTGATGTGCTTTTCAAGTGTCCAGGTCTGGGACTAGAACTATAGCTGGCCATGTGGGAGTACAGCACACCACCTGTCAGCCCCGGAAGAGAAAATGTTTCATAGGGGTCCCACCTTCTCTCATGTTCCAAAAAATACACATGCATTTTACATAATTTTGACCTTTGAAAAGTTCTTTAACTGTTTTCTTTACACTAATTCAAATTCATAAATAAATGCATCTACTGCATGAGAATAATATTTATTACTGGGATAATAATAGAATTACATAGGCTGGATAAACCAGGAAAAGTGTGTTGTGTGAAGGTACACGTTAAAAGGGAAGGTGAAAGAGTTTGAGAGATTGTGAGAGGCTTTGACCAGAAGATTTCAGAAGTTAAATACAATCATAGGTAGAAGATACATTTGACACCCATAAGATTGGCAAAGGTAATAAAAGAGATCATTCCTTCTTCTACATAAACATACACTCAGTAGAGCATAAAGAAATGGATTTTGAAGATAGACCAGGTTAAGTTTATTACATATATGCAGTTATGCTTATCCTGTCATGCAGACAGTAAGGGTCCGAAAGGAATATCGGAAGACCTGACCCTTATTTCAGCACTTACTATTTGGCACTTACTCAGAGAAGACTCTCAAACTCCCCTTTTGTGCTCAGTCTAGAATAATAGATGTGGTGGCTCTGTTTTTCAGCTCACTGACACCACATATGCATACCCCACAGCCCTGGGGTACAGCCCTACCTTTGAAAGGTTAGTTGTGAAAGTATGCCTAAGGCAAAAAAGGAGGCCCTTTCTTCTGAAGTCCAAGAGGAGATACCCTAGGCCTGTGGAACAGCAGTCCTGCTAATCTCTGAACCACTTTAAGGGGCTTTTTTTCCTAATCTTGAAGGATAATGCAAGCTTGTAACTAGATAGCTCCATTGTTCCATCCTGTAGAATCCCAGAAGTCCTATAGCCTTTCTTAATTTTGTCTCATCCCTTTCCCCTTTAGTCCAAGCTGCCAGAGTTTCTGCTGATATAACCTCATTTTTATTTCTGGCTTCTACTGAGATGACTGATTATATGCACGAGTCACATCTAAATCTCTTGATTGAGTGAATGTCTAGTAATACCTTTGGTGCTCTCTCTGGAACATGCTTTCTCTGATGTTTGCATTATAGCTACACCGAGAAATCCTCAAACTTTCAAGTTCTGCTTCCTTTTTGCTTAATAATTTTTCCCTCACTTTAGTTCTCTCCTCTCACATTTTACTAGGAGAAACTAGGTTACATTTTTAACATCTCATTTGCAAATCTTCTCAGCTAAATATTCATTTGTCACTTAAATTTTCTACTTTGTACTAATACTAGAACATAATTCAGCCAACTTATTTGTCACTTTATAACAAGATTCACCTTTCCTTCAGTTTCAATAACATGTTCTTCATTCCTGTCTGAAACCTCAAGAGAACCACCATTAGTGTCCTTTTTTTCTACCAGCAATCTCTTCAAAACAATTTAGGGTTTTTCTCACATTCATCTCAAAACTCTTCCATCTTATACCCATCATCTAATTCCAAAGTTACTTCCGTAGTTTTAGAAATGTGTTACAACAGCACCCTATGCCTCAGTAACAGTCTAGACTTGTCAAGGTTATCCAAAAAAGCAAAGCCATAATCTCTTCTCTTCTATTCTCCTCTCCAGACTTTGGGCACATGCACGCATGCACCAGCATGATTTTTAAGCCACTGGGTCCTGGATTTAAACTGCAGAGTCAACCATGTGAGGTCTACCTGCCTTAACCTCCATGCCATCTGCTGACCCAAGATGTTCTTAGAATAGGGATTAATTTTAATACTTTGGGGTCTTAGATTTAGATCCTTGATCCACCTTGACTTGACTTTTGTCAAAGGTGAGAGGTAGGGGTTCAGATTCATCTTTCTACAGGTGGAAATCCAGTTTTTCCAGCACCATTTGCTGAAGAGGTTTTTCTTTTCCCACTGGATGGACTGGTACCCTTTGTCAAAAATCAGTTGACTGAATGATTGGAGATTTATAAATCTAAGACCCCAAACTATTAAACTGCTTCTAGAAAACACTGGGGACACTCTGGGAGACATTGGGGTAGGGAAAGACTTCTTACATAAAACCCCCAAACTACAGTCGATAATCCCCAAAATAGACAAGTGGGATTACATCAGACTAAGAAGTTTCTGCATGGCAAAAGACACCGTAATTAGTGTGAATCAACAGCCCTCAGAATGGGAAAATATTTTTGTAAACTATGCTTCAGATAAGGGATTGATAACTGGAATAGATAAGGAACTAAAGCAGCTCTTTGGAAAAAAGATGATGAACCCTATTAAAAGATGGGAGAAGGAGTTGAAAAGAACACTCACTAAAGATGACATACAAATAGCCAGAAGTCATATGAAAAAATGCTCAACATCCCTCATCGTAAGGGAAATGCAGATCAAAACAACAATGAGATACCACCTAACCCCAGTCAGAATGGCTAAGATTAAAAAAACAAAAAATGATAAGTGTTAGCAGGGGTGTGGTGAAAGGGGAACTCTCTTACACTGCTGGTGGGAATGTAAATTAGTCCAACCACTGTGGAGAACCATTTGGAGAGTCCTCAAAAATCTACAAATAGAACTGCCATATGATCCAGTAATCCCATTTCTCGGCATCTACCCAAAGGACAGAAGAATTTCTCATTGGAAAAGTGCTTGCACATCAATGTTTATTGCGGCACTTTTCACAATTGCTAAGACATGGAACCAACCCAAATGCCCCCGTATGGCTGAATGGATTGAAAAACTGTGGCATATATACTCTATGGAATGCTATTCAGCCATTAAGAACAACAAAACCCTGGCTTTTGACAGAGAGTGGAAGAATATGGAAGATTTACTGCTGAGTGAAGCAAGCCAGGCTATGAAGGAGAGTTACTGTATGTCCCTACTCAATATATACCGAATGTCCGCACTCTATAACTGAAACGGACGGGCTGAAGGATGTACAAACACAAGAGGTGAATGTGAATGCCAGATGTGGTGTGTGTGGAGGAGTGGGGCCTGGGGAAAAACATTTGAAGGAGGGATACGAAGACAGCATAGTTGAGACAAGGAGGTAGTGTTATTATATTTTGAACAACTCGACCGGGGAGAAATGTTCACATATTAAAATGATCACCTTGTAAGCTAAATGATGTGATTGAATGTATTAAAAAATGTAAATAAAAAAAGAAATAAAAAAACAAATAGGGATTAATTTTAAGAAAATGGCTAACATGATCATGGAGGTGTAACTCAAATATCTTCAAGGTAGACTGGCAGGCTAGACACGTAGAGAGGAGTTGCAGCCCTAATTCAAAGGCAATCTGCTAGCAGAATTTCTTCTGGCTTGAGGGAGGTCAGTCTTAGTTTCTTTAACTGATTGGAGGTGGCCTATCCATATTATGGAGGGACATCTGCTTTACTCAATTTCTAATGATTTAAAATGTTAACCTCAGGACCAACAGTTGGTGTAATGGCTATGTTGCTGGACTCCCATGTAGTCGACCACGGTTCAAGGCCTGGACCTGGTGGCTTAAACTCACACCAGATGTGTGTGCGTGTGTGCCCAAGATCCCAAGAGGAGAATGGAGGAGAAGGGATTATGGTGTGGCCATCTCCCCTGGGGGGTGATTTCTTGCTTTCTGTCTCTCTGTCTCTCTCTGTCTTTCTGGTGAATGCACGCGCCCTACAGCAAAAACCTCTCAAAAAAAATAAAGAAAAAAAATGTTAACCTCACATGAAAAACGTTTTCACAGACACATCGAGAATAATGTTTGACCAGATCTCTGAGCACCATGGCCCAACCAAGATGACAAGTAAAATTAACAATCACAGTCCTCCTAAAACTCTTGTCTACCTAAAATCTCAGAATATGGAGTTATTTAGAAATAGGGTCTTTGAAGATATAATTAGTTAAGCTAAGATGAGACCATACTGGATTAAAGTAGACCCTAAACCTAATAAGACTGGAATTCTTTTTTTTTCTTTTTTCTTTTCTTTTTTAAAAAGTATTTTTTCTGTAGGGCACATGCTCTTGCCAGAGACAGAGAGAGACAGAAAGCAAGAAATCACCCCCCCCCCCCCCCGCCAGAAGATATGACCATGCCACAATCCCTTCTCCTCCAGTCTCTCCAACGAATTTTGGGCATACATACACCCACACCCAGTGTGAGTTTCAAGCCACCGGGTCCAGGACTCAAATCACGGTTGACCATCTGGAAGTCAAGCGACGTAGTCACTACACCATCTGCTGGTCCTGACTGCTATTCTTATACACAGAGACATACAGAGAAGAATGCCATGTGACAACAGAGACAGAGATGAGAGTTATGCAACCTAGAAATTCCAAGGATTGATGAACATCACCAAAAACTAGGCACTGGCAAGGAAAATTTCTTCCCTGAGGCTGCAGAGAGAGGCCCTGTCAATACTTTGATTTCAGACTTCTAGTCTCCAGAACTGTGAAAGAATAAATTTTGTTGTAATAAGCTACTAAGTTGTTGTAATGTGGTACAAAAGCCTTAGGAAATGTGTACAGATACCTTTCCTTTGTATATTTTTGTAATTCTGAGGTCAAGGTAAATAATTTGTATTGGTCCCCCAAATCTCTTAGAGGCAAGATAATAACCCTTCTTGATTGTGACTTACTTGTGGGGAATCATGTTCCTATATATTGGGATCTTCTGGTGCTTTCCACATTTAATAAAATAAAATAAATGACTTTGTTATTGGAATTTACCAGAAGGTTCAAAGCCTGAAGTGATATTCATTCACCATATCTCAAACGTTAGATCTGAGAAAGCCCCAAAGAAAAGTGGCATCTCTTCACTCTAATACAAAATTATAAAATAAATGTTTTGTCTCCAGTTAAAGAAATTTGGAGTATTGTTCATTTTAGAATCTCTGATTTGTTAGATTAGAAAAGGAATAGAAGACCTTTCTGAAAGGTATAGATCAAAGGCAAAATATAGTAAGAACCTCAACCTGAGGCATAGGCAAGAGGCAGAATTACAACAAATACTCCTCAACCATTAGGGAAAAAAAAAAATAACCACACCAATTTGGCCTTTGGACCTGTGTGACTGTTGATACCCATATGTGTGTGGGTGTGTGTAAAGAGGATAATGATTAAAAGATGTATGATATCAGGGAAAACTGTCAGTGTTGACATGCATTATAAATACTGGCAAAAAAGCAAATTGAAAGGAAAAAAAGATGTGATTTGACTTTATAAAAGTGTTAGTAATTAAAGTCATTTATTTGAAGTGCTTACCATTTATGTCTAATTGTGATGCAGTTCAGCAATAAATAACCATATTATTAAATACATGCCTTAGGATTTGCTTTGTGATACATTGTGGTTGGTATGGCACTCATTTCTATATATGTATACTCACACTTTCATTGTTTGCCACTCTGGTTATCTACTCGCAATGTAGAAAGCAAGAGATGGATAACCAGAGGACAAAAGATATTGTTTTATGATCTGGATTGCATGCTGACTGAGGAGATTTGGGAGATTCCTATGTTCAGATATTTAAAAGTTCAACTTTGCAGGTAACAATTTCATCAGAGCTCAAAATTCAGGCTTACAAGTACTTCTCAGACCTTAGTTTGGTAAGCTAACCAGTAAATACCAACAATGACAGCACCAAAACAGAGTGGTGAGACACTAAAGAAAGACTCCAATTACTTGACTATCTCTACACTGTGCCTTCACCCTCAATTCACAATCATCATCAGCTGATGGCTAAGTCCTATCAATATTCAGTAAACTCCTCCTCATAGGTCAATTTATATATATATATATTTGCCATAGGGCATATGTACTTGCCAGAGACAATGAGAAAGCACCCTCCAGAAGTATAGCCACACCACAATCCCTTCTCCACCATTCTTCTCTTTGGACTCGGCAGGCACACACACATGCCCAGCATGTTTTTCAGTCTGCCAGGTCCAGAACTTGAAACATGGAATTATCCATGTGGGAACCAGTGCTTTAACCAGCATACTACCTGCTGGAGTCCTCATAAGTAAGCTTTAAAACTAAAGTGGGTTAATTAGATTGGTTGATCTCTGAAAAAAATCCTTACTCAAAGAAGTGACAAATAAGTTTTCAAAAAGAAAGGTAGCTAAAAATCTAGCTAATTTGTGTTATTTGGTGTCAGCAATGACAGATAATATACTGAGTTCTCTCAGATGGTTTCATGTGATAACTTTGAAAATCCTATCATCTACAATTACTGTGAATTTCACCCAAAAAGTGGCAACAGCCTCCTGAACAGTCATGTTCATACAGAAAACATGGTCAATACCCAGGTATTAGTTCAGAGAGATGTGAACCTATGCATTGATTCAAGAGCAGCCTTTTAAGTCATAAACATGTATTCAACTCCAATTATGATAGATAGGCACTCAGCTATTTTCCATTTGGAAGACTATAACACCATCATCATATTTCACTTGATTAAATAGCTAAACCTAGGTTCCCATTATACAGAATATTCTAGTTATTGTACTCCCCTCAAGCAGTATCCATTTTGAATTAGATTCAGTTGAACAAGAATAATTTCAGATTTTTGAAATACCATTTTCATTTTTCCTCTTTCCAGACACCTTCTTGTGCTCCAATTAATTTTTGTAGCCTCTAGGTTCACTTGAAACATTACTTCCAAGGTGCTGAATACATGCCGTTGGTAGTCGTTCTGCCCTTAGCAAAGGAAGATTGGTAGTGCCAGCCAAAATGTGTTAAAAATGTGTTAATGCAGGTAATTCTCAATATTATCCAGGTGATGTTATGAGCCTATTTATATAAGACAAAATTCTCTCAAGAGCAATGGGGCTGATCTAAAATTTTTGATGATGGACAACTATTAAGTAGTATTTTTAGACTCCATTCTTTGGGAATTCATTCACACGTTGACAGTATTAGTAAGACCTTAGCTCTCTGAGCATTATTTAATTTTATCAAATTAACTCATGTAATAAGAAATCACTGGATTTGATAGTGATAAGTTTTCATCTGCAGTATTTCAAACAAATATTAAACTATTCTTAAGTGGAGGTCCCTATGATTTTGTTTCAGGAACTATGCCAAAGAGCTCAGACTTCTGTGCAAGGTCTATGTGCAAAGAAGAGAGAATAAAAAGCTTCTACTTGCCAAGAACATTCTGAAGATTTTCCCAGAACTGTAAAAGCAAAAATCAACAGTTCATTTGCAAACAGTGCTATGAGATTTCTCAACGACATCACTGTATACTTACATTCAGTGTTCTCCAAAGGGTATACCTTAAATTTTTTTCTTGAAACACTTCCTATACCTGCCACATGCTGTTTTTTCAAATGAGAAATGTGCTAAAATCACAGAACTTGCTTATCGGATCAGCCTGAAGCCTCCAAAGAAATTGACCGAGGCTCCTGGTTAATGGGAACTACTAATTACCTGAAAAGATCTCAGATGTGTGTTCATTACTGAAATTAATTTACTACACAATAAAGTCTGACTGTTCATTCCAAGGAAGCTAAAGGGGTTTGTTTTAAATAGCTCTTACTTGGATGTTTGATTCAACAGTGAAGCTATAACTCTAGTAATATGAATGAATATAAATAAATATCAAAATATATTAAAAAATTCTAAGAAAAGATGACTGTTGGGAGATGAACATTAATCAGGAAAGGCAACAGATTGACAGACTTACTGACCCAACTTGATTATGAAAGTATAGTCGCAATCGCTCCCTTTAACCATCAATGGAACAAATATGTAGCAGGCAGTTCAGTGCACACAGTGAGTATCATAAACATTTGTGGATTTGCCTTGATTAATTTTTAGTTTATTGAGCAAGTTCTTCCAAGGAGGATGGAGCATCACAATTGCCAATTAGATATTAATTAGGCAGTGATAATTTGTCCTACACATATTAAATTTTGTAATTTGATATTATTTGTCCACCCCACACACAGACATGAAAACTGGCTTAACTATGGGGAAGTTAAAAAGGAATAAGAATATTTTTTACTTACAATATATTCTGAATTCAGTTTATTAACTGCCTCATCACTTTCGAAAGTCTTGACATGGGCAATGAACTTGGACAGGTGCATGGCATTAACATCAAGAGCAGTATAATATCTAACTCCATGGTAGCATAAAATGACTGGTCTATACTATAGATACATGTTTTCTTGGAAGAAGTTGGATATATTTTAGGGTATAATGCAGCTATCTCCAAAATACAGTTTAAAAGTCACCTCCTTTGTAAACAAAGCTTTTATTAGTCTTTCTCCAAACAGATGAGTAACAGTATGTTAGATTTGTACCTCGTTCATACATCAATGTTTAGACTTAGTACACTATAATCGAAGTATTATTTTACTTCTCTTTCTTTCCTATTAGGATCTGCTTTACTCAGTTTAACACTGTAGTACCTAGCCTTGTTCCTGATCCATATTAGAACTCAAAACATACTTGGGTCATATGGTGGTCCTATATTTATATTATCAAATTGCTTCTCATTCCCATCAGTAATGCACAGGGCTTCAATTCCTCTTTACCTTCATGAAAAATCTGTATTACTGTTTTTTTAAAATAGCCATCCTAATGGTTATAAAATTATCTTATTATGTTTTTCCATTTATATTTCCCTAATTATTAGCTATCATTAACATTTTTATGGATATATTTACCATTTGTGTATCTTCTTTGAAGAAATGTATAATCAAACCCTTTGTCCATTGGGTTGTGTTTGGATTATTTTAATTTGGTTGGAGTTTTCTTGTTGTTGAGTTGTAAGAGCTTTTATTATGTTCTGGATATGAATTCTTTATCACATAATATAAATTGCAAATATTTTCTCCCATTCTGTGGTTTGTCTTTTCACCCTGTTGACTGTGTCCTTTGATACCAAAAAAAAAAAAAAAAAACCTTTAAATTTGATTAAATTAAATTAATGAACTTTTTCTTTTGTTACCTATGTTTCCTGGGTCATATCCAAAAAAATCATTGTCAAATCCAGTGTCATAAAGTTTTCCCATGTGTTTTACGTACAATTGAATTATTGTGTGATCAGTAATAAAACACATTTCAGGAACGTTTTTATCTCTCTGAACTGAAATTTCATACTCATTAAATAAGCCCATTTCTCTCTTTCCCCAGCCATTGATAACCAACTCTACTATTCAGTTCTTTGAGATCTCATATGAATTTTAGGATGACTTTTTCTATTTTGGAAAAAAAAAAGTTGAACTTTAGATAGCAAGCTCATTAAATTTGTCTACTGCCTTTAGTAATATCATCATCTTAACAATATAGGGTCTTATAATCTATGAACAAAGTCTGTTCTTCCATTTATTTATGTCTTCATTAATTTATTTTAGCAATGCTTTGTTGTATTTGTGTACAAGTCTTTTGGGTCCTTGATCAAGTTCATTTTACTTTTTATGCTACTATAAATGGGATTGTATTCTTAATTTCATTTTCTGACTATTCATCTAAGAAATGCAACTGATGTTTGGGTTTTGATTTTGTACTATACAACTTTCTTAAATTTATGAGTTCTAACAGTTTTTATTTTTCTGTAATCCTTAGGGAATTCTACATATGATCAGTTACTCTATAAACAGTAATAATGTACATCTTCCTTTCCAAATTAGATGCTTTTTAAACATTTTTTTGACTAATTACTCTGGCTATGATTTCCAATACTGTGTTTAATAGAAATGACGAAAGCAGGCATCTTTGATCTGTTTCTGATCTCAGGTGAAAAAAAATTTCTAGCTTTCAATACTGAATATGACATTATGGTGGTTTTATACATGGCCTTTATCAATGCAGTTTCTTAGTATTCCTATTTGTTAAACATTTTTATCATGAAATGTGTTGAAGTATTTTTAATATTTTTTCTGCATCAACTAAAATGATCATGGCTTTTTTCCCCTTCATTCATTTTTTTTTTACTTAAATCTTTTTTCATTGATAAAAGGTAATTGCTAGAAAAGTATGTGGACTTGCCAGAGAGAAAGACAGAGAGAGCAGCAGGGAAGTGAAAATCACTACTCAATGGGGTGTGGTCATTATACAATCCTTTTCCCTCAATTTCTTCATCTCCTCATGATCCTTGCCATACACACACACATGCCCAGTGTATTTTGAAGTCATCGGGGTCAAAATTCAAACACCAGTCAGCTATGGGATTCAGGTTTCCATGCACAGCGCTTTATTACTGGGCTAAGAGCCAGTCATCCTTCATTCTTTCACTGTAGTATATTATATTAGTTAATTTTCATATGTGAAACCACCTTTTCAGATATTCCAGAAACAAATATTTTGATCATTGTGCATAATTCCATTAATATATTTCAGAATTTTATTTGCTAGTATTTTATTCAATATTTTTACATCAATATTCATAAAGTATGTTGGTCTGTAGTATTTTTTTATGTTAGTTTCTTTTTCTGGCTTTTATTTGAGGTCAACGCTGGCCTCATAGAAAAAGTCAGTACTTCCTTCTCTTGGATGTTTTGAAATAGTTTGAAAAAGGATTCTGCAAATTCATTTTTAATAGTAGGCAGAATTTATTAGAGATACACCTTGTCCAGAACAATCTTTTTTGGGAGGTTTTTGATAACCAATTCAGTCACTTTACTAGTCATAATTCTATTAATATCTTCTATATCGTAATGATTTACTCTCGTTATATTGTGTATTTCCAGGAATTTGTTCATTTCATCTAGGTTATTGAATATGATGGTCTACAATTGTTTATAGTCCTCTCTTAAAGTAATTTTTTTTACTAAATTCATAATAATGCTCCTACATTTACTTTTAATTTTAGTTCTTCAAATCCTCTTTTATTTATTTATTTCTTTATGTTAGTCAATCTGTGTAAAGGTTTATCAATTTTCTTATTTTCTTGATGTTTTCAAAGAACCAACCTTTTTTTTTTTTTTGAGAGGTTTTTGCTATAGAGCGCGTGCGCTCGCCAGACAGACAGAGAGAGACAGAGAGACAGAAAGTGAGAAATCACCCCCCAAGGGGGATGCCCATGCCACAATCCCTTCTCCTCCATTCTCCTTTCGGGATCTTGGGCATGCACGCACATGCGCCCGGCGTGAGTTTAAGCCACCGGGTCCAGGACTCGAACCGCGGTCAACTACATGGGAGTCCAGCGACATAGCCATTAAGCTACTGCTGGTCCCAAGAACCAACTTTGGTTTTGTTGATTTTCTTTTTTTTTAATTCACTATCTTATTTATTTTTATGTTAGTTGTTTTTATTTCCTTTCTGTCAGCTTCAGGTTTTGTTCATTCTTCTTACGGTTGCTTAAGGTGAAAAGTTAGATTGTTGATTTGTGATCTCTCTTTGGTTTTAACACAAGCATTTACAAGTAGATATAAATTTTCCTCTTAGCACTGCTTTTGCTGCAGTCTGTAAGATTTGTTGTACTGTGTTACTGTTTTCATTTGCCTCAAGGTTATTTTATAATTTCTCTTGTGATTTCACCTTTGATTCACTGTTTGTGTAGGGATGTGTTGGTTAGTTTCTAGAAATGTGTGAAGTTTCCAATTTATTTCTGTTATAGTTTCTTGGATCATTTCATTTTAATAAAATATATTCTTTTAATAATTTATTTTTTTAATTTATTAAGACTTGTTCTGTGGCATAAAATATTATTTATCCTGGAGAATGTTCCATATGTGCTCAAGAGTTGGTGGTGGAGTGATCTATGTAATTCTATTACATAAAACTGGTTTATATCTTTGTTCAAGGTCTCTATTTTCATTTCAATATGTGTTGTGATTTTATCCATTATTGAAAGTTGAGCAATAAGTCACCAACTATTTTTTTAGCCCTATATGATACTCCTTCAATTCTGTCAATGTTTACATCATATATTTTTGAGTATGATATTTGGTACATTTATATTTATAATCATATATTATTTTGTACATTGTATATTGTTTTACATTGACCCCTTTGTCTACATATAATATTCTTTTTTATCCTTTTAACAGTTT
Source organism: Tupaia tana (assembly GCA_026018925.1). NCBI lineage: Eukaryota > Metazoa > Chordata > Mammalia > Scandentia > Tupaiidae > Tupaia > Tupaia tana. The sequence continues at coordinate 58,383,042 of JAKSZU010000009.1, read as the reverse complement.
TTGTGCTAAAGTTTATTTTTATAAGGGATTATATCAGCAAGATTAAAAAATAGCTACCTCTGGGACCCACAGGTGACATAGTGGTTAAGGTGATGGACTTCCATGTGTTCAACTATGGTTTGAGTCCTGGACCTGGTGGCTTGAAACTCACACTGGGTGCATGTATGCATGTGTTCAAAATCATGAAAGGAGAATGGAGGAGAAGGGATTGTGCCATGGCCATCCCCCAGGATTTCTCACTTTCTGTTTCTCTGTCTCTCTCTGCTCTCCAGGAAACGCATATGCCCCACAGCAAAAATATCTAAAAAAAATTTAAAAATAAGTAGAAAAATAGCCACCTCCAAACCTCATTATTAAGACCGTGACTTAATAATGATATATGGACCAAATTGTCTTTGTGAGAACACCAGAAACTAATTTAGAGGTTGAAGCACCCCCAGGAAAGTGTAAGGCTAAGAAGAACCACATCTAATTAGATAGGAATGTTTTTGCACTTCTGACATTAAGTCCCTTTTCTCTCTCTGGCACAATCAGAAGAAAACACTCAACTATTGACCTTTCCACTGGGAGGGAAAGAAAAGACTAAAACATACAACTAATATTCTGATTTTTAAATTGGGTGACCAAGGGATTTCAAGAATAATGGGAGTGGTGATTCATGTTGGGAGCCACTGAAAACAAAGGCAGGCACTGTGGCTTGTTACAACACAGATTGCAGTACTATAGACAAATGCCAGAACAAACAATAATTAATAGGCTATAGCAATAAGCAGGGGCAAATTTATTTAACTAGGAAATTTCATGCATAAACCTAAAAAATCCACATCTCTTGAAAAGGTTTGCTAGGTCTCCAGAATCTCTAGCTGGGCTGATTGGTAAGTATATGAAACTAGTCTATAAAGACTAGAAGAGGTGGGCATAGTGGGGCCCAACCTATGGCAAGACTGGAAGAAATTAGTGGTTTTCAAATGTCTAGTTCTCAACGAATGATCCAAAAGCATGCAAAGTAATAAGGAAACATGGATCAATAGAAAAACTGAAACAAAATAAAACAAATTTCCATAAACCAAACTGAAGTAATAGAAATCAATGAATTACCTGACAAAGAACTCAAAGAAGCTATCTTATCAATGAGCTAAAAGAGAACACAGATTTTCAACTAAATAAAATCAGAAAGGCAATGGAAAAGCAAAATGAGAATATCGTAAAGCAATAGAAATTATAAAAAAGAAACAGAAATTCTGGATTGAAAAAATAACTGAATTGAAAATGTCACACAAGAGTAGTACATTAGCAGATTAGACCAAACATAAAGAACAACCAGCAAACTTGAAAGCAGGTCATTTGAAATTATAAAATCAGAAGTGCAAAAAAAAAAAAAAAAAGAAAATGAAACATGAAAAAAGTGAAGCGAGCCCAAGAGACTTCTGAGATTCAGTCAATTGGATCAATATATGCATTTTGGGAGTACTAGAAGGATACAAGAGAAAAATATGTACAGTGTCTATTTGAGGAAGTCATAGTTGAAAACTCCCCAAATTTGAGGTAAGAAATGAGCATACAAATTTAATAAGATCAGTGAATTTAAAGAACGATCAATCTAGGGGACCAGCGGGTGGAGTAGTGTTTAAGGTGCTGGACACTCCCATATTGTTGACTATGGTTTGAGTCCCAGACGTGGTGGCTTGCTTTCTCACTTACTTTCTCTTCCTCTCTCTCTCTCTCTCTCTCTCTCTCTCTCTCTCTCTCTCATGTGTGTGTCTCTCTTTGGTCAAATTAAAAAATAAATGAATGGATAAAGTTAAATAAATAATTCTTAAAAAATGATCAATCTAAAGAGATATACACTGATACACATTATAATCAAACTTTTAAAAGCCACAAAGAATAAATTTTTAAAGCAGCAATAGTGACCCATAATATAAGAAAGCTACTATAAGAATGTCAGTGAATTCTTCAATGGAAAGCTTGCATGCAAAAAGAGAATCTACTGATGTATTTGGAGGGTCAAAACTTAAAAAAGAAAGCAAACAAACAAACAAAAACAACTTCCACCAAGAATACTCTATTTGGCAGAAATGTTCTTCAAAAAATAATGGAGAATTAAATACTTCCACAGATAAGCAAAGTTGAGAGAGTTTATAACCACTATTCATACCCTAAAAGCAATGCTAAAGGGAGTCCTTCAAATTGAAATGAGAAGATGCTAGACAGCAATACTAAAACATTTGAAAATATAAATTTCTTTGGTAAGGACAAATATATAGACAAATATAAAATGTTATAGCATTGTAAAATTGTGGTGTAAATAACTTTGAATATTGGAATACAAATTAAAATGCAAAAACATTAAAATAATGAGAAATAAACATTAATGGATGTACAATATAAAATAAATAATTTGTGACATCAATAACCTAAAATAGGGAGAAGGCTGGAGATGAAAAGGAATGGCGTTTTTGTATGTATTTGAAGTTAAGATGTTATCAGTTTTAAACAGATTGTTACAAACTTAAGATATTTTATGATAACCACATAGAAAATATCTATAGAATATATGGAAAAGCAGTCCAACAGGTGGTATTATAGTTAAGGCGCTGAATTCTACAAAGTTGACTCCATGGTTCTAGTCCTGGACCTGATAACTTGAAAAATATGCTGGGCACGTATGTGCATTTGTCCAGACTCCTAAGAGAATGGAGGAGAAAGGATTGTGGTGTACCCAACCCCACTCAGGGGTGCTTTCTCATTTCACATCTCTGTCTGTTTCCCAGTGAGTGTACATGCCCTATGGTAAAAAAAAATACAAAGAAAGCAAATGATAACAGGACAAAAACATCACTGCATAAAAGAAAATCAATGAAACACTAAGGAATACAGTAAGAAAAAAAAGGAAGGATAAAATAATTATAAGATATGCGATTAACAAAATAGTAATAAGTCTTTTTTATTAGTAATTTATTTAAATGAAGATGATTAAACTCCCCTATTGAGAATATATAGGTTGGCTGAATAAATTAAATAAATAAATAAATAAAAATGTATGCTGTCTATAAGAGATTTACTTTAGATCTAAGAACACAGATAAGCTGAAGGTAAAAGAATGGAAGAAGATGTTCCATGCAAGTGGTAACTTAAAGAAAATTAGGATGGAAATAGACTTTAAGTCAAAAGTTATCACAAGAAACAAAGACATTATACAATGATAAAACGTTCAATGTAGGGACCAGTAGATGGTGTAATGTTTACATTGCTGGACTCCCATGTTGTCAACCATGGTTCAAGTCCCACACTCAGTGGCTTAAAACACACGATGTATGTGTGCATGCATGCCTATGCCCAAGATCCCAAGAAGAGAATGGAGGAGAAGAGATTTTGGCGTGGCTATTCCCTATGAGGTGGGGTGATTTCTCATTTTCTGCCTCTCTGTCTCTCTGATGAGTGTGCATGTGCCCTATAGCAAAAATCTCTTAAAAAAAAAAACAAGTTCAATTTACTAAGATATGATGGTAATGAATATATATATATATATATATATATATATATATACATATATATATATATATATATATATATATATGTATATATATATATATATACCTAACATCAGAATACCCAAATATGTGAAGCAAACATTGACAGAATAGAAAGGAAGAATAGATAGCAACACAGTAACAATAAGTGACTTTAATACACCATGTTCCATAATGGATAAAACAATCAAACAGTATTTCAATAAGGAAATAAGGTATTTGAAAACTATAGACCAATAAGACCAAGCATGCACATTCAGAACACTCCATTAGATAACAGTCCAAAAGATAATCATCATAAGCAAACATACTCTATTGATAGACCTATGAGTTAGATCACAAAGCAAGCCTTAAGAATTTAAGACTAAAATCAAACAGAGTAGCTTTTTAATTACAATGGAATGAAACTTAAAGTTTCAAGTGGCCAAAGAAAACTGGAAAGTCTATAAACATGGAAATTCAGCAACACATTTTTTTTTCAAGATATTTACTATAGGGCACTTATTTTTTTGCCAGAGAAATACAAAGCAAGAAATCACACCCCAGGGAAGATGGCAATGCTGCCATCTCTTCTCTTCCATTCTCTTCTCAGGATTTTGGGCATGCACATACATGCACCCGGCATGAATTTTAAGCTGCTGGGTCTGGGACTCAAACCGCCATCTGCCACATGAGGGAGTTCAGCAACATAATTATTATTCTATCTGCTGGTCTCCCTCCCCCACTTTTTTTTTCAAGAAATATTTATTTAATTTTATTTATCATTATTATTATTATTTTAATTTGACCAGAGAGAGACAGAGGGAGAGAGAGAGAGGGAAAGTGAGAAAGCAAGCCTCCAGGTCAGCTATGTTAGAGTCTAGCACCTTACTCACCATACCACCTGCCGGTCCCAGCAACACACTTGTTAAACAACCAATGGCTCAAAGGAGTAATCACAAGGGCAATTAGAAAATACCTTGAGATATATAAAAATGAAAACACAACATATCAAAACTCATGAGATGTAGCAAAAGCAGTCATAAGAGGGAGGTTTATATAAGTAAATGCTTAGTTTGGAAAAGAAGAAACATCTGAAGCCAACAACTTAAATTTATACCTATGAAACTAGAGAAAGAAGAAAAACTAAATCTAAAGATAGCAAAGAAACAAAATAATAAAGATTAATGATGAACACCATAGAGAATAGACAAAAAATAGGAAAAAGGTGATAAAAAATGAGGTGAGTCTGAAGAAAGAGATTAAGGGAAAAAATAGAGAGGCAAGACATTTATGGAACAAAGAAATAGGTTATTATCTGTTGAAGATAATGTGTATAGTATTCCCAACTGGACTGGTGAGAAATGTATTCATGTTGGAACATGCACTTCACAAGCTGACATACATGATTGAATGTATAAAAGAAATTAGAACAAAAAAAATTTTTTTAAATGAGTTGGCTATTTGAATAGGTTAACAAAATTGGCAAACCCTTACCTAGAGTAACTAAGAAGCAAAGAGAAAAGATTCAGATAACTGGAGCCAGCAGGTGGCATAGTGGTTAAGGCACTGGACTCACACATGGCCGACCATGATTTGAGTCCTGGATCTGGCAGGTGTGTGTGCTTGCATGCCCAAAATTCCAATGGGAAAATAGAGAAGGGATTGCAGTGTAGCCATCCTCCCCGCCGGGGGTGTGGGGGGGTTGATTTCTCACTTTCTCTCTCACTGTTTCTCTGTCTCTTGGCAAGCACACATACTCTATAGCAAAACCTTAAGAAAAGAATCAGATAACTAAAATTAAAAATAAAAGAGAGGACACTATAACTAATGACATAGAAAAAGGATTATAAGACAATATTATGAACTTTTATGTCAACAAATTGGATAACCCAGAAGAAATGGATAAAGTCCTAGAAACATACAATCTATCAAGACTGAATTATATGTAAAAATTTGAATAGGTCTAAAATTTGTTAGGAGATTAAATAATCAAAAACTTTCAAACAGGATAAGCCCTGAGCCACATGGCCTCATTGTAGAATTCCATCAAACATTTAAAGAAGAATTAACACGGGACCAGCAGTTAGCATAATGGCTATGTTGCTGGACTCCCACGTAGTCCACCGCCGTTCGAGTCCCGGACCTGGTGGCTTAAACTCACGCCGGGCGCGTGTGCGTGCGTGCCCAAGATCCCGAGAAGAGAATGGAAGAGAAGGGATTGCGGCGTGACCATCCCCCCTGGGGGGTGATTTCTCACTTTCTATCTCTCTGTCTCTCTCTGTCTGTCTGGCGAGCGCACGTGCCCTATAGCAAAATCCTCTCCAAAAAATAAAAAAGAAGAATTAACAGAAATCATTCCCACACTCCTTTAAAAAACAGACAGGAGAGTATACTTATAAACTCTTTGTAAACTCAGGCCAAGATTTCCTTGATACCAAAGACATACAAAGACACTACAAGAAAAGAAAACTACAGACCAATAACACTGATTAGTACTGACACACACAAAAAATCTCAACAAAATACTACTAAACCACATTCAACACATTAAAGGGATTATACACCATAACCAAATGGTCATTACTACATACAAGTTTAACAGTTTTTATTTTAGATTACCTTTGATTTCACTTGATATAAGTACCACCATTCCTAAATCTTAATAGAAACTATAAGCTGTGTGGCAAGTATGCCAGCAATGCTCCAGGGTATAGACTTGGGTTACATATGCAGACACAGGCATGATTATAATAGCCCACACATCTTTCAAAGAAAACTAATACTCTAAATTGAAAATAAAAAGTCATCGGGACCAGCAGTTAGCGTAATGGCTATGTCGCTGGACTCCCACATAGTCGTCCGCGGTTCACGTCCCAGACCCGGTGGCTTAAAAACTCATGCCGGGTGCGTGTGTGTGTGTGCCCAAGATCCCAAGAGGAGAATGGAGGAGAAGGGATTGTTGTGTGGCCATCCCCCCTGGGGGGTGATTTCTCGCTTTCCATCTCTCTGTCTCTCCCTGTCTGGCTGGCGAGCGCACATGCCATATAGCAAAAAAAAAAAAAAAAAAAAAAAAAAAAAAAAGTCATTAGCTAAACTGTACCTTCTAACAATGTGTATGTTGAAGCCCTGACCCCGGGTAACTGTGTATTGTTATATTTGGACATAGGTATTTAAAAAGATAATTAGTATAAAGTAAGGTCATCAGAATGGGTCCTATGTTTTGTTTTTTTTTTTTTTCCAGAGGTCATGTGCATTTGCTGGAGGGGAGAGAAAGAGAAAGATGGAAAGAAAGCATCCTTTATAAGGGATGATCATATCACAATCTCATCTCCGTTTCTTTTGGGATTCTGGATATGCATGCACACATTCCTGGGGTGTTTTTCAAGTCATCAATGAAGTCCAGTATCTGATCCATACAGTCGGCCATGTAAGATACAACCACCTTGATCACCATGCTACCAGCTAGACTGGGATGGGTCCTATTCAATATGGCTGGTGTCCTTAAAGAAGAGCAGATTAGGCACCAAATGAGTGCTCGTAGAGACAATCATATGAAGACACAGTGAGAAAGTGGCCATCTATAAGGCAAGTAGAAAGCCCTGAGAAGAAATCAAGCCTGCTGATAGCTTCATCTTGTAATTTGGAGCTTTGAGGATATAAATTTCTGTTGGTTAAGCCATCCAGTCTGTGGTATTTTGTTATGTCAGCCCTAATAAATTAATTCAAGAGGGATCAGTGTCAGCATTAAAGAAGATAAGAAAAGGGCTTTGCCTTTTTAAAGCTCTAACAAACATTTTGTGCCTATACTTGCAAATCACCTTTCCAAACACTAATCCAGTAGTTATATATTGCCCATGGTAAAAATCAGTTATATACTGGACATGGCAAAAAGAATCAGATAAGAGATTTTTTCATATTTCAGCAGTATCTGTTTGTTAAATGAAGACAAAGAGAATTTATTTTGCACTTTCCTAAATTCTATTTCTGTTCAAGATTTGTTGGCTGAGAGACTCACATATGCATAAACAGCAGCTTATGAGTTGTCAAGTGTTTTAAACAGCATTTTGCAGAGTTCAGAGAATTATCAGTTGTTGAGACATTTTTATAAACCATAAGGGACAGCTACACAACTCATTAAAAATGGAAAGATGTAGCAATTCATAATCAATTTTTTGTAATTCTCTCCAGCTAGGTGCTCTAATTTTTTTAAAGAGAAATTTTTTTCTACTAAAATAACCCTCATCAACCTATATTTGAAAAGAACATTTAAATTCTTACCAGTATCTCTGCCCCACAGCAGTAGGGTGAGCATTTTTAAATGAAAACGCCACTAGTAATGAGCAATCTGTTTGTGAGCCTTTGGGTGGGGTGAATGGAGATGATAGAACTGAACAGACATTCTCAAATATAAGAGCAGCCAAAAGGATTAACTCCATGTATTCCAAGGGCCCACACAGAAGTAGCAGTAAACCTATTAATTATGAAACATTGAGCAAGATGCTTATCCTACCAGAAACTTGATATTTTCATTTGTAGAGAAAGGATAATAAGGGTCCAACAGGTGGTATGGTGATTAAGGTGTTGAACTCCCACATGGCTGACTGGTTTGAGTCCCAGACCTGGTGGTGAAAATCATGCCAGGCACATGTGCATGCATGCCCAAAATCCTGAGAGAAAAATGGAGAAGGGATTGTGGTGTGGCCATCCCCACTTGGCGGGGGCAGGGGGGGGGGAATTTCACACTTTTCCTCTCTCTGTCTCTCTTTGTCTCCAGTGAGGTGAGCACATGAGCCCTACGGGGGGTGGGGGGGATAAAATAAAAAGGATAATATCTATTGCTTAATATTTTTAAAAGGAAAAATAATTAATGTATTGAACATTCATAGAATGTGACTAGCATCTAACAGCCACTTAATGACTGTTTTTGTTATTTTTTTGCTATTTTTACCTGCGACCCAATGAGAAAGATACTAGGAATGAAAATCCCCTCATTCCTCAACCCTATGAAGAAACCTCTAGTAAACCTCTCTCCAAGTTACAGACGGTGACATATTTTAGATTGATTAAGGATGGATGGGAATCTAGATTGGATGACACAACATCTTGTTAATGTAATAGCAGGAATTCATTTATCTGGGCAGGTTCAATATCATACATCCTATTTTTCCTAGAACTATCCTGATATATGTCTTTTTTCCCTTCACAAAAGAATTGTGATTTCAACACTCAGTTATAAGGTTTTCTTAATTATTATCTAAAGTTAGAGAGAATGAATTCCCATAAGGTAAATGTTATAAAATGGCAATGCTGATTGAGAAGAGGTCAGGAGCATCAAGTGTTCTCTGGAATTAAGAGATTAGAGGAGGTAGTTAGGAGTATCAGGAAGACACAGGGCATGCGAAATCACCAGATGCTTGAGAAACAAGTAGGACAAAAAGAGCAATAGTTAAAGGGTTTATTAGACAATGGCCAATTAGGTATTGCTGTTTCTTGAGAAAGATAAGGCAGTTAATCCTCAGCTGAGAGCAGATGTCAGCAAACTATAACCTACGGTACAAACCTCATTCTTTACCTCTTTGTTTAAGTAATCATTTATTGGAACAAAGTCACACACAATCATTCATGTATGGCCTCTAGCTCCATTCACACTGCAATGGAAGAATTGAGAAGTTGTGTCAGAAAATATTTACCCTCTGGCATTTTTTTTTTTTTTTGGAGGGGGAGAGGTTTTCGCTATAGGGCATGTGCACTTGCCAGACAGAGAGAGACATAGAGACAGAAAGCGAGAAATCTCCCCCCAGGGGGGGATGATCACGTGGCAATCCCTTCTGCTCTTGGGATCTTGGGCACGCACACACATGCACCAGGCGTGAGTTTTAAGCCATCGGGTCCAGGACGCGAACCGCGGTCGACTACGTGGGAGTCCAGCGACATAGCCATTATGCTAACTGCTGGTTCCCTACTCTCTGGCATTTTATAGAAAAGATTCACTGACCTCTGTTTTAAAGGCATCTGTAAACACACAAAACCAACAATAAATGTGTAATTCAATAAGTTAATATCGGGATAAATAACCTAAAGAATCTCAGCAATGAGATATCTACTCATAGAGTACATCCATACTTTCAGTTTTTCATCAATAAATACCATAAAAGGGGCAATGAATGATTCAATGAATTGTTCTGGAAAAAAACAAAAGCTAGTATTGAAAATCAAACAATAAAGTATAATTGGCTTTAGTGGTAATGTATGTAATTAATTGGACCATTACATTTTGAAAGACTTTATTCATCATTTCATAGATAATTTCTAAACATTTTTATCTAAAATTCTTTGCTATAAAACATAATGGGGGGGGGAGACCAGCAGTTAGCGTAATGGCTATGTTGCTGAACTCCCATGTAGTCGATCGCGGTTCACGTCCTGGACCGGGTAGTTTAAACTCACGCCAGGCGTGTGTGCGTGCTTGCCCAAGATCCCAAGAGGAGAATGGAGGAGAAGGGATTGCGGCGTGGTCATCCCCCCTGAGGGGTGCTTTCTCGCTTTCTGTCTCTCTCTCTCTGTCTTTCTGGCGAGTGCACACACCCTATAGCAAAAACCTCTCCCCAAAATACATATTGGGGAAAATATTTCAAGAAGAGTGAATAGTATGTCCTCTATATGTAGCTAGTTTAGTGTGTTTGACTTTTACTTTGGGCGAATTGGAAATTACTAAAATTACTGGTGTTCTGATTTATATTTTCAAAATATGCCTCAGAATGCTGTTATTATTGAAATTTAGTGGGGCAATAGTAGAAGCAGTATCAGAGTTGAGGTTATTATATTTTATTGGCTGGAGAAAAGATGACTTAAAATACAATACCAGAAAAAGAAGTTAAGAGAAATGAATTAGATGTGGGATATATTTTAGAAATAATTTGATATTATTCTTGTACATTTAAAAAATAATTTTATAAAATTACACCACTAATTTTTCTTTTTTACTTTTTTTTTGGAGAGGTTTTTGCTATAGGGCACGTGCGCTCTCCAGAAAGACAGAAAGAGACAGAGAGACAGAAAGTGAGAAATCACCCCCCAGGGTGGATGGCCATGCCACAATCCCTTCTCCTCCAGTCTCCTCTTGGGATCTTAGGCACACACACACACAAGCCCCCAGAGTGAATTTGAGCCACCGGGTCCAGGATTCGAACCACGGTCAACTACATGGGAGTCCAGTGACATAGCCATTACACCAACTGCTGGTCCCAACCACTAATTTTTCTAATCTGTTTTTATAGTTGTATGTTTCTTTTTAACATTAAAAAATTAAAGTCCAGACAGTAATATCTATTCATCCAAACTTTTATTTTGTTTTGCCATATAGTATCTACTTTCTATTCTTTCGTTTCTGAAGTTTTAAAAACATGAATACTAGAAAATACATTTTCTATGGTAGTAAAAAGAACTTAATAGTTACATGTAGAATTGAATTTACAGTATTTCTCATAATTTTCATATCTTTAATTTTTTCTTCCTAATGAACTTTCCAGAGGGACAAGAAATGGATTGACCATAGAGACAACCTGAAGTGAGGGGAAGATAAACATACATAGAAATCACTTGCAAGTAATTGGGGTGGAAACTGAGATCTCCCTGCTCGAGAACCTTAATTTCCTCACAAAGTAGAAGAAAAGGAAATTTCCAAGAAATAGAAAGAAAGAGGTGGGTTAGATATCGATAAAAGAGAAGTGGAAGTTTTGAGATAGTTTGTAGTGTTGCTATCCAAGGCAGGTTTGGAGGCAACACATTTGAAATCTTCACTGCTGTGGAGGGTAATAAAAGTTCATTAGACTTTCAAAACTCAGTGAACTATTAGACGAGAGTTTTAGATGTCTCCTATTAATATACTGACACTGAAAATATCCAGTATGATTTTGAGGTCAAGGTAGAAAATATCACTGAATACTGTTGGTGGGAATGTAAATTGGTCCAGCCACTGTGGAAAACAATATGGAGGTTCCTCAAAGATCCACAAATAGAACTACCATTTGATCCAGCAATCCCACTCCTAGGTATCTGTCCAAAAGACAGGAAAATATTCAGTCAGAAAAGTGCTTGCACATCAATGTTTATGCAGCATTACTCACAATTGCTAAGACATGGAACCAACCCAAATGTCCATAAACAGATGAATGGATTGAAAAAGTGTGGCACAAATACTCTACAGAATACTATTCAGCCATAAAAAACAACAATACGCTGACATTTGATAGACAGTGGTCTAATATGGAAGGTTTATTGCTGAATAAAGCAAGCCAGGCCATGAAAGAAAGATAGTGTGTCCATCCACTTAATATATACTGCCTATCTGCACTCTATGGTAGAGATTGAAATATTGGAGGGCATAAAAGCAGTGAAAATATTTATGGATGCTGAAGACAGTGTGGAATTGTGGGGCAAGGAGAAGGGAATAGTGTAGAGAAAGAAATCAGGAGAAAAAATAGAGAAGCATGACATTTGTGGAACACTGAGTTGATTTATTACATGTTGATGATAACATGTATAATATTCTCAACTGGAGTTGTCTGAGAAGTGTTTCATGTTAGGTAAATTTTCTTTACAAGCCAAATGATGCATAATAATTGAATGTTTAAAAAAATAATAATGAGAATAAAATAATAATCTGAAAAAAGAAAATATCACCGAATACTCTATGAACTCTTCTTTCGCCTAAAACTCCATTTCCTCCAACCTTCTTCCCTCACTAGCCAACTCCTATCCATACTTTGAGACTCATTCTAGATAGTTCTCCTACCAATATGCTTGCTCTACCATCCTTCCACCCCAACTAGTACAATCACTGCCTGGGAATTCATAATGTCTTATTCCTATTGCTGCATTTGCACTTAACATATTGTATTGTAACCTTTTTAAAAAGTTGTGCCATAGGATGTGTGCACTTGCAGGAGAGAGAAAGAGAGAGGAAAAGTGAGAAATCTTCCCCCAGGGTGGATGACCATGCCACAGTCCCTTCTCTATTTCCTCTTGATTTTGGGCATGCACACAAATGTGCCTGGTGTGATTTTCAAGTCACTGGATCCAGGACTCAAACTATAGTTGGTCATGTGGGGAACCAGCGCCTTAGCCACCGCACCTCCTGCTGGGCCCTGTATTGTAACTTTTTAATTTTATGTCTCCTCTAACAGACTTTAAGCATATTGAGATCAGGAACCATTTTTTGTTCAAAGGAACACTGAGCAGGCCACACATCATAAACTGGAAAGACAAGACATATCCAGTACATATTCTTTAATTAACATACATTTACCTCGAGTCTCTAATTTGGCCCCTAGATATTTTCTAAGTCATTTTCACAAAGTAAATGGAAAACAGTAACAGAAATATGCTGTGCCCAAGATCCTACATGTTTAACTTGAGCTGAGAAAAGTTTGAAATTTAAAGAAATAACCTGAACCCATTGAAATTTGATTAGACAATATTATGATGACCAGCATTCTATTCCCAAAGGTTTGTTCTGTCAGAATTTTCTGAAGGTAGTACAACTTGAGGCAGAAAGTTGTAAAAGAGTGTGGTATGTGAAATATGGCATGGATCATTGCTCCCCTAACAACAAAATTAATTTTCCCTCTTGGTAATGATTGCAGCTTAAGAAGGAGAATTTAATGAATAACTTCCTAAACTTTCTTCTTTTTGGGGGAGAGATTTTTTTCTATTGGGTGTGTGTGCTCACTGGAGAGACAGAGAGAGACAAAGAGACAATAAAACAAGAAATCACCCCCAAGGAGAGATGGCCATGCTGCACTCCTTTCTCCTCCGTTCTCCTCTTGGGATCTTGGGCACACATGCCCAGAGTGAGTTTTAAGCCACTGGATTCAAGACTTGAACCACAGTCGGCCATATTGGAGTCCAGTGACCTAACCAGTATGCCATCTGCTGGTCCAGCAATTTTCTAAACTTTCTAAACTTTATCTAAGTTAATATCAACTCTTCTTAGCATTTTTTTCTTTTAAATGACTACATTAGAATAAATAAATATCTAGTGCAATTTAAAGGTTTGGGGGGAACTGGAGATACTAATAATGTTAATTTATATGCTAGTTATACAAATATATAAACTTGGTAAAAATTCATTATTATATACTTAAGATTTGTGGATAATTGAATATGTATGTGACACTTTAACAAAATATTTAGAAACTTATTGCAGCCCTTATAAAGTGAGGTAATAATAAGGCACTTCATAATATGTAGTCAAAGAAGTTCTTTGAATAGTCAGCTATCATTACACAGGCTAGCACATAGAGCTACGTTATGTACTTTAAATAAGAACAAAAAGTGACGTTGAAGACTATCTAATTCCTGCTCCTCATTTTATAGAATGGAGAAATCCAAACCCAGACTAAGGAAAATACTTGCTTAGTTTAATATAAGCACTATTAGAAAAATTTGGTTATCCGATTTTTAACCCTTTGCTTGTTTTGCTATATGACATTCTTATTCTAAATGATTATCAATTTATCTTAAGACAAATACTGTATGTGGATATAATCAAATTGATTAAAAAGTATATATTCTAGTAATAAGGCATGAGAAAGCCTTAGCAAAGTGATTTTAGATGTATTTTACAGATAAGGAAACTGATGCTCAGAGAAATAAAATAATTTGCTTGATAGTATCCAGTATTAAATGATGAAATTGGATGGGATTCAATTCCAGGTCATTAGGACTTCAAAGCCTGTACGCTTTCCTTTGTAACATACTCCCTAATAATGCTGTAATTTTGTCAATTAAAACTTGAGCTATGTCCACAGAAACAGTGAAACAACTCATTAAATTTTAAAGAATTCAATTAGTTGGCCGCTGAACAGCTTGTTTGGCCAATGTTGGCCTGACACTTGAGACAAGATTGTTCACCCATCAAGACATTTTTCCTATCCTCCTTGATTCTCCTTGCATTTTCAAAATGAGTTTTATTTACAATTCAGTCTGCCTCTTGTTGAGAAAAATATTAAAATTATATTAGAGGGGGCCAAGCAGGTGGCGTGGTGGTTAAGGTACTGGATTCCCACATGGCTGACCATGGTTTGAGTCCCAGACCTGGCTGCTTAAAAATCACACTAGGTGATATTGGGTGTGTGTCCAAAATCCCAGAAGAGAATGGAGGAGAAGGAATTGCAGCATGGCCATTCCCCCTGGGGGGGATGATTTCTCAGTTTCCCTCTCACTGTCTTTGTCTGTCTCCAGCAAGCACATGTGCCCTATGGCAAAAACCTTAAAAAAAAAATTGTTAGAATCTTTACATACATATGGGATTCCTTTCATTGCTATTTCTATACTTCTGTCAACAAGTTAACACTTCTAAGCCATATTCACTGACTTCAAATGTTAATGACTACCAATATTTTCACATTTGATAAGGTAGAGAATGGTGTCTAAATTATAAAAAGGCATGTAGCACTAAAATGGATAACATTTAGGGTAAAAATTTCTTGGTTTTACTCTAAAGTGTTTGAATTTGTTGTTCAATTAATATCATCATATTAATTAGAATTCCCCAGAGCCTATTGCTCAACAGCGCTATGAATAAAGTACCCTGGATATCTATTCTGAGCTTCCTGTGTACAAGGGCAATGCAGAAGATCACATATAAAACCTTTTAAACCCATGTCTTCCATATTTATTTTATTATGTTTTCCTATTTGTTTAAGAGGAATTATCAAACTGGTGTGTCATACAAATTATCCAGCTAATAATATGTATTTTAAAGATAAAGGAAGACCACAAAAAAAAGGAAGACCACTTATTATCCCATACAATGATGCTTTAAAATTATTTAAGCTATTTAAAATGTCAGTTTTCCTAATTAAGAGCAGTGTGTAATGTACAAGATCCCTGGGAACTTTAACAACTTGGGAGTAATATAGTTACAATGAAAAAATAAGGTACTGAATTAGTGTTCATTTTTCTGATTCCCAAGGCAGGGTCAACATCCACAATCAAGAGGAAATCAGAGCTTTCTGCAGCTAACTTATTCTATCGAATGACAGAATGAATTACCAAATACTTTAATTCAAAATATGATTTTGCTGATGGACAATTAGAAGATCAATTATTATCCCTTAGAATTATACAGTGTTTTCACTTTTCTTCAGGATGCTTTCTTATCTTGTGTTTTATTTGCTATTCACACACATTGCACTGAGGTAAACAGATTATTACATCTATTTTATACACTGAGAAGTCAAGGCAATAAGATAAGAAATGATTTGGTTGAATCTAAGTTAAATTTAGATTAAAATTTTATTTTTTTCCTCCACAGAACAGAATTGTTTTTGCTATTTACTTTTCTACCTAGAAACCAGTGATAAATGGTTGAACTGATCAGTGGAATATGGTTGAATCTATAAGGAAAAGTGGGGATAGCAATGACTTAGACCCCCACAATTACCTCCACGGTTAAAGGCCATATATTCAACCCTAAGTCAAATAAAATTAAAGCCTGAGAGGGTGGGGCTGTGCTTTCTTTTTATTATCTTTTCACTTTATTCCCTTTTTCTTCATAATTTAACTAAAAGCTATAGCATAATTTTCCAGTTATCTTTCCCATGGAGAATATCTAAGTTGAGATAGGAATACACTTTAAAAACTCAGTAGGAAAGTCTATTTGATCCCTTATTTGAATGCAATATCCTAACATATAAAAGTTAAGACAATAATATTTGGGGAAGGAAATGAGCCTTCTTTATTATTACCACAGTAAATCAGCAACTTTGGAAATTGAATCACCACTTTAAGGGTCTCTTTTATTGAAATTGTGTACAGCTGACATGTATGCAAGGTCCAAAGGCTGAAAAAGCATAATAAGAAATATCCAATCCTAGAACTAAGAAAGCTGCTATTCTTCTAGTTTACATCTAAGAATGGATGGACATACTTATCATCACAGTGAAACATTATTTTGTTAAATGTATTAAATCATGTAATTGATAATTCATGGTATCTACAAACTTTAATGTTTAAACAATTAGAAATACATGGTAAGAGCCAGCAGGTAGTGTGGTGGTTAAGGCACTGGACTTCCACATGGCCAATGACAGTTCGAGTCCAGGACCTGGAGGTTTGAAAATCACACTGGCATGTGCGTGTGCATACCAAAAAATCCGAGAAAGAGAATGGAGGAGAAGGTATTGTGACATGGCCATCTCCCTCCAACCAAGGGTTATTTCTCCCTTTCTCTCTTTGTCCTGCTCCAGTGAGCACATGTGCCTTATGGGGAAAAACCTCAAAAAACAAAAAGATGTAGTGTATAATAGAACATTTATGCTTATGAGATCCTATGTATCATAATTAATTATTTTGAAATATTCTACAGTTTACCTTATTTTATTTTAATATTATAGACTGTAGCAAAAATTAATAAAATGAACTTTCTTACCTGTTTTTTTAATGCCAATTTCACATTTATTTTAAAGTATTTTCTAAAGCTCAGACGTTACGTTTTCTAGTGGAATTCTTCTCCTTAGCCAAAAATAATATTACATTATATTTTTAGTAATATCCAAATGCATATGTAGTTATAAACATATACATGCATGTGTATATTTACATATGTTTCTAAAGTATATAAAATTATGAATAACCAAAGCATTTCTTTTTTCCTTATATTTTAAAATTAGCTATTAATCATCTGGCATGGTTTTATTTCTTTGTTTGTTTATTTCACAAGAAAGAAAGATAGGTACCCTTGACATATTTTCATCATGCCATGATCCTACAGATGTGTGTGGGCTTACCTGGCATGTGCAAGTCAATCTGGGATCTGAACCTGAGCCTCTTGTGTAGCTCTAGTATTATTAAGTGGTGTCCTACCACCTGTATCACCATGACTTGGTCTACTATTTCATTTTAAAGATGGAAAAGTATCGGGTCCAGTTTCTATTATAGTATCATTTTTATCATTTTATTATATTATCATGTATTACTATTTGTTTTTATTGAAATATTATTATTAATACAAACATAATCTTTTTTTTTTAGATATTTTTGCTATAGAGCATCTGCTGCACTTGTTGGAGACATACGACAGAGAGACAGAAAGTGAGAAACCACCTACTAGGGGAGATGGCCATGTCCCAACCCTTTCTCCATTCTCCTCTCAAGATATTGTGCATGTGCACACTCGCACTCCCCATGAGTTTCAAGCCTCTGGGTCCAGGACTTGAACTGCAGTCAACCATATGGGAGCCCAATGCCTTAACAACTACACCACCTACTGGCCCTTACAAAAAAATCTTAAGTCCTTTCCTCATCAACTTTTTTCCACTTCTGGGAAAATTGTGTACTTAATGGTATTCTAAGCAATGTGATCTTTGTCCCTCTAATTAAACACAGGTTCTTTTCAGAACCTCTTTACTTCAATGGCCTCTGTAAACTATAACTAAGAATTTTATTATTACAAGTGGCAACTCAAAGATGTTAATGTTTGTTCTTATGAGTGAATATAAAAGGTTCCTGAAGTTGAAAATTTCTATTTTAATCAGTCTTTCAGATCCCTTAGGAAAACCAAATGAAATTTAATGCTCCTTTGATAGGTAAGAAATCTGTAAAGGAAAAATATATCATCTGAATTAGTCATTTTCAAGGTTTTAGACACTGCCAGAAGACCCCCACAGACTTTAATTTTGACCAAAGAGTTTTAACAGGTAAGGTAATGCACTTATTTTAAAGAACTTTGTAAAGTTTAATTATTTATACTCCACTATATAGCAAATATATGTTAAACAACAGCAGAAATAAAGAATAACTTGTTTATTTTGCTCAATTATAAAGGGAAGTCAAGAAGCAAAAGTAAATGGAGTGTGTGTGTGCACATGCACAAAATCTTGAGAGGAGAATGGAGAAGGGGTTGGGGCATGGCCATCTCCCCTAGATTAAAATCAGCAAAAGTAAATGGAGTCAGTCAAGACCATTGTTAGATCCTGGTTTAGAAGCTAGACTTGCCTCTGTAATGCTTGAGCTGATAAATTCTCAGTCATATGGGAGGGAGCTGGAGGCATCGTTCCCTTTCCTGTTTCCATAGCTGGGAATCTGTAGAGACAGCAAGATTATTCTTACATTAACTTCCATTAGTGAAGCATTAGTCTCCATCCTGGTGTGGGAGGTAAAGTCTAGGTTCTGTGCAGTGAAAGATAGATGTAACAACTCATTTCCTAAAGTTTAATCTATTAAGATGGACTCTTGGGACCAGCAGATAGGATAGTGATTATGACACTGGGCTTCCACGTAGTTGACCTCAGTTTGAGTCTCCAACCTAGCAGCTTAAAACTCACACTGGGCGCATATGTGTGTGTGCCTAAAATCTCAAGAGGAGAATGAAGGAGAAGGGACTATGGCATGGCCATACCCACTGGAGGATTGCTTCTCACTTTCTGTCTTTCTGTCTCTCCGGCAAGCGTATATATTCTATAGCAAAAATCTCTCTTAAAAAAAAAAAAGATGGACTTTTAAGACGAAGTATAATAAGGTCACTTTGGTTCTCTTATGACTTGGTTACAATTAGTGGCATATTTTATACTTATGAATAAAGTGAAATACTGAAATATTCTAGATTCAATGAATAGTCATAATTATGATTTAATATTAATTTTATTTTCCACATTCCAAACAAATTCTGATGGGAAATCTAAGAAAGTTAGAAACTTAGAATAGAACCAGGCTAAATAAATACCTGATTAAAATATCTAACATACTAAATTTTTTTCAAGACATACATTTTCAATGGGATACGAAATTTATAAGCAGATTTATAGGAAGTACTTACGAGTTGTTAACTAATATAACTAATATAATGTAACAATATGTTTTGAACTCCTATGACATTATATTCAATGAACATACATATAAAATTGCTCATCATTTTCTATATTTTCAATAAAATTTTATTATATTTAAATGTGGAATAAAAAAGATCTTGTTATTAAGTTGAGTGCATTTTTTAGCTTATTTATTCAATTAGTGAGAGACAGAGATAGAAAGACAGCACTCCTGGACAGAGTCTCGAGCTGTGATGTGTCCCCAGCTCTAGCCAGCCCAGATTATGGGCACACATATGACTGACAAACTCTGGGAAGTCTCTGGATGAGAATGCAGAACCCTCCTGTGTGAGTCTGCCTATCAGAGTATCGCGTTTTACAGCTGTGCCAGTGCTTTTTATGAAGATCTTATACTAATCCTCATTTGGTAACGAATATAAAAACTCACAAAAAGTGATTGTATTTTTATCTAAATACCTAGAAGTTGAAGAAATTTTAAAAAAAGGAAAGATGATTAAGATGAAATTTTTGAGAGTTAAACACTCCCTTAAATGCTATGTACCTTACTTAACTGCCTAAAGTATTGAATTTGTATTCATGAGACAAATGACCTTATCATTTATGATTTCTATAACCAAGTGAGTAACTGAAATTAGTTTTATTAACTGTGGCTAAAGTTCATAAGCTCACATACTTAGTCTGTTTGAACTGCAAGAGCAAAACATTATAAACTGAGTAGTTTATAAACAATAGAAATTCATTTCTCATAGTTCTGGAAGTGAAGAGTCCATCACTAAGATGTCAAAAGATTCAGTGCTTGGTAAGAGACCATTTTCTGCTTCAAAGACAGCATCTTCTCACTGTGCCTACACATTGTGGAAGGGGAAAGTTAGCTTTCTAAGGTAGCTTTTCTAAGGGTACTAATCCCATTTGTGAGCTCTCTGCCCCCATGACCTAATCGTTTCCCCAAAGTCCTATTTTCTAATATCATAACCTCCAAGATTACAGCTGCAACATATGAACTGAGAGGGGCAGAAACAGAAAGATCGTAACACATACTCAATGAAAGATAAATGATTCTTTTCCTATTTACTAACACTTTCTTGACTTAAAACACTTCTACTTTCTGAATTATTAATTTCATAAAAAAGACAATAGACTGAAAAAGAGGCACAAAACTGCCCCTTAATGTACGTAATAAAAAACATAGCCAATAAAAAAAATGAAAAGAAAAAAAAAGCTTGTGAAAGCCTCTCTGAAAATGCTTATTCATTAAAAATTGTCATATATGTCACAAAGTCTTTCTCTCTAATTCAGCTTCTGTCACAATCTGGAGAAATTTCCAACTCCATTTTGAATGTTCATCTAATAGATCCATCTTGAAATGCCAAGATCTTCACATCATTCTACTTAAACATCTCTCTTATGACCAATACTTGAAAATTCCCCCAAACTCTTTTTTTTTTTTTTTTTTTTTGAGAGGTTTTGCTATAGGGTGTGTGCGCTTGCCAGACAGAGAGAGACAGAGAGACAGAAAGCAAGAAATCACCCCCCAGGGGGGATGGCCACGCCGCAATCCCATCTCCTCCATTCTCCTCTTGGGATCTTGGGCATGCACGCACACGCGCCCGGCGTGAGTTTTAAGCCACCGGGTCCGGGACTTGAACCGCGGTCGACTATGTGGGAGTCCAGCGACATAGCCATTACGCTAACTGCTGGTCCCCCTTTTAGCCAAACTCACTCTTAAATCTTAATAGTACACTCAACAAATCACAGCCTTCTAACTTGCCAATTGCCTATGCATCATTATATCTACACACACATTTTGTCGTTATATTTCCTTGATGTCTTTATTTTTTCCCAGTATTTATGAACGATTCGCTATGTGGCAGACTGTGTTAAATACATTATACACATCGTTTAAAAAAATCTTTACTGAAACCTTACCTATCGGGTTGGTACTTTTTTTTTTTTTTTGAGCGGTTTTTGCTATAGGGCACATGCGCTCGCCAGAAAGACAGACAGAGACAGAGAGACAGAAAGCAAGAAATCACCCCCCAAGGGGCATGGCCACACCACAATCCCTTCTCCTCCATTCTCCTCTCGGGATCTTGGGCACACATGCAAATGCATCCAGTGTGAGTCTAAGCCACTGGGTCTGGGACTCAAACCGCGGTTGACTACATGGGAGTCCAGCAACATAGCCATTACGTTAACTGCTGGTCACTGGGGTTGGTACTATTATAATTCCATTTTAGAAGTGGAGGAATTGAGTCACAGAGAGGTCTCATAGGTAGTAATAGGTGAATGTTGCGTTAGTAAATTATGAGTTTAATTATGATGGCTACAACTTTACCCATCCATATTTTCCTACTCTTTCACTTTTACTCATTTCTTTCAAAAGAGATTTCGACTATACACTGTTCTCTTTAAGACAAAAATTCAACCCCTACATAGACTCTAAGAATAGAAAACTTCCTCCTACTTTACTGAGAAAAATTAGATATGAAGTGATGATTTCCTCAAGCTCCTGTCTCTCTATACAAATTTATCTATGGCTATAGTCATCACATCTAATATATATACCTGCAGACAAAAAGAAGACTACTTCTGTTCAAGGTCATCCCCCTTAGCATTAACAATTTCCCTATATAAATGTCAAAGGATTGGTGGATATTTCTTGATCTTTTACTTTCTCTTTGGCTGTTACCCAAACTTGATTGTACTTCACAGCTAAGCTTTCTTTAATAATCATACAATACCTACACTTCCTTAAACTTTCCTGGCTTCACATTATGCCGTAAATTTGGCTTTGCTTTTTCCATTCTGTTAAAACTGGTCTAGGTAAACTCACCAATAAACCCCTAATTACCAAGTTTAATGGGTATTTCCTGGTATCTATTCTATTCTGTACTTGACATTGATGACATCTTCATGAATTGTTCCGTGGTTTCTATGACACCCAAATTTACCTGATTCTCTTCATCATTCTTTGATCACTACTTTCATTCTTTTTGTCATAAGCTCCTCTTCCTCCTGTAATCCTTAAAGTTTAGTTTAGGGATATACATGTACACACAATATCATGCAAGTTAGAGGATGGGCCTCCCACTCAAGGGGTTTCATATTGTTTTATTACTCTCTGTTTAACTGAATGCCTCCTTCATAAGCCTGTGAGCTCCTTCAGCAATGGTCTGTGTCTGACCTTGCACAGTGCCTGGCAAATGGTAAGGCATTAAAAATGCTTATTAACGTCATTAATTCACTTATTTTCAAAGCTTTAGATAGAGAATGCCATTTCCCTCAAGTTCATATGCAAATGGCATTTCTCATCTTTATTGTATTAAATTGCATTATATTAGGGCCAGCAGGTGGCAGGGTGGTTAAGGCACTGGACACCAACATGGCTGACCATGCTTCAAGTCCTGGACATGGTGGCTTGAAAATCATGCCAGGTGTATGTGCATGCAGGCCCAAAATCCCAGGAGGAAAATGGAGGAAAAGGGATTGCAGTGTGGTCATCCCCCCCCCCCCCCCCCGGGTGATTTCTCAATTTCCCTCTCACCATCTTTCTCTCTGTCTCTCTCCAGTGAGCACACACACCCTATGGCAAAAATTTAAAGAAAAAAAATACTGCCTTATATTATTAACCCTTTGCTTGTTTTAACACATTAAATTCTCATAAGAACCCTGTGAGTTAGACAGGAAAGATACAATCATTCTAGTCAACAGATACAGAAAGACTTGAGAAGGTGAATAATTTATCCACATTCACATAACTATTAAATGCTGGATTCTGACCTAAAACCTGGATGACTTTCTTGCAAGTTTTCCTGACTCTCATTTGTTACTTCTGGCAATACTGATATTCATTATTATTATTCAATTGTAATACTCATAAGAGCAAGGCATTTGGTCCATTTCCATCTTGAAAGTCACTAGAAGAGATGAATAAAGGTAAGAAGGAAAAGAAACAGGCTAATTATATATTAAATTTTTCCCCCAAAAGAATGGTACAAAACAAAATGAGAGCACATGATTTTGACTGTGCTTCTAAAAACAATTTTTAATCTAGAATGTGAGAAAATAAGTACAGAATGTACAAAAAATTAAAATGAACCCCAAAGTAAAGATTTCAAAAAGCACAACCAAAAATAGTAAAGAGTAGATACCAGTATATTACTGAGTATGTCTTTGTGAAATTTTCAAGTTCTAAAAATGTCCTAAGCACAATTTAGAATATTAAATTGCAAAGCACATAAGCTAAAATAATTGCATATTAAAGATCACTGACAGCTACTAAACTATGCATTAACTTTAAGAGGTACCATATAAATGAACTTTATTTAGATATTTCAATTAAAGCCCCAGGGAGTTGCCATATAGAACCTAAACAAAGTATCTTATCATTTCTAATTCCCTAGTGATTCAAGTTTATAACTCACAAAATGGAAAATATTTTTAGACCTAATGATATTCCACTAAACTTTTTAAAGAAAGACATTTTTTGTTTGTTTTTGGTTTTTGTTTAGGTTTTTGTCATAGGGCATGTGTGCTAGCCAGAAAAAGACAGAGAAAAGGAGAGGGAAAGTAAGAAACAACCCCTAGGAGTATGGCCATGCTACAATTCCTTTCCTCCATTCTCCTCTTGTTATTTTGGGCACAAATGCACATGCACCCAGAATGATTTTCAAGCCACCTGGGCAGGAACTCAAACCATGGTCAGCCATGTGGGACTCCAGTGCATTAAACACTATACCAATGCTAGCCCAGGAAATAAATTTTTTATACCAATAAAAAATGTCCAGTATAAATTACTTCAGCATGAGTATATGAATTCTTGCCATAATCTAAGGTTTAAATTGTTTAGGAAAATAGGAGCAGGATAAAAGGAAACCCGAGATATAAACATTACTAAAACAGTTGAATTACTTAACAAATCCTCCTAAATTCTCATTAATCAGATTTGTATATCTCTGACCAGGTACTTAGGTCATCTATTTTATTCTCCAGTGATGATAGGGAAAATGGATCCATTTGTTCATTCAGTTACACATTCTTTCTCCAAGATTTTTAATGCCTACCTTATGTCTGACTTGGAGCTACTTTACATGGAAGTTCTCAGAAATGATCCCTTTGAGGAGGTAGCACTTTAGCAGAAATGTGAACAGAATGAAGCAGCAGTAAGAATAACTGAGAGTAGTGTTCCAGGCACATGAAACAGCAAGTACAAAATTTTAGAAGCTTCATACACACACACACACACACACACACACACATATATATATATATATACATATATATATATATATATATATAATATGACATACTTGAGAACGAGTAAGTAAGCAAAGGGTGGAGTGGTGGAGATGATGATGCAAAAACTGGAACAGGCTTGGTCATATTGGGCAGTGTAAACTAATGTGTAGACTTTGGGTTTTATCCCAGTTGCAATGGAAGACTATTGGAATGTTTTGAGTATGGGAATAACATTATTAGATTACTCAAAATAGCCAGCTTTTTACTTTAGAAGCTCAACAAAAATAAATATTAGTATATTTGTATAAATATAAATAAATAAGAATTCCTAAGACATGGTATAAGATACAGATGTCTCTCCAAAATCTGTTAGAACTAATAAACAAATTCAGTAGAATTGTGGTATACAAAACCAACATATTAAAATCAATTGCATTGCTACATACTAACAATGAATTGTAAGAATAAGAAACAAAAACAATTTCATTTACAATGAGAATAGACTAACTTAGGGCCAGCAATGGCATGGTAGTTAAAGTGCTGGACTCGCACATGGCCAACTATGTTTCGAATCCTGAACCTAGCGACTTGAAAAATCATGCCAGGCACATATACATGCATGCCCAAAATCCCAGAAGGATAATGAAGGAGAAGAAATCATTCACGCTGGGAGGTGATTTCTCACTTTCTTTATCACTGTTTTCTTTGTTTCCTCTCCAGTGAGCACACATGCTTTATGGCAAAAACCTTAAAAAAAAAAAGAAAAAAAAAAAAAAAAAAAGAATAGAGTAACAAAGAATAAGTATTTTCAAAAAAATATATTAATAAATTAAACTAAGGAGGTGAAAGATCTATATACTGCAAATTATAAAACATTGGCAAAAGTAATTAAAGAATACAGAAATAAATGGAAGGACGTGTATTCATAAATTATAAGAATTAATATTGTTAAAATATCCATACTTCCCACTCAGGTTCAATGAAATCTCTACCAAAATTCCAATGTTGTTTTTCACAGATTTAGACAAAATAATTCTGAGACCAGCAGATGGCACAATGCTTAGGTTGCTGGATTCACATATAATTGACTGCAGTTCAAGTCCCAGGCATGGTGGCTTAAAACTCATGCAGGGCACGTGTACGTACGTGCATGCCCCAAGTCCCGAGGGGAGAAGGGATTGTGGTGTGGCCGTGTGGCCATTCCCTCTGGGGGTGTGGGGTGATTTATTGCTTTCTGTCTCTCTGACTCTCTCTGTCACTACGGCGAGTGCACATGCCATAGCAAAGACCTCTCAAAAAAAAAAGAGAGAGAGAAAGAAAAGAAAGAAAGGAAGTAAGAAGGAAGAAGAAAGAAAGAAGAAAATGAAAAAAAAAAGAGAAAGATAAAACAATTCTAAAATTTGTGTGGAACCAAAAAAGATCTTGAGTAGATAAAATCATAACAAATAAGAAAAAGGCATTGGGACAAGCAGGTAGTGTGGTGGTTAAGGTGTTGAATCCCACTTGGCCTACTCCATGATTTGAGTCCAGACCTGATGGCTTGAAAATCACATTGTGCATGTGCATGCATGTGCCCAAAATCTCAAAAGGAGACCGGAGGGATTGAGGTGTGGTCATGTCCAGTAGGGGTTGATTTTTCATTTTCCCTCTCTCTCTGTCACTCCATATGGCAAAATATAAGGAGAAATGAAAAGGCACCACATGTTCTGATTTCAAAATATATTACAAAGCTCTACTCATTGAAAACAATATGATACTGGCATAGAAATAGGCATAGAGATATTTGAACAGAATAGCAGGTCCAGAAATAAACCTACAAACCTGTGAATAAATAACACACAATAGGAAAAGGACTATTTCTTCAATAAATGATGCTGGGAAAGCTAGATCTCTACACATTGAGGAATGATTATCTCATACTGTATATAAAAAAAAAAGTCAAAGTGGAAGTGGATTAAAGATTTAAATGTAAACCTAAAACTGAAAACTACTAGAGGAAAATATAGGATAAATTCTTCTTCACATTAGTCTGGATGATGGTTTTCTGATACAACCTTAAAATTACAGGCAACACATGAAAAAGCAGACAAATGACCTTGTATCAAACTGAAAAGCTTCTGTACAGCAAAGGCAACAATCAGAATAAAGAGATAACCTACAGAATAGGAGAAAATACTTACAATCCACGTATCTCTGATAAGGGGAACTTATCTCAACAGGAAAAAAATTAAAATGTGAATAAAGGACTTGAACAGACATTGCTCTGAAGATATACAAATGGCCAAATATATGAAAAAGTGCTGGACATCATCAGGGAAATACAAATCAAAATAATAAATCATAATGATATATGACCTCACACAAATTAGGTTGGCCATCATCAGAAAGAGGAAAGATAGCAAGTATTAATGAAGATATGCAAAAAAAGGAATCTACATACTGTTTGTGGGAATATAAATTCATATAAGCACAAAGAAGAACAATATGGGGGCTGCTCAACACCAAGTGATTCAGCATTTTCCCTCTCTCTGTCACTCTCTGGTGAGCACATGTGCCCTCTGGCAAAAGAATTGCCGAGGAATTTTAAGTTGTCCCATCTTAAAATGTTTTAAATTTTAAGACATGGAAACTTTGCTTACTCTTTGTGCTATTTATTTTGATTGTGAGCTTTTAACTAATCTCCTATAACTCTTCTATCTTACTCTGCTGAAGATGTTTAGATGGTGGCATATTTTTTAAAAGTTTTGTTTTCTTTCTTTATTTTTTAGGTTTTCGTCATAGGGAACAAATGCTCACCAGGGCGAGACAGAGAGACAGAAAGAGAAAAGGTGAGAAATCACCCCCCAGGGGGAATGATCATACTGCAATCCCTTCTCTTCCATTCTCCTCTTGGGATTTCGGGCATGCATGCACACACATCCAGCATGATTTTCAGGCTGCCAGTTCTGGAACATTAACCATAGTTGGCCATGGTGGAGTTCAGTGCCTTAACCACCATGCCACCTCCTGGCCCAAATAAGTTTTATTTTCTAACTAAGCTCTCTCTTTCCTCTTTTTGAACTATAAGGAAGTATTAGACAGTCTTATTTCTGTTAAAATAAATTCTAACAACCCTCAGAACAAGTGTATTGAAAGAAAACACTTCTTTTCCTTTACGATGCACAGAGTGTCTCATCACAAAGCTCATTTTTTTTCAAAATATGGCTTATAATATTAATTTACATTTATTACATATATTAGATACTCTCCTAAGTATGCTTTATTTAATTTCACTTCATATAATTCTTTTTCTTTGAGAGTTTTTTTTTCTTTCATTAGAGGGTGCGTGCGCTCGCCAGACAGACAGACAGAGAGAGACAGAGAGACAGAAAGCGAGAAATCACCCTCCAGGGGGGATGGCCACGCCACAATCCCTTCTCCTCCATTCTCCTCTCGGCATCTTGGGCATGCACGCACACGCACCCGGCATGAGTTTTAAGCCACCGGGTCCGGGACTCGAACCGCAGTCGACTACGTGGGAGTCCAGAGACGTAGCCATTACGCTAACTGCTGGTCCCCCATATAATTCTTATTATGTGGTTACTATTAGAAGCAACCTGTTTGAGATAACAATGCTGTCCTTTTTAAGCAGAAAATCTCAGCATCAATTAAAAATGCCTGGGCTTAGTTGCCATGGCCATGGCACAGGCAGTAGGGTACCACTGCCTCATGCCCAAGCCATATGGAAAGGCCCTGGGTTTGGATCCCAGGTGGACTTGGGGCATTTGCCTTAGGTATATCCATGATTCTAACTGACTGGAAGGTTGCGAGAAGAGTCAGGCATGGCAAAACCCTATCAAAGATCTCCGTCTCTCTAAATAAATGAATAAATCTCTTAAAAAGAGTGCCTGGAATATAACAGGTAGTCATCAATAGCTGTTAAATATATTATTGACCATATGACTACATTCTTATTATTCAGATGAAAAAATTGAGGTACAGAAATTTTAAGACACTCATTTAAGTTTACATAGCTAGTGTACAACACTGTTAGGACTCTACCACATTCTACCTGACTCAAAAGTCCTTCCTCATAACGATTATTTTATTCTGCCTCTGCAAAATTTGCCATTCTCACCTGTGATATATTGACCAATCTGGATAAACCTACTTGCATGGCCTCAGCCTTTACCTGCTCCTCTGGGCAAGCTAGGTGGATAGATCCTGCCTGGCCAACTGTGAGGTTGAAGTCTTAGACCAGTGGCTTGAAAAGAATATTTTGGGTGCTTGTGTGTGTGTCCAAAATCCTGAGACGAGAGTGGAGGAAGAAGGATTGTAGCATGATCATCTCCCCAGGGGTGTGCTTACTCACTTTTTTCTCTTTCTTTCTCTGTCTGTTTCTCTCCAGCAAGTGAACACATCTATGGAAAAAAAAAAAAAAAAGGAAAAGGAAAAGAAAAATCTTGGTTCTCTAGAATGGCATATGGCATGATCTTTAGATTTATGAAGCCAAACACTATTTTTTTGCTTTTTTGTCTGAAGTATTTAACTTTACAGGTGTTTTTTTGCTTTTTTATTTGTTTTTTAGAGAATTTTACTTTAGGGCACATGTGCTAGCTGGAGAGAGAGAGACACAGTGAGAGGGAAAGCAAGAAATTGCCCCCCAGGGGGATAACCATGCTGCAAACCCTTCTCTTCCATTATCCTCCTGGGATCTTGGGCATGCATGCACACATCTCCAGTGTGATTTTCAAGCCACTGTGTCTGGGACTTGAACTTTGGTCAGCCATGTAAGAGTCAAGCAATGTAACCACTATGCCATTTTCTACCCCTATAGGTATCTTTGGTACCTTATAATATTTTCTAAAATTTGAAACACTGGTAATGCAGAGTCATTTTACAACAAATTTCTAAAACGTGACCAAAGAGTCCAAAGTATAGAGACATATCTGAGCTCAGCAGAAAATACTGCCTGATAACAATAAGTAGCACACCTAAAGAAAACACATTAAATTATTTTTTAGAAATGTAATATGTTATAATAAGTCCCTTAAGTGATTTTGTCAACTTTGATGACTTTTAAAAATTATTTAATTTAATTTAATTTAATTCATCATCATCTTTTTTTAAAAAATTTGATCAGAGAGACAGAGAAAGAGAAAGAAAGAAGGTAAGTTGCAACGTTTGGGACTCAAACTATGGTCTGTTATGTAGAGTCCAGCACCTTAACCACCAGGGCACCTGCCAGCTCCAACTTTGGTGACTTTAGGAGTTCAGAAAAATGAAATAATTAGGATTCTAAAAAATATAACAAAACCAATACGTATATTAAACTTCGAGAAAATGTTTTGAAAACCTTCTTATTAAATTTTATCAATTTTTAAAGAGTGAACTTCATTTGGTAGAGTAGAAATTTGGTCACCAAAACTTGGTTCTAATAATGATACTACAAATATTTTGTAATACAATGCTCTCACTCTAAATCTTAAATAAACTTCTTCTAGAAATATAATAAAATATAGTCATAAATACATTTTCAGAAACTTTGATTCATGTATTTGTTGTGAGGTTTTCATGATTCTTTTATATTATGGATCATTGTATCTCTGGTGGAATTGGGTGTTTCCTACTAATCAAAATTTGTCTGCCAACTAGTGGTTGGTTCTTTGTATTATACCTTTTTCGTTTTATTAAATGCATTTAGAGATTTGATCTCTGTTGACAATGAAAATATCCATCTATTATTCTCCATTTTTAGTATTACTATTCTAAGAGGAGGACCCCAAAATTTTTCACTGAAACTACAATAGCATCCTCACAGGACTCCTTGCTTCTACTCTTGTTTTCAAACTCCCAGACAGTGGAAATTATAATCTAAATGGTAATCTAGTATTATTTTTATGGAAAATCTTCCAAAGGCTTCTCATTAAAATTATAATAAAATTCAAAATCTTTACTAGCAAGGCTTAATATGATCTGGCCATTAGCACTCTGATTTTATTTATTATAATCTTCCAGCTTATTGTCTTCACTCTATCCATAGTAGCCTTCTCATAGGCCTTAAATATGCCAAACACATTCCAGTATCTTGACTTTTCATTTTTTCTATAATTTATTCTGCACAATTCTTCTCAAAATTTCTTTCTTTAGCTCCTTATCATCAATGACAAGTTTTCCTTGACCAGACTAATGTTGACCTCCACCTCCATTCATTCTTCTCATTTGCTTTATAACAATTTTTGCTATGTAAGTTTTTTTCATGCTTCCAATTTTATTTTATGTCAGATACACACACACACACCCAACATACTCTAGACTGTAGATTTAGCATGTTAGGGACTTTCTTTAGTTGCTCGATGCTATAGTCTTAGCACATGAAAGATTCTCACAAAGTAGGCAACAATAAATGTTAAATATATGCTGAATAAAGGAAGAAATGTTAAGTCTTATCAGTAAGTTGCATCTCAGTGAGCCTCTGTTGATCAAATTCCTTCTTGCAGGAAAAGGAAAAGGCAATATAAATTACACCGGGCACCTGACATTAAGGTGTGAGGAAGAATGTGAATAGGGATTCCCTATGCTCAAGATAGGAAAGGGGTACAGAAAGTGGGATGTTGGTGATATTTTTCTTGCTTTCTTATTAGTAAGACTGGCTCTGAGCATCTCAGAAGTTAAAATGAAGATATAATAATCTTCCAGTAACATATTTATGTCTAAAACTATTTTGGCTTATTTATATCCTAAAGTAAAACTTCAAGGCTGAATACTTAAATTTGAATTTATCTATTTTTATTTATTTATTTACATTTGTAAGTACTCAGACTCAGAATAACCTGACTGGAAAGATATTGAATTGGAGCAGATGATACAGCATGCCATCAAGATCTCCCCGAAACAAGACTGAAATACTCATTCCCCCATCTTGTCTCCTGATCATCACCCTAATTATTAAGTTTAAGTCACAACATGGTTTTTCCAGGGAAATACTGTGTTCACTAAGAGAAAACAGAACTTTTATCCCACAAGACCTGTAATACCTGGGTACTCTACACTGACAGGGGACAGGAAGTTATATTAATACATGGTAGTAGATTCTGAGGATGCTGGATCAAAGAGGATGGACTATAAATTTGGAAAAGAGAGAGGATATAAATATCAAAGCACTGTATTTATCAACGGTTAACAAACTGCTGTCCATGCATGTTTCTGTAAATACAATTTTCTTTATGGTCTGCAGAGCCTAAAATATTAACTATCATATCCTTTACAGAAAAAAAGTCTGTTGAATCTTGATCTGTAATAAGGAGTCATAATTTTTATCAGTGTTTCCAGGCTACCAGAATGGGTTTTAAAAATGTGGAGAAAGCAAGTAATCTCACTCTACCTCTAAGTGAGGTAGAGTGCCAGAACATGGCCCAGGTAGTAGGGGTACTGCTAGGTGGTGCTGGAAGCCATATGGGAAGGCTCTGTGTTTGCAACCCAGGTCTACCTGGACATGTTGGGTGAGCCTGGAAGTGTATTCATAATCTTTGCTGGCTGCAGAGCTGGAGGAGGATCACAGCAGTAAGACCTTGTAAAGGATGTCTGTCTCTCTTGCTGCCAGCAGGTGGCATAGTGGTTAAGGTGCTGGACTTCCACATGGTCAACTGTGGTTTGAGTCCCATATCCAGCTGCTTGAAACTCATACCAGGTGCATATGTGTGCATGCCCAAAATCCTGAGAGAAGAATGAAGGAGAAGGGGTTGCGGTGAGGCCATCCCTACCAGGCATTGATTTCTCACTTCTGCCTCTCTTTCTCTCTGAGGTGATCTATAGCAAAAATCTCTCAAAAATAAATGAATAAAAGGATGCCTGTCTCTCTCTCAAAGGAAACTAATCTAATAATAATAATAATAATAATAAATTGAAAAAATAAAGAGAACCGGCCATGGAAGAATATAAAATAATGAATCAAAAGGCTTAGAGACTTAAATATGTTAGGATAGATAAGTTTTGTAAGACCATAAAGCCCATTAGATAATTATTTTCCATTGGAAGGCCTAGAAGAGACATCAATTATTTAACAATAAATAGCTTTGTGATGAGAGAAGTTGGTTGCCTGCACCTCTGAGAAGCTCACAGGTGACAGTGTAAGATGCCATCAAAGAATGGAGTCCCTGATTTACCACCAGAAGAAAGACAAGTGTGATATTATAAACATTAGAGTCAGAGCAGCATAGGGGTGTAGGAGGGTGACCTGCAGAAAGCAATGGGTATGGTTAATAGAATACCAAGTCATAAGAGACAAATACAGATAACCAACAAAAGTATTGTTCAAGCTATAAATCAGGAAGAAATCATGTTTGGCTGAGGGCAGTTGTCTTA
Source organism: Tupaia tana (assembly GCA_026018925.1). Classification (NCBI taxonomy): domain Eukaryota; kingdom Metazoa; phylum Chordata; class Mammalia; order Scandentia; family Tupaiidae; genus Tupaia; species Tupaia tana. The sequence goes on along the minus strand of JAKSZU010000009.1, from coordinate 58,350,113 downwards.
ATACAAATGTCATAATCGTGTTTCCAGTTTCTAGAGCTGAGTCTGTAATCTGTCATCTGAAGAAGAGGCCAGGTCCACTCAATTTAGGACTGATGTACTCATTCTCTGAGAGTATTGATAGCTGAATGATCACAACTGAAAAATCCCTACTAGAATATAGCCTCAGTTGAAGAGAGTCACCTCCTCAAAGGTCAATAAACCCTTCTGGGGTACAGTCCACATCCAGTGGTAGGTTGACGCAGGACTACAAGTGGCTAGTTACCTTGACACAATTTAGAACATATATGAAGGGCCATTCTAACTCCAGAGCTATCCAAGGGATGTGCCAAGGCCTTTTTGACTTCTTTACAGTTTAAATTCTCTGTCTTCCCCTTCCTCCCTTACTCACTCACAAGTGTTGACTCATAAGCCGAACACTAATAAACTTCATGCAAACTGTTTATTTCCGAGTCTTGTTCTTGAGGAACCCCATATAGAACATATGTCTACAGAACCATAGTTTTAATGATTTCTTTATTGAATATATCTAAAATTAGACAAACATTAAACAATAAATTACAATTACCACATAGGAGAATATGTGATATACTGTGCCATACATATATAGATACTGCATTCATACATTCTCTCAACCCATATTTATTAAGCATCTATATGAGACATTCTTCTCAATACTAAGTATATAATATTGTACCAGAGAAACACAAGATGGCTTTCTAATGCAGTTTATGGTCTTAGAGATAAAGGGAGAAATTAAGCAAAAAGATACATTTTAATTATTTCATTTTAATAGAGATGAATGTAACAAAGGAGAAATAAACTGTACTGAGTGCACATCACAAAGAGACTTACTCTAGGGACCCATGGAAAAACTCCATTGATAAACACACAAGTAAAATGATATCTGAAAGATAAATAAGATTTACTTAACATGACAATAGGGAGGAAAAGGAGAGTCAATCATATTTTTGTGTCAAAATTAGTTTTAAATTTCAAAGTTACTGTCTATACAAATATAAGAAGCTTTAAGTGTGTCAGCATTTTACATATCAATTAGAACATGCAATTGAAAATTAATGCATGTTTTTTATTCATTCAATGAATAGCTATGTAGGTATTATATTCAAAGAACTTGGTTAGGTATTGCAAGTAATTCACCAAAAAATATGGTACCTTTCCTTTCCCTGATTATATTATTCTTTTAAAGAATTACTTATTTAATTATATTTATTTTTAAAAATTTATTATAGGGCATACACACTCATGAGAGTGAGAGAGAAAGAGAGGAAGCAAACAGCTGGGTCTGGGACTCAAATCATGGACAGGCAATGTGGGAGTCCAACACTTTAACCACCATGCCACCTGTACCTTCTAGTTATATTATACAAAGGCAAAGACACAAAGGCAAATGAAAAATTGTCATGTTTTAAGTTCTATAAGTCAATCTGAGCAGACAGAAGAGTTATAGTTCATCTAAAGATGAAAATGAAACTTAATTTAAATTGAAAGTGTATAAATAGAAAATTTAAGTAAATTTATTAATCAGGATCATATTTAAATATAAAATATCACGAGGCCAGCAGGTGGCATGCAGGATAAGGCCCTGGACTCCCACTTAGCCAAACACAGTTTAGAGTCCCCTACCTGGTGGCTTGCTTTCTCATTTTCTCTCTGTCTTTCTCTGGTGAGTATACATGCCCTATAGCAAATTAAAATAATAATGATAAAATTAAATAAATATCTAAATGTGAAATAGCTATAATGTTTTATAGAAAAAATTCATGTTTAGATAAGGTATTCCCTATTACTATCACTAGAGCTATTGAACTCCTAGTTTACACACACACACATTTAATAGAAAAATGAAAGTAAATTTATTTTGATACAAAGAAATTTGGAAATCCATGCATAATATGTATTTTCCATGAACTTTTTGAAGACATTTGTATGAAGTCGATATGTTTTAAACTAGTTTACTCTATGCTGTGTTCATAGAATAATTCTCATAAGGACAAAGGATCAAATTTATAACTAAAGTTTATTATCTTATGTAAATACTAAAAGAGCCCAAGTTAATAACTTACTTATTTATGATAGAGAATATCTACCAAACTTGAATTTTCGTCTTCTATAACTAATATTGGTGTTAATAATAATAATAGTAACAGCTACCATATTTAAACTAATTTAGTGAGGAAGGTAAGATATTTTCATTTTATAAGTGGGAAAACTAAGGCTACTAATATTATTCTTTTGGTACACACAGCTTTGATGTACTCTTCTTCAAGAAGCCTTCCCGAAGCTCCAATGACTGGATGAGGTGGTCCTCCCATGTGTCCCCAGAGGACACTGTGCTCATACCTGTCAAAACACTCATCATATGAATTTGTAACTGCATATCACTTGTCTGTTTTCTACATTAGACTCTAACATCCTTAAGATCGTGTCATATTTAAGTTTTAATTCCTATAGCCTAACATACTTCCTTGTTTACAGGGAAATGTTTGTTGATTTCTTGGCGCCCCATACTATTATTTCTTTTAGCACCTATAAATCTAATGAGATAGCACTGTGGTTATATTTTCACTAGGGACTCTCCATGAAGTTAGAAACAATATGTGGTTTTGATCCATTCGCACAGTGTCCAACCCATGGTCAGCACCCTATCAATAGATTTTAATTGAATTGAACTAAGCAAGAGAGTAAGGAACAATTCACATAACATATGAGTCAGCAATTATTTGGAAGGCAGCAGACAAAACTAAATGTATACTTATTACTTTGGGTTTAATAAGTAAAAGGAATGACATGTCAGTAGAATATAGGAAACATATGGAAAGGTTGTGTTTGGGGCACATTTTTGCATAAAATATCTCAAAATACTTTTGCATAAAGTGAAAAAAGTAAATAGATTGTACAACAGATGGTTCAAGTAAAAACAATTCTTCATACAGAGTACTAATATATCTTAATATAGTTACCTTAATATATTCAATAACAATAGTGCTATTTGTTTATGGGGAACAAGGTAAATCTATCTAAAAATACATGTTCAAAGTGTAGTTTTCCATAAGCCATTTTTCTAAACTCTCAATAGTAGCATAACCAAGCAGAATCTAAGGAACAAAAGTAAAAGTGAATTTAGCAATTTTATAGGGAATATTATCAATATAGGCTCATACCTGGTTCATTCAGGTTTTAATCAGTAAGGTATTTTATCTCAATTATGTCACAAAACAGAACTTTGTCCTTCAATAGAATAATACATGAATAATATGGCAAATACCTTGTGAAATAATTGAATCAACTGTTTATGTTTTTCTGTTTGCTATCAAACAAATATTCCACCTACTTTAAAAACAATGCAATGAAAATATATATGCATGACATTTAAAGTTGGTTTGGTGTTATTCATACATAGCCTGTGTCTGTGAAGAAAATTTAATCTCCTTTCTAGCATTATCCTTGTGAATCACTAAGATCAGAGGTTAAATACGGCAAATACACTGACCACCTAACATTCTCTTATCCACAAAAATAACTATGGCAAGATGATCATGACAGTATGTATAAGACTACATCAAAACACAGTCAAAATTTATGTCTCTTCTGACAGGACTAAACAAAGAGAACAATTTTCTGTGAATGTTTCATACAGATTGAGCCACATAGTTGCTTAAGAAATACCTTGGGTACCAACAGATGGTGTAACTGTATGTCACTGAACACTCATGTGGTCTACTGCAGTTTGAGTTCTAGACCTGGTGACTTAAAATTCATGCCGGCACATGTGCGTACATGACCAAAATCCTGAGAGGAGCATAGAGAAGGGATTGTGATGTAACCATATCCCCAAGGGGTGATTTATCTTTTTCTGTCTGTCTCTGTCTCTCTGGCAAATGTACATGCCCTATAGCAAAAGCTCTCTCTAAAAGTAAAAAAAAAAGAAAGATTTGATTGACTACCTAAGGACAAATATATATATATGTAATATATATACATATAAGATTGACATTTTTAAGTAAAGGAACATGTTTTTATTAGTTACAACAGCATTTATTTTTATGTGTGTGTACTCTTGAGTGCTTCTAGAATTTTCCCCATATTTGTCATCACTGTTATTAAAGTGCTCATCTTTCACTTTCAATGGAAGCCACTTGTTCATTTGGTTTTGCCTTTCTCTGTCAGTTCTCTTAAGTAAGTTGCAGTTTTTTATTTGCCTTTCTCCTGAGTTCTCTTAAGTAAGTTGCAGTTTTTTTTATTTGCCTTCTAATGGATTTGTGTTCTTTTATTAACGTAAAAGTCAGGTTACTGGGGTTGAAGGCAGAGCAGTAGCTACTCTTGTGATCTGACTCTGAATACAAGTGACAGTCCATTATCTCTCTGCTGAAAATCTGGTGGAAAATAACCTGCTCTCAGGCTTCTCCAGGTTCAAGTGACAGCCCTCTACTAATCAAAGGGAGCACAATCCATTTGGCTCACCAGTACAGGTCACTTATGAGTTACATGGGTTAAAATAATAATGGAAACCCTTTTCTAAGAAAACCAAAACAAGCCAAAGAATTTCTAGGTTCATCACTTGCTGGAGAAGATTTATGGCCTGAAAAAACTAAGCTCCTCAGGGATCCCAGAAATCCTAAATTTCACTTTAGTAATCATGGAGAAACAAGCTATTTCCTTTTGAGTATCTACAATACCAAACTATCAAGAAAAATAAGAAACTAAATCTGCCCTCTGGCTCCCTGTCTCATTCTCTCTCATTCTTCTGTCTCTTAATCTCTCAATTTCATCTCAATAAGAAAACAAAAAAAGGAAGAAAGCAATGTAAGAAGCTCAGAAGAAACACCCAATGTATCAGAAATATGAACAATAAAATTCCCCCAAATAAAAAAAATGAGGAACAATAATGATTAAGCATAGAATAAAAAGAAATTACCCCAAGCCGAAGATATGCCTAAGTAAATTTAAAAAAAAAATCACTAAATAACCCGTAAAATTCATGAGGAGAAAAAAATGTAGCTATAACTTGGTAAAATTTTTGAATTAGCAAACAAAGATGTGTCTGCACAGTAGTGCAGTGGTAAAATGCAAAGCTCTGTGAGGACTACCCACGTGAAAGGGGTCCAGTTTTGTGTCCAGAGACCTCCCTAAGTATGCTGGACATGGCATGTGTCCATGGTCTAAAGCTGACAGAGGTTTGGAGGTAGATCACAGTATCAAAACCCTGTTGGGGGTACCTCTCAATTTTCTCCTCTCTTTCACTCTTGCTCTCACTTTTGTGTATGGAAGAAATATATAAACCGAAAAATGGTTTTTAAAATGAACAGAAAATATTACTGGCTTCCTAAAATAAAAAAAAAATAATAGCCTACTTGCAAAAGAAATAAAGGTCAGTAAAAAATTTCTCTCTAAGTTGAGACTGGAAGCTAGAAGACAGACCAATGATCCACAGACCAATGAGAGAAGAAATTGATAATCAATGACTACTATACCTAGCCAAATTATATTCATCTGTACAGGCAAAAAATAAAAGACACATAATGGTTCATAGATTATGAGAACAATGTGTCCTAATCTAAAAAAAATCTTAGAAAATGTTCCAACTAAAAGGTTATTTGGTCAAAACAGAGAAATCAGGAGGAGGAGGGGAAGCAATATAAAGAAGCATTAATGATAATGGTATTTTTATGGCATTTAATTTAGGAAAATGCTTCTAATATATTTGAGAATTAATAGTATAAACATTAAGTAAGCTCTGGAAACAGAAGAGAAACATAGAATAGTCTAAGACTAATTTTTAAATACTTAGAATTGCCCTAAGATTGTTGAGATTAGTAAAATGTCTCATCTAGGAAATAAATAGTTCTAAAGATTTTAAGATTCATCTGGAAAGGATTAATTGGCATGTAAGGCATTTTTGTGGAATGCTGATTTAATATTTTACTTTGATATATGGGGGAGGTCTTCAAAAAGTTCACGTAAAATGCACATAATTAAATAACTACACATGGATTTCAAATTTTTTCCCATCAAAATAAACTTTAAGTGACCAGCAGTTAGCATAATAGCTATTTGCTGGACTTCCACATAGTCAACTGTGGTTTGAGTACCAGACCCGGTGGCTTAAACTCACACCGGGCGCATGTGCGTGCGAGCCCAAGGTCCCTAGAGGAGAATGGAGGAGAAGGGATTGCGGTGTGGTCATTCCCCCTGGAGGGTGATTTCTCGTTTTCTGTCCCCCTGTCTCTCTCTGTCTTTCTGGTTAATGCATGCACCCTGTAGCAAAAACATCTCCAAAAATAAAATAAATAAAATAAAAATAAACGTTAAGCATTTGAAATTCCCTCATGTGTGTGCATGTGCAAATGTATCTACGTTTTTTGTTCTATGTGTTTGACCTACAGAATTAAGAAACACAGTAGAATGTTAAATTTAACCAGAGGGGGAGAAAAGTAATGAACAAAATTTTGATCAATGCAGCAAAAATAAAGACAGAAACAAAAAGCAAACAACAAAATAAAATAAATAGCAAATACAAAGATGATCACAGGAAGAAAACCAAACATATCAGCTACTATATTCAGTGTTAAATGCCAAAGTTACATATTTTAAAATACAGAAGTCAGACTGAGTATAAAACGATATCAGAATGGGACCAGCAAATGGTGTAATGGCTACGTCGCTTGACTGCCAGGTAGTTGACGGCAGTTCAAGTCCCAGACCCGGTGGCTTAAATTCACGCCAGGCATGCCCAAGATCCCGAGAGGAGAACGGAGGAGAAGGGATTGTGGTGTAGCCATTCCCCCTGAGGGGTGATTTCTTGCTTTCTGTCTCTCTCCCTCTCTGTCTTTCTGACAAGCGTACGTACCCTATAGCAAAAAAACCTTTCCAGAAAAAAGAAAAGAAAAAAAACAAACAAACCAAAAACACAATGATATCAGAAGATGTGATTACTTTCCAGAAAACAAAGTGAAAAAAATGTTGAAAATAAGTAAATACAAATGAAACAGACAGAAAGAAGGTTACCATAGTGATCAGGAAAAACAGATTCCATGATCAAACAACATAAAACAATGACCAAAAAAAAAAAAAAAAAAAAACAAACCACATTGACTTTATATGTATGTACAATGTAAGCTGCTTTCTTTTCATGTATATATATATATATATATATATATATATATATATATATATACACACACACACATGCACATATATATATATATATATATATATATATATATAGAGAGAGAGAGAGAGAGAGAGAGAGAGAAATGTGAAATAACAAACAAACAAAAAACAAACAAAACCAGACAGGTTTGAGAATACATGCTACAAGCTCAAATGTAGTTCATATTTTATCCTCTAGAGAGAAAAAATATAATTGCTTATAATTGTGAAATATTTAATAAATTGCACGTGTCCTTCCATAAAAAAGATTAATAAATTTATCAAAATTTAACTTTCAGAGAATACTCTTTAATCATAATAAAATAGCATTTAAACATTGTTTAAACAATAGTCTGAACTACATGAAAATTAAGAAACACATTCCCAATAACCCTTGGAACAAATAAAATCAGTGAACAAATTAAAAAATTATAAATTATCTGTAAACTAATGAGACAGAGAATGATAACCACAACCTGAGGCACAGCTAGAATTTGGAAATTTCTGTGATGTTTTTAAAATGTCAAACTGAAAATTAATTAACTAAATATTAACTTAAAAGATTATAAAAGCAGTGGCAACAATAACAAAAAATGAACTGTAGGGACCAGCAGTTAGCATAATGGCTATGTCACTGAACTCACATGTAGTCAACTGTGGTTCGAGTCCTGGACCGGGTGGCTTAAATTCAAGCCAGGCGCATGTGGGTGCATGCCCAAGATACTGAGAGCAGAATGGAGAAGAAGGGGTTGTGGTGTGATCAAACCCCTGGGGTGATTTCTCGCTTTCTGTCTCTCTGTCTCTCTGTCTTTCTGGCTAGCGCACGTGTCCTATAGCAAAACCCTCTCCAAAAACAAAAATGAACTGGAACAAAAAACATAGATATACTCATTAAATAATTAGAAGGGTAGTAGAATGGATAAATTATATTAAATACATGTTCTTTCCAATAAAACTTTTAAAAATTGATAAAGCAAAGTTTTTCAATATTGGAAATAAACTAGCCATAATAACTTTATATATACAAGAGTATATAAACATTAGCAGAATATCACTGATGATTTTAGAGAAAAATATATACTACTAAAATTCATGCAAAGAGAAAAAAATGGAAGACTGAATGAGAGGCTAACTTCAGATATTATTAGAATGGTAATGAAATTTCTACCACCTAAATGAAGCAGTAATTTTACTTCTAGCTTTGATAAAATGTCATGTATAAGACTATGCTCATTATGAGAACTGACTTAAATATCTGTACAACTTGAAGAATAGCTGTTTAGAGGTGGTGCGGAGTAATTAAGGAAGTCAGAATCTGACATTTCAAGTTCCTAGAAAAATGAAATACATATTGGTATAAGATCTATATTCATCACTTCATTTTTCTTTAGGACGATTGCCAATGTACACTAAGGGGCACAAATGCCAAATAGGAAGTAATGGCTTAAGCATGCAGCTGTCTCAAGGATCAGAGAGACAAAAATCAGAGTGCAAGTGTTCCAAAGCATACAAGATTTGCCAGACCAAGATTGGAATCTCGACCATGGTTTGCGTCCCGGACCCAGTGGCTTAAACTCACACCAGGCATATGTGCGTGCCCAAGATCCCAAGAGGAGAATGGAGGAGAAAGGATTGCGGCGTGGCCATCCCGCCAGGAGGTGATTTCTTGCTTTCTGTCTCTCTGTCTCTCTCTGTCTTTCTGGCTAGCGCACGTGCCCTATAGCAAAAACCTCTCCAAAAAGAGTAAACTAAAATCTTTGGAGGAGGATAACATCCATCACAGCCACTATACTTTTTCATATATCATCGCTGACCATTGAAAACTATAAATCATATATGCCTAGAAACAAGAATAAATAACAGAAAATATACAATAGGAACAAACTAATATGTAATCTGGATATCAGTTTTATTAGGGACTTGCATAAACTTTAAAATGACTGATTAAAAGTTTCCTAGACAAATAAATAATTAAATGACTCAACAGAGAGGTGGGTTTTAAGAGAAAACTCTAATGGATAATTTAGTAAAAACAAATGCAACTAAAATTAAACAGTCATTTTAATAGCAGAGAAGACAAAGTAGAACAGGGATTTGATGAACTAAGACATATTAAAGAAATAAGAGATGAAATTATTTTCAAAAGCTCATTAAAGAGTCTAAGAGATTAATACGAGATATGGCAAAAATACATATGGGGGGGGGCAAGTTGTGTGGTGGTTAAGGTGCTGGACCCCCACGTGGCCAATTGTGGTTCAAGTCCTGGACCTGGCAGCTCGCTTTTTCATTCTCCCTCTTTTTCTCTGTCTCCCTCTGGTCAAATTGAAGAATAATATAATGAAATATATAAAATTAAATAAATATTTTTAATTCATATGGAGAAATTGTGTTCCAGAGGTAGAAGTAACAGAGAGTATGAGTTTATGTTTGCAGAAAAAATAGTGTCTAATAATTTTCCCAAACTGACAAAGCATCAACTTTGTCTGTTCAACAAGTTCATCAATCATAAAGCAGGAAACAAAAATAAGAAAATAAGTTATAGTCAAACTGCTGAAAACCAAATATAAAGAGAAAAAATTAAAAATGGCCAAAGAAAAAACACACATGGTGTACAAGAAGTAAGAATTACACCTGGCTTCTAAGAAATAACAGAAGCCAGTGGGCTGGATGGTTGTACAACAGGAAAAGTGCTGCTTTGTGGGGCTGTTTCATGGCAAGTTTCCACATTCACATCCAGTGACCTCCCTGAGTACAGAGGGTACATACACGTCCATGACTTGGCTGACTAGAGGCTAGGATAGATCGTGGTATTGGAATGATATTGGGGTACTGTGTCTCTGCCTAATAAACAAATTTTTAAAAAATACATACACTTAAAAAAAAAGAAATAACAGAAGACAGTGGAATCACATCACCAAAGTGATGAAAATAAAACTACCAACATAAAATTCCATATGGAGCAAGAAACCCTTCAAACATGAATGTGACCTAAAGATTTTTTCAGAAAACAAAACCAGAATCCTCTGACAAGAGTATCCATATTAAAAGAAGTTTGTTAGATATCTGTCTTTTCATCGGGAGGAGATGATAGATTGAAGCACAGCAGTGAAGACTGAAATAAAGAGTAGTAGAAAAACTATATATATATATATATGAATGGATAAATCTAAATAAATATTTACTTTTAAATTTTAATAATTTCATTTGAAGTTTAAAATCTATTTAGACTAATAACGTGTGGCATATGGCAACAAAAAACTGGAAGTGATAAAGGTAGAATTTAATAAGTCAAAGATATGTTGTATCTCTTGATATAGACAAAGAATGTAAATTAACACTCTAAAACTGGGAAATCTTTTTTTTTTTTTTTTTTTTTTTTTGGACAGGTTTTTGCTATAGGGCACGTGCACTCGCCAGAAAAACAGAGAGAGACAGAGAGACAGAAAGCGAGAAATCACCCCCCAGGGGGGATGGCCATGCCGCAATCCCTTCTCCTCCATTTTCTGCTTGGGATCTTGGGCACGCACGCACACGCGCCCGGCATGAGTTTAAACCACCGGGTCCGGGACTTCAACCGCAGTCGACTACGTGGGAATTCACCGACATAGCCATTACGCTAACTGTTGGTCCCTAAAACAGGGAAATCTAATAATGAACATTTTCCAATTAAATCAAAAGAAAGCAGAAATGATAAAAATACAAATGGTAGAATAAAACATAAATAGAATATAGATTAAAACGGAAACCTAACAGTAGTTTTACTAATACTAATGGAAAAATAAATACTCTAAAGATTAAAAAAATTTTTACACAGCAAACTTACATTATATATTCTTTGAAGACTGGCTTCTCTCATTCAACATCATAGTTTTAAAATAAAATCCATCCACATTATTTTCTTTTTTTTTTTTTTTTCTGGAGAGGTTTTCACTATAGGACGCATGCGCTCTCCAGACAGACAGAGAGAGGCAAAGAGACAGAAAGCGAGAAATCACCCCCCAGGGGGGATGGTCATGCCGCAATCCCTTCTCCATTCTCCTCTCAGGATCTTGGGCACGCACGCACATGCGCCCGGCCTGAGTTTTAAGCCACCGGGTCCTAGACGCAAACCGCGGTCAACTACGTGGGAGTCCAGCGACATAGCCATTACGCTAACTGCTGGCTCCCCTCCACATTATTTTCTGTAGCTATGGCTTGTTTTCTTTTACTGAAGTTTAATATTCCATTGTGTGAATATATCACATTTAATTTATCTATTTGCCTGCTGTTGAGCAATTTTAGTTTTTATACTTTTTTTTTTTTTGCCTTAGGGTGCTTGCATTCACTGGAGAGAGAGACATATACAGAGACAGTGAGAGGGAGAGTGAGATATCATCCCTCAGGGAGAATGGCCACATTGCAATCCCTTCTCCTCCTTTGTCTTCCGGGAATCTTGGTCATGCATGCACATTTGTCAAGCGAGAGTTTTAAGCGACCAGGTCCAGGTCTCAGACAGCAGTTGGCCATCTGGGAGTCCAACAACCCCTATGCCATCTGTTGATCCCTTCTACGTATTTTGATTAGTGCACCTATGAATGAACAGTTTGTACATGTCTTTTGGTGTTAACATGTACACATTTATATTGGGTATACTCCTAGGAATAGAATTGCTGGGGCCTAGGGTATGAATACAACAAATTGAGTACAATCCTAAACATTTAACCAAACTAATTGTGCCAGGTTACTTCCACTGTGAATGAGGGTTCTGGTGCTCATCTTTCTTGCTGAGAGAATCAAATAATTTTATGTTGTTAAATGTCAGTAAGTACTTACACTTAAGAAAGGCATTGATGGGAAAGGGGGATGGAAAGGGGAATTCTGAGTTATTGCATGTGTTTTCTTCCTTTATCTATTTGCAGGCTACAATAGTACACTCAGTTTGTAAAAAAATTAATTGAACTGTATACTCAGGATTTCTGTGCTTTTCTGTATGTATGTGCTACTACAGTGACAGTTAAAATAAGTGAATTAATTTTTAGAAAAAATATTTCAAACTAAATTTTTAGAAAACTACTTAAGCCACTCATAAGAGAAATGCTTTGAATAAAGGGCAAAAAAGATAGAAAGATTTTAAGAAATCAAAAGAGATAATTATTCTTATATCAACAAAGCAGAGTTTATAGCAAAAAATATTTAAAAAGGGATATTTCATAATGATGAAATGGTCATCCAACAGGAATATATAACTATCTTATATTTCTATACAATAAAAATATAGTCCCAAATACATATAAGAAAGTGAGGCAAAACTCTGAAGAGAAATTTTTAAAATTCACATAATAGTTGAATATTTTAACTTGCCAGTCTAGTTACTAATAGAATAGGCAAGAGCAAACTAGTTAGTATATTAGCAATTTGAACAATATAAATAGCAATTCTGACTTAACAGACTTATATAGAACATTCTATCCACTGATAAAAAAGTCACATTTTTTTTCTACTGCATTTCTACTATAATTGACAATTTATTTGGTAATAAATGAGTCTCCACAAGTTTTAAAAGACTTACATCATATACTGTATGCTTTCTGACCAAAGTAAAATTAAGCTAGTTACTAATAACACAAATTGTAAAAACTCTTATCTTTGAAAATTAGAAACATAACATTTCTATTAATCCACAAATCAAAGAATAGCTCATGGTATATTTTGGAAAATATTTTGAAGCAAAAGAAATGAAAATGTAGTACTTGAATATTGTGAGGTACAACAAAAGCTATCCTTAGAGGAAAGATGCATAACTTTAAATACATATGTAATTTAGAAAATGTTTTGTGCTTATTTTTTTTCAATTTTGTGATAGAGCACTTATACATGTGTGAGGAGAAAGAAAAAGAGAAAGACAGAAATAAGTACCCTCCGCAGACCTTGGTCCCACTGATATCTCATTCTCTTGGTCCTCCAGTCTAATTATTGACAAAGGACACAAGACAATCCAGTTGAGAGAAAGTCTCTTCAGCAAAAACTGGATATCCACCTACAGAACAATGAAACTGGACCCCTATCTCTCACCATTAACAAAAATCAACTCAAAATGGATCAAAGATCTAAACATAAAACCTCTAATTATAAAGTTGTTGGTGAAAAACGCAGGGAAAACTCTTGGAAACATTGGAGTAGGCAAATATTTCTTAGATAAGACAATCAAAGCACAAACAGCAAACTCCAAAAAAGCCAGTGGTGCTATATTAGGCTAAAAAGCTTCTGTGCAGCAAAAGAAATAATAATTCAGGTATAGAGACAACCCTCAGCATAAGAGAATATATTTGCAAACTATGCCTCGGATGAGGGACTGGTAACCAGAATATTACAGGGAACTCAAGTAGCTTACCTGGAAGAAAATAAATAACCCAATTTAAAAATGGTCAACGGAGCTGAACACATAACCTCTACAAGGAAGACATGAATGGCCAAAAAGCATATGAAAAAATCTTCAACAGCTCTTACCATAAGGGAAATGGAAATCAAGACTACAGTAAGGTATCACTTAACCCCAATCAGATTGGCTAAGATTAAAAAATAAAGAATGCCAAGTGTCCTTGAGGCTGCAGTGAAAAGAGAACACTCTTACACTGTTGGAGAGAATGCAAATTAGCACAGCCACTGTGGAGAACAATATGGAGGTTCCTCAAAAACCTACAAATAGAACTACCATACAACCCAGTAATCCTACTGCTGAGTGTTTACCCAAAGGAGAGGAAAACATTCATTTTGAAAGACATTTGTACATTCATGTTTATTGTAATATTATTCACGATTGCTAAGAAACAGACCAAATGCCCAAGAATGGATGACTTGATTCAAAAAATAAATAAATAAATAAAAGTGGCATATATACACTATGGGATACTACTCAGACAGAAAAAAAAATGAGAGAGTGACATTTGATACAAAGTGTACAAATATGGAAGATTTAATACTAAGCTAATCAAATCAGTCTATGAAAGAGAGACAATGTATGTCTCCACTCAGTATACACTGGTTGTCTGCACTGTATGACAGGAACTGAAAGATGGGAAGGTACAATAAAATAGCAGGGAAGACAACTATAGATACTAGAAACAGTACAGGATGAGGTGGGTAATAGGGAGTAGGAGGGAGGGGATCAGGGAAAAAAATATTTAACAGACACATGAATGAAGTTATTTGCTGGTGATAATGTATATGATAGTACCTTTTATTTGACTAACATGCACTGTATTTATGCTTGAAAAAATTGTTTTGTACATTGTAAAGATGTATAGTGACTAATTGTAAATTTTAGAAGTTCAGGAACCAGCAGTTGGTGTAATGGCTATGTTGCTGGACTCCCAAGTAGTCTACCACTGTTAGAGTCCTGGACCCAGTGGCTGAAACTCACACCAGGCGCGTGTGCGTGTGTGCCTAAGATCCCGAAAGGAGAATGGAGGAGAAGGGATTGCCACGTGGCCATCCCCCCCGGGGGATGATTTCTCACTTTCTGTCTCTCTGTCTTTCTCTAACTTTCTGGCAAGCACATGTGCCCTATAGCAAAAACCTCTCCAAAATAAATAAATAAATAAATAAATAAAAGTTAAAAAAGAAAACAAAAAATGATCATGGGTCAGCCAATGGCATGGTGGTTAAGATGGCTGGTTGCCACATAGACACCTACAGAGCTGAGTCCTTAACCCAGTCAATAGCTTGAAAAACACACTAGGTGTGTGTATGTGTATGCGTACCCGAAATCCCAAAAGGATCATGGAGGGATTGCAGCATGGTCATCCCCCTGGAGGGTGTTTTCTCACCCCCGCTGCCCCATGTCTTTCTCTTCCAGTGAACGTGACCTATACCAAATTAAAAGAAAAAGAGAGAAATAGAAAGAAAGAAAGAAAGAAAGAAAGAAAGAAAGAAAGGAAGGAAGGAAGGAAGGAAGGAAGGAAGGAAGGAAGGAAGGAAGAAAGGGAAAGGAAAAGAAAGAAGGAAGAAACATATCCATGAAGTAAACAAATAAACAAATGAAACTGAGAAAATCAACAAATATATCTTTTAGTGCTTTGAAAATATAAATAAAATAAATAAACTCCTAATAAGGCAGATCAAGGGGAAAATGGGGAAAGAGAATAATGGCACAATTAATTAAATCATGAAAGAAAAAGGGGACAATGTTACCAGTCCCACAAACATCAAATAATAAAAAGGTATTATAAAAACATATTAAAAATAAAATTATATAAAAAAATTAAAAAACATAACTTACTAAAATTGACATTAAGATGTAATTGGAGGGACTAGTGGTTAGCGTAATTGCTATGTGGCTGAACTCCCATGTAGTCAAGCGTGGGTCGAGTCCCGGACTCGGTGGCTTAAAACTCAGGCTGGGTGCGTCTGCATGCATGCCCAAGATCCCGAGAGGATAATGGAGAACAGATTGCAGCGTGGCCATCCCCCCTGGTGGTGTGGGGGGGTGATTTCTGGCTTTCTGTCTCTCTGTCTCTCTCTGTCTTTCTGGAGAGCGCATGCATCCTATAGCAAAAACCTCTTTAAAAAGAAGATGTAATTGGATATATTAATAGTCACATCTATTAAAAAAAATAACCTTTACTGAGACCAGCAGTTGGTGTAATGGCTATGTCGCTGGGCTCCCATGTAGTTGAACGCAGCTTGAGTCCTGAACCCGGTGGCTTAAACTCACGCCGGGCATATGTGCGTGTGTGCCCAAGATCCCAAGAGGAGAATGAAGAAGTGATTGCATTGTGGCCATCTCCCTGGAAGGTGATTTCTCTCTTTCTGTCTCTCCTCGCTGTGTCTCTCTTTCTGGCGAGCATACACACCTATAGCAAAAACCTCTAAAAAAAAAAAAAAAACCCTTTACTTAAACTCTTTCTGCAAAAGACTCAAGGCTCAGATGGTTACACTGGCAAATTTTTCCAAATGTTTAATTAATAAATTACTCTATTTTTACACAAAATACCAGGGAAATGATAAAAGAATGTCTTCTAATTGTTTTATGGACCTGATAACAACTAAAAATCTAGCAAAGACATTTGCAGGGATATGGGGTGTATTACAAGATAGTTTATAACATTAGATACAAAATTTTAAATATATATATCACAAAATAAAATTTTAGAAATATGTAAGTTAACTCTCAAATGTCTGAGTAGAGATTACTCAAAGAATACAATGTTTAACAAACAAAAAAGTCAATGTAATTTTACATATTAATAAGATAAAATAACAAAAGTTACAGTAAAAATATTTAATTCAACATATGTTCATAATTTCTTAACCTGATACAGGGCATCTATGTACAACCTATAGCAAGGATTGCGATTAAGAGTACAATTCTGAAAGTGCTCTCTTTGAGATCAGGCATGAAAAAAAAAGTTTGTTGTCACCGTATCTTGTCAGTCCTGTACAGGAGATTCTAATCAGCATATGAACTGAAAAAGCTGATTTAAAAAATTATATTAACAGTTACTATGATTGCTTTAGAAAAAAAAGTTCAAAAGAAGTTGCAAAGTATTAAAACTAATCATTAATTTCTGGCATTTGTGGATACAAACATGAAGCAGCAATTGGTTATATTTTTATATTATTTTTATATTTCTTGGCAAGCAAAAAGAACTAAGTTAAATTTAATAGCAATGTATTTACAGTAGCATAAACAAGAAAACTAGAAAAATGTAGAACAAATGATATGCAAAACCAAACACACAGAAAACTAAAAGAAAATATCAAGGAAAGATGACCTAAAGATGTAGAGACTTAGCATGATTATGGTTCAGAATACCCAATATTCGGAGTATGCCAGTCCTTCTCAAATTGATGTACATATGCAGTGAACTTTCATTCAAAATCCAAGCACTTATTTTTATGTCAAATGACAAGCTCATTCTAACATCAGTACGGTAATACAAGTTTCCAAGAATAGATGTCTATCTTGAAAAAGAACAAATCTGGGACACCTAAGCTACCAAACAAACTGAAGTGGGAGATCTGAGTGGCACACCATAGTACATATCACAAACATCATACTAAATGGTGAAATGCTAAAGCCATTTTCATTAAAATAAAACAAGATTGAGATGTGTGTTGTCATCATTATCAACAGTATTTTGGAAGTTCTAGTTAATGTAATAACACAATAAAAGAAAAATGTTTGATAAATAAGAGAAAATAAGAAATTATATTTGGAAATTAAGTGGCTATATATTTAAGGCATACTTCTAAGAAAAACATTATTAGAATAAAGTTAATTTGGTAGTTATTGAGCAAAGAGTGAACATAAAAAATCAAGATTTTATTCATGTTATCAATTATCAACTAAAATGATGGTATTATGACATTTATGAGAATGATTAAAGTTAGAAAATACTCAGGAATGTATTTCATAGGAAATAAAAAGTACATTTAAAATCTACTTAAAAGTTTAAAAGAATGTAAAATAAGACCTAAATTATGGGGATCCATATGTTCATGGATGGGAAGATTTGATAGCATAAAATGTTATTTCTTTCAAAGTTTATTTTTGTATTCAATTTTATCCCAACAGAAATTGCAGTGATTCTTTTGTCTTATTTTAAAAAACTAAATTGAAGTGATATAATTTCCTATGAGAGAATAAATTGAAATGGTGAAGAACAATGTGTGTATGTGTATATATACATATATATATATATATGTATATATATGCTCAAGCATAAATATATAAATATATAAATATATATGATGTATATTTTAGATAGTTTTATATCAATAGACCATTGGAGAATAAAATGACCTAAAATAGACCCGTGTATGGGAAATTAAATTTTGGAACAGCTCTATTTCAGTTCAGTGGAAAAAGAATAGTTTATTTATTTAATTAGTGGCATTGGCATGACTGGCCAACCACTTTGCATAAAAAAGTAGAACCAACCCAGATGCCCCCGTATGGAGGAATGGATTGAAAAACTGTGGCACATATACTCTATGGAATACTACTCAGCCATAAAAACCAACAGAGCCCTGGCTTTTGACAGAAAGTGGAAGAATATGGAAGATGTACTGCTGAGTGAGGCAAGCCAGGCTATGAAGGAGAGACATTGTATGTCCCCACTTAACATATACCGTTTGTCTGCATTCTATGTCGGAAACTGATTGACTAACAATTGAACAAACACAAGAGATGGGTGTGAATGTCAGATGAGGTGTATGTGGAGAAGTGGGGCCCAACGAAAGACATTTAGAGAAGGGATACAGAGGTAGAGCATTGACGGGATGGGGAGGTGTGGTGTTATCTGTTGAAGATATTTCGATCAACGGGTCTGGGGAGAAATGTTCACATATCGAAATGGTCTCATTGTAAGCCAAACAATATGATTGAAAGTATATACAAAAATAAATAAAGTAATTAATAAAAATAAAAAATAAAATAAAAAATAAAAAAAATTATAGGAAAAAAAAAAAAGTAGACACCTTCCATAATATAATTTAAAAATAAATTCAGAAGAATTTTATGGGTGTGTGTACATGTGTGCTAAAATTTAAGTAAATGTTTTCATAATGTCATGGTGGGGAAAATCTTCCTAAATAAGACAGAAAAAACAGAAGACATAAAGAGAAGGAAAACATATTTGATGTCATAATAATAAACAAAGGCAAAAGTTATAAAGCATAGAATGAACAAATGAAACACACACATTTGAATGTTCATAGTGCCTAAAATTTACATTTATTTTTCTATAATATAAAGTTCCTATTTATTATTAAGAAAAAGAAAGACCTGGGGCCAGCAGGGTGGTGGTTAAGCCTCTGGATTCCCATATGGCAAACCAACATTAAAGTTTCATATCTGACAGCTTGAAAATCATGCCAGGTGCATGTGCACGCATGCCCAAAATCCCAAGAGGAGCATGGAGAAATGATTGCCGTGTGACCCGCCCCCCCCCCCAGTGTGACGTGCCCTATGATAAAAACCTAAAAAAAAGAAAAGAAAAAGAAAGACCAAATATGAAAAGTTTTAAGACTACCCATCAATAGAAGACAAAATATAACTGCTCAATATATATAACAACTCATATTTCACATATACAGAAAATAGAGTAAGAGTCAGGGAGCTGCTAATTAAAACAACTTAAGAATCATATGCTATTCATCGAATTGGCAAAATTAACAAAAAATAGCATTTATTTTGGCATGCATATGAGGAAATAATTACATTTAACATATTGCTTTTTAGAGATATTAATTACTACAATATTTTGAGAATGAGACAGTCAATAGCACCCAAAATGCATATACCATTTAATCTTACATAAATAAAAGCACAGCATGTGAATGTGTGAGAGGTCTTCAAACGTTTATAAAAAAAAAACACGTATTATGAAAAAACCATGCATGAATTTCAAAATGTATTTGCCAAAATAAACTCAGTTTTATTCCATTTTTCCACACTCTTTAATAAAATCTCCTCATATGTGTACAAAAATATTTGTTTTAGCATTGTATTTAATGCTAGAAGGAAACAAATTTTTGGACATCAATAGAATTATTCAATTTTGGAATGTCTGTATTATTAAAAAGTAATTTTTTAAATCTGTAGTGTTCTGGAGGGATGCCTATATGTGCTATTGAGTGACAAAAAGCAAGCTGCAGAGTAATGTATACATTATGATTATGTTTTAAAGTAGACAAGCACAAAACCTCACATTGGTGTAATTACATTTTCCTGTATGAATATGGACAAATGTTTGGGGAAGAAGATAAGAAAGACTATTGACATAGTTTTTATGGATATTTGCATTGTTTCATTAGTCACAATGAGTATATTTTATTCTTGTGTTCAATATAAATTACAAAGTGAGGAAAACCTAGAAGTCATTGCACTACGTGATAGACTGCACTGCCAGTTTTGAGCCCTCGCTACTGTGAGATTTATTCAGTGATGCAGCAGCCTGTCTAAAATGTTTATATTCTAAGATAATATTGTAGCACTTTACCTGTACAGTTACTCTGAGTGTTGATATTTCATTAGAAACTACCAAAGCAACTTGTAAAACTCTGGAAATATATTAAGTTCCAGTGTATGATATTCAGCAAATGTGCTATTTCAAGGAGAAATTTTCTAATTTTTTTCTTCACCAGTAGAGTTTAAAGTAAGTTTCAACTAACTAGTTTCAATGCCTTTAAAA
Organism: Tupaia tana; assembly: GCA_026018925.1. NCBI lineage: Eukaryota > Metazoa > Chordata > Mammalia > Scandentia > Tupaiidae > Tupaia > Tupaia tana. The sequence goes on along the minus strand of JAKSZU010000009.1, from coordinate 58,329,768 downwards.
ATTGCAAGGAATTCACTTAAGTGCTTAGAACTTCAATAAAAGATGTGTTTCCTTCTTATCATTAAATACCTGTTCTCTGGTTTTGAAATAGAATTGTAGCAATTTATATGCCTTGAAAAATATATCCCCTACACAAATTATGCATAATGTAATCCAATAACTTTTATATTGAATAATATAACATGATGATAATTCTGTTTCTTGAGTATTAGAAATATAGGCATTGCTTTAACTAAGACAGTTGCTTCAATCGTTATTGCCAATCAGAAAATTAATATGTGTGGAGTAGCTGTATTGGTGTAAAAGATTTTAATGAGCTCAAATAAACAATTTAAATATGTCAATGATCTGCCTAAAAGAACCAACGTAGTCTTTTCAGGTATGTGATGTGAATATGAAAAAATTACTAATGTGACCTGACATGACAATCTATATAATGAGATGAAAAATAATCCATACCTAAATCAAACATACACTTTTGATCAGTAACTCACACATTCTGAAGGTGACAACCAAGTTTGGACACAGTACACTGTAGTTAAAACTATGAGGCATGATTAAGTCTATGATAATCCATCACCTCTGGAAGAGATATCTAAGATTTCAAAAGCCTTAGAGGGTCAGTCTGCTTTACCAGATAAAGTAAACCTTTCTTGGATTTTAGTATTGTAAAAACAGAAGAATTTTAATAGATTTAATAAAATCAATATAATTTTATACAGTATTAAAAGGCAATGCAATTTTAATTGTTATCATATCTATAATATCTCTACTTTTTCCTGTCCATTCATCAGATAAGATCATTATCAAACTTCATCTTTATAACTCAGCTTTACACGAAAGATTTAGGACCAGCTCCGTGGCATGGCACAGAGGTAATTTGCTGCTCAGAAAAGCCTGAATATGGTGACTATGGTTCAAATCCCCAGTGCAGTCAGCCTGAAACACACCAGGCACATTAATGAGTGCTCAGGATCTAACAGTCCAGAGGACTGAAGGAAGAGGAAGCTTCATGATCAAAACCTGTGGAGAGTGCTTATCCCTTTCTTTCTTTCCCTCACTCTTGTGTGTGTGTTCATATAGTCTATCATGAATAAAGAAAAACATCTTTTTAAAGCCCACACTTTCTGATTTCTCAAAAGTCATTCAGTAATATCATTCATTCGACAAATATTTATTGAACTTCAAATATACTCCAGGAGATGCATAAACACTGATGGAAATAATATCTATCTTCTTTTTTTTTTTTTTTTTTTTTTAGGTTTTTGTCATAGGGTGTTTATGCTCACCTGAGAGAGACAGAGAGAGAGAAACTGAAAAATTACCGCCTAGGGGATTGGCCATACTGCAATCCCTTCTCCTTCATTTTCTTCTTGGGAGTAATTTTCAAGCCACTGGTCATGACTCAAACCATGGAGTTGACCATGTGGGAGTCCAGTGCCTTAACTACCGACCATTCCCCCTGCTGGCCAATACCTATCTCCTTATCATCTTTGTGAAGATGAAGTTCCCATGAAAATCTACTAGCATTACAATGGTAACAAGGATCTGAATGTATATGAACCTAATAAAACACTTGATATAATCCATAAGATCTCCAGGTCTTGTCTTACTCCTATAGAATCCCAGTGATTCTAAAGTGACTTTGAACTAACACCCTTCTTTCCATCAAGCCGCTTAGCTTCAAAAACTGCAAATCAGGTGACTTCCCAGGTAGTATCCCTGTTCTGAACTGCCTAAGTGATTTAATCTGGCTGCTCTACACTGAGGTTGTACACTGACTACTTGGATCAAAGACAGAAGGGTTATAATCAAAGGGTTGCAGCACAACCCCACACATTGGAATATACTGTATAGAATATCAGTTTTTTTGTTTTATTTTCATAGCCATTCAACAATGAGGAAGCTGCTCATCCTCGTAAATAATAAGCTCAGGTGTCAATCTACCATTTGTCACTTGTCTCAAGAATTCAGAGTCAGTGGGCCCAGTTGATGACAGAAGGGTTACTTCACTGGACTCCCACATAGTCAACCACGGTTCAAGTCCCAGACCCAGCAGCTTAAAACACACTGGCCACATGTGCATGTGTGTTCAAAATCTCGAGAGGAGAATGGAGAAGGGATTGCGGTGTGGCAACCACCGTCCCCCGGGGGGTGATTTCTCACCTTCTGTCTCTCTGTCTCTCTCCATATCTCTAGTGAGCACATGCACCCTAGAGCAAAAAGAAGTCTCTCTCAAAAAAAAAAAAAAAAAAAAGAATTCAGAGTCAGTGTTGATATATAGCATATTAGAGTACAATAGACATTTATTATTGTCTGCCAAAATTTTCTTTAAACTATGAAGATTGTACAGGTAGCAAGATACGTGTGTAAACTAAGCAGCATGTACAATTGCATTTCTGCACTGGCAAACCAAAGTGTATGAAACGGTCCTTCTCCATCTCAGCTTCTCCATCTTCTCTGTCCTCCATTTCAGCTTTTAGAGGTCAGTAAATTGACCCAGTTATAAATTCCAACAGCATTGTAATGGGGATATGAAAGAATGCTATCCATTAGATTCCTGTAGGATATAAGATGACATTTTAACACAATTCTCTAGTATACATTCAAACAAAAATCTGTGTAAAGAGAAAGGAGGATTTACATATTTATAGGGGGCTCAAAAGGATTCAAATTACAGGGCTGATTGAAACTGGCCCTGTTGATTTTGAACGAGGATCAATTTAAATAAAACACCATCCATGCTAACTCCTGTCATAAGATCTTCATCAAGGCACAGATGAACAATTTTTTAGGCCAAGCTCATTATTTAAAGACCAGCATGTGGTCACTTGCTATACAACAAAGGCATGATAACAATTATAAAAGCTTACAGGTTTGACATGCATTTCTAAGTGAGCACTCTGAGACGTGAACTTGAGCTAGATGAATAATGAATAAATGATCACTATATTATGATGAGGATTATATTTTACAATTCTATATATTATGCCAGTGGTGACTTTCTAAATTGGCTTAGTTCCATAATTGGAGAATGTGTTGAAACACTAACTGGATTTATAGAAAATAGGAACAATTTCCAAAACAAGTTCCACCTACATCTGTTGTGCCTGCAGCAATATAAGTACAATGGACTCAGGTTTGGCATCAATGACCACTGCTGGGTGCCAAGCCCAGCCATGCACACCTGCATCTCAGCACTTACAGGCACTGTCTTTGTCAAATATTTGGCCCAATAAATCTCTGAAAAGCAAAAATGGAAACTGTTTGGGGTAATATTCAATGTCTGAATTGGAAACACAGGGAGATTCAAAGCAAAGTTGTTGAAAATGAGAAAGGTCTAGTGATTCAAATGAAAAGCTCAATTGCTTTATAATGCATAGACCATACTTTTCAGGAAAGTTTTGGCACTTTGATATGAAATAAAATGTCTGATTCTTTACTGATGAAAGTTTAAATCACATCAAGATAAGTGAGAAAATGCTACTTTTTTAAGTTTAAACTTTATGTTGTCTTCCCAGAGTGTACTAAATTGTGTTGAGAATAGTGATATTAGAGAATTCCTTTAAAATTTCCATTTCTTTTCAAAAGTGGAGCTTGCCTATGTCTATACAAGCAACCTCACCATAAATTATGATTGGAAAACCAAGAACACCAAATCAAACCTACCGGAAAAATTCTCAATGGTGCAATCAAATATAAATGTGTATGGGGTACAAAATTAAATTTGCTATTCCAACTACCCTATGTTCTGATTGTAGACATTATATATTATTACATTTTCCTTTAGACATCTTTAGTTGAAAGCAAAATACTAAACAAATAAAGCTTGTTGTTTGGGGCTTTCCAGTTGAAGAAATTAAGAAATTGACACTAGTATCTATTTTTCACAGCCCAGTTTTGCTGATGCCATCAGAAAAATCTTTAGAATAGTCATTCAAATTCCAGATGCTTCAAACACACTGAACATATTTTGGTTTTATTATATTCTAATTATAAACATTGCAAGTGAAAAGAAATTGACCCTTCGGTTTAGCTTGAATACAATATTTCCCAGGAGGTTTGATAGATTTTAATGCTTCAGGGGAACTGATGACTCCTATATAATGAAAAGGGGAGACTGATCAATACTGAGAGTAAAGTCTTTCAACTTCCATCTTAAATTGGCAATAAGTACTTCCAAAGGCTGGCTAGGAACCAAGAATAGGATGACAGAAGTTATTTGAACTTCCCTATTATGTAGTGCAAGCTTACTCACTCTTTTGAAATATCCTGATGAGTACTGCTATCAAACAATTTTCCTTGATGCTTGCAAAATATTGAGCATGATCTTCAGTAGAACAAACACTCTGATTTCGAGCCCTAGCCTGCATTTCACTTGGTAATGACTAGAAAAAAGTATGTTTATGTGTTCCTAAGGATTTGCTTCTCTCATAATACATCTTTGAAAGGTTCTTTTTGGTTGGGTGAGGCTAAAAGGCTGAGATGAACACTTTAATGATTCTGATAAAAATCACATGAAAGGGGTCAGATGGTGGTGCCATAGTAACAGTGCTGGACCTCCATAGAAAAGAGTTGAGTTCGTGTCCCAGGACATCCCTGAACATACTGGATGCCCTTGTGACTATCATCTGGACCAGCTAAAACTCGGGGCAGTGCAAAGACCCTGTTGGAGTACTACCTGTCTGTTTTCTCTCTGAATCACTCCCAAGGAAGAAATGAATGAACTTTGAAAAAAATCACACAAGGAATGTTTTCTTTTTTGTTGTTTTGTGGATTCACCAGTTCCCAATATATTGAATATTAGTAAAAAGGAAATAACACTTATTATGAACACATAGATTATATACATATATGTGTATATATATATATATATATATGTGTGTGTATATATAGTTCTATTTTTCAAAGCATATTCACAAGCACTAAGTTTATTTTCTTGTGTAATTATATTGTTCTCATTTTATGGAGAGAATGCAGATTATCATAGTAGAAAAAGCAGGCATGGGGACCAGCAGATGGGGTATTAATTACTTCACTGGACTCCCATGTGGTTGACTGTGGTTTAAGTCCCAGACCCGACAGCTTGACACTCACACCAGGCATGTGTGCATGTGTGCCCAAAATCTTAAGAGGAGAAGAGATTGTGACGTGGTCATTCCGTCCTTAGGGGGTGATTTCACGCTTTCAGTCTCTCTGTCTGTCAGGCGGGTACACATGCCCTGTGGCAAAATTTCTCTTAGAAAAAAAAAAAAAAAAAAAAGAAAAGAAATATTAAAAGCGGGCATAGTCAGTTTAGGCCAGAATTCCTATCTCATATTTAATGCTTATTAACTGGGTAAATTTTGGCAAAATAGCCAATCTTTCTGAAATCCTATTCCTCATTGTGAAACAGGTTGTTAGATGAAAAATAAAATCAGTTATGGAAATGATTATAATAATAACTGTATCAATTTTATGACTCCTCTGTAGCAGTCACTATGCTAGCTAGATGTTTTATCCACTTGGAATATATTAATTAAGATAATAGTATTTGGAATAAGATATGAGTCCAATTCTTAATTCTACTACCTGCCAGCTGTATGATATTATTTCTCTGAGCTGCTGTTTTGTTTTGTTTTATTCTCTACAGCAATAGCATGGGGATATAAATGCCTAGCTCATAGGGAGTTTGTAATAATCAAATGAGGTGTTTAAATTTTGATCCTTTACCTCCCTCACAATCACTCTCTACTCCTCAGCCTGTCTTTGTTTTCTCTTCACAGCATTTATCATTCAATATCATATTGCATATTTTATTATTTGTTCATTTTATGCTCTTCTACCAGCATGTAAGTTCGATGAGGACGAGAATTTGTTTTGTCTTACCACATCTTCAATGTCATGGTTTAGCTCATGGAAGGTCTTCTAATACTTATCTGATGAATTAATGAATGTCAAGAGTTTGGTACCCATATATCCAAAGAATAAGAACTGTATAGTTTTTTTTTCCTTATTTTATGAACATACATGGAGATAGTAAATCAGTGTTTTGCCTAAGGATGTACATCTGCTCAGTAACTGGATAAATTAGGGCTCAGATTTCTGTTCTTTTGTTTGCTTTTTGAGAGAGATTTTTTTTAAAAATTACTTTATTTAATTTTATTACGATTATTATTATCATTATCATTATTTAAATTTGACCAGAGAGAGACACAGAGAGAGAGAGAGTAAGAAAGCAAGCCACCAGGTCTGGGACTTGAACCACAGTCAGTCATGTGGGATTCCAGTGCCTTTACCCACTATGCAACCCGCTGGCCCATTGAGAGAGATTTTTGCTATAGGGCAGGAGTGCTCACCAGAGAAATAGAGAAAGACTGACAGAAAATGAAAAATCACTCCCCAGGGAGGATGGCCATGAAATAATCCCTTCTCCTCCATTCTCCTGTTGGGATTTTGGGCACACACGCACATGCGCCCAGGGTGCAGTTTCAAGCTTCTGGGTCTGAGACTTGAACAGCAGCCCACCATGTGAGAGTCCAGCACTTCAACCACTATGCCACCTGCTGGCCTTAGGCCTAGATTTCTTTGCTTATGTCTTTTTCTTCTTTATGATTTTCCAGTGGTTCTCCTCGAGTGGTCCCTTGGTGAGCAGCATAAGCATCACCTTGGAACTGTATTAATAACACAAATTTTCAGCCCAGATGTTGACCTACTGAGCAGAGACCCTTGGGGTGAGACCAAGCAATCTTTGTTTAGGCAAACATCCCTCTTAATCTTTTCATGTTAAAGTTTAATAATCACTATACTATGGACCCTGACACTTTCTAACATAGTGACACTTTCTAATAACACAACTTCTTCAGTGGCAAATGGAAACAGTCATGTTATTACATTTAGAGCAAAGATTTATTTTTTGTCATAAAGATGAGCTCATTTAGCTTTAAGTAATATTTTCCCCCATTAGTACCAAACAAAAAGGTCCTGGTTTTAGCTAACTCTTGGTTTCAGCAAAGCCAGACAGCAAATTGCTGTAAGACTATACCATGTACAAAGATTTGGCCTTTAAAACTGATACAGAAGTCTTTTCACAGATCAAGATAAATGCCACAGATCACGAGAATCAATTTATTCTTTGGATGCCACCTAATCAGATGTACCACATGTACTGGATAATTTTATAGACCTTCTCATGCAAGTAATTTGCAAAAAAAAACTACCTTGATCTAGCTTCTCTTTCCGGTGATTGCCAGATTTTTTGTTGTTGTTCTTAAAACAGTATGACTATCTTAAAATGCCAAGAGGTGAGCAAAAAACATATTCAGTGATTGATTGTTGGCTCTGATTTTATGGAGGAAAAATAAAAATGTCACTACATCTCATTATTCAATTCATTGATTTCACTGTAAAAATTGGTTGTGCTAGATTATTCTTGGAAAGATTGAATAACAAAAAGGACAAGGCAACACTCAGAGAATGTTCTATTTTTGTGAAGATCTTTTAAGCTTTCATTTCTTTGACTTCTTATCTTTTTGCCTTCATAAAGTTTGATCTTACATTGATATTATGGTGCACTGCAAGAATTCAATGATTAATCTTCCATTATTTTAGAATTTTAATACCACAATGTTGGTGAGCATAATTAGCTTTCATAGTACAACAAAAAAATTGAAAATAATGTTTTTGCTTATATAGTTAGAGCTTTCACTAATGGAAAGTTGTCATTTTCTTGTAAGAGTATCATTGCACAACAGACAAAGTTTGTTTATTTTTATTAGGACTATTTCATTTCATACAAAGACTGAATCAGCTTATGCTTTGGGAAATAAATGATTTTCATAAGATTATGAAAATTAAATAAAAAATCAAAATAGTCATGGCCTCAACCTAAAGATCAATGGAGGAAAATACCTGAATATTAATACTTCTTTATTCTTGATAACTAGACATTATAGCAGGGTATATTATAGATTTCTATTTTTTTTTTTTTTTTGGAGAGGTTTTTCGCTATAGGGCGCGTGCACTCGCCAGACAGACAGAGAGAGACATAGAGACAGAAAGCGAGAAATCACCCCCCAGGGGGGATGGTCACGCCGCAATCCCTTCTCCTCCATTCTCCTCTCGGGATCTTGGGCACGCACACACACGCGCCCGGCGTGAGTTGTAAGCCACCGGGTCCGAGACGCGAACCGCGGTCGACTACGTGGGAGTCCAGCGACATAGCCATTACGCTAACTGCTGGTTCCCATAGATTTCTATTTTCATGTACCTTGAGTACCAGTACGAATTCTGTAGTAGCTAGTTTCAGGTAACTCTGACCTATTCTAAGTGTAGAAGACTTCCAGACATATTCAAATTTAAGCAAGTTGTTAGCCTGAATGATTTTGTTAATTGTAAGAATTTACCATTCCATGTCTGTTTCACAAGTAAATTATTATCCTTGTGTGGTAACTCACAATAAATCTTATTCCCTAAAAACAATGAAAATGTTTCTTCAGCATGATTGGCAACTGAGCATAACATTTAGACTTAAGACATTTATCTCTCTGAGGACTCTATTCTAAATTATAAGCATTACTGAGAGGGGTAAGATATTAGATTAGAGCAATCATTCAGTAATACCCTTAAGAATATCAGCCTTATTTGAACACTATCTTCTGTGATTTAGCAATGAGGTGAAGGGAATCTAGTGATATCAGTCAGAGGACTAGGTACATTTAGATCAGGAGTAACTGTCATGAAATATCAAATATGAGATTGCAATAATGTTGAGAATGTAAAGGCTGCCTGGGGGAGAGCGATTTGAACACTTCCATATACGAACAGCAGCAGTAGAGTCAGTTGTCATGCTATAAGCAGACAGGTAAGTGCCCAGGTGGTCCGGAATTCTCACCTAAATGTCATTGTGCTTTGGGAGCTTGGGAAAAATACCAAAGAGGAGTTGGAAATGATTAATATCACCTCTGCCCTTAGACAATGCTTTGTTTCCAGATGCGGAATGGACAATCAAGCTCACCGCTGCACTTGACCAAACAAGATCACCTAAATGTCATCTGCTTTATGCCAGATCGATGCTATCACTGTGACCTCTGCTTTGGGAAATGTTAAAGTAGAGCCCAATAAAAAGAAGCTAATCCAAATTTCAATCCCTGCATTTCACCCTTTTAGTTATCTCAGATCAATAACCATTCATTGGCTACTGTGATTCTCAAATGGAGGAGAGAGCTGCACATTTTTCTTAATGACAGCAACTGTTAAAATTTAGCTCTGTATGGCTTAGAGTGACTGATAAAAAAAAATAGACCATCATGGAACATTTCAACATTTCATTGCATGGCTTTGTAACACTATCATGTTAAAACTAGTATACATTTTAGAAGAGCAGTGGTAGTAGCATGTTTAAAGGTGTTTTGTAAGAAGAAAAAAATAAATGTGCACTATTTTCATAATCTCTTTGTTCTATGACAAGTCTTGAATTGAGGAAATGAAAAAAATTGGTATTCCCATATCTATGGTGGCATATAATAAGTATTCAGTTGGGTTTCATTTAAGAGGTAAAGTCAGATGGGGTGTGTTTTCAAATTATTAAACACCTGACTCTATGTCTTTCCCAATTCTGTTACTATATTGCAAGATGGTTCAGAAAATCTATTTGCCAAATAAGGTGTGTTTCATTCTTTATTAAATGACAAAGGGAAGGTATACAACGAGAGTGATTAAGACTCAGTGGAATGTATTACATGCTCTCTATTCAGACACTGAACTTTGATGTCAAGTAAACACAGGATACCTGATCTATACTTAACTTACCAGTTAACTCGCAACTGTGTATATACAGGAATTTATTTCTCAAAATCTACACTTTTGCATATAGTTCTAAAAACCACAAAAAACTAGATTATAACTATTATTTCATTTGCTTTTTTTATAGGGATTTTGAAAAAAATAACAGCTTTATTGAGAAATAACTCACATACTGTATGTTGCCCTCTTAAATTGTACAATTCAATGACTGTCAATATTGTCATAGAATTACATAACTATCACCACAGTCAATTTTAGAATATTTCTATTACCTCAGAAGGAAATTCTTTTTAAAAAGAATGATTTATTTAATGTTTTTCAATACTTTTTTTTCATTTCATTTTCTTACATACATTCAATCACATTATTATTTGTCTTACAAAATGGATATTATGGCACCAAATTCCAATATTGCTAGTCGCTGTAAAATGGGAGTAGAGGAAATATATTTTATTTTCTTAGGAGTGAGGCTTTCCAATTATTATAGATATTCATTTATAGTGGTATAATGTTAAGTGATGGTGTATGGTAGAGTGACAAGTTTCTTGGTCCATTTTGTTTGAGAAGAAGGATGGTTTAAAAAGATCTAGCAAGAGGGACCAGCAGTTAGAGTAATGGCTATGTCGTTGGACTTCCATATAGTTGACCGTGGTTCAAGTCCTGAACCTTGTGGCTTAAACTCATGCCGGGTGCATGTGTGTGCATGCCCAAGATCCCGAGAGGTGAATGGAGGAGAAGGGATTGCGATGTGGCCATCCCCCCAGGGGGTGACTTTTTGCTTTTTGTCTCTCTGTCTCTCTCATGTGCCCTATAGAAAAAACCTCTTAAAATAATTAATTTTAAAAAGATCTAGCAAGAGGTTTAAACTAATTATGATTGATATATGAGGAAAATGATAAGAGATGAGGACTGAACTAATAAAACGTCAGTTATCGGGAGGTAGAATTGGAGGAAAATTCAGAGGGGTAAAACAATTGTCTTTAGGTCACAAATAGTGTCATCAGTATAATGTAGAAGAGAAAGTACACGAGCTTTAAAGTGAAAGGGATCTTCCTTTGAATCTGGCTTTACCCATCTTATCAGCCATCTTATTATTATTATTCTTTAAGAATACACCTTACTTATGCTGTCCCACCTATGAAGTGGCAGGAAAAATCTTTACCATGCAAGGTTGTTTCGAAATTGACAGGGATATTCAAAATGACTCATTCATAAGGAATTTTCATCAAATGGTGGTTTCTATCACTGCTATTTTATTGATGGGAGAAAATTTTCAAACATGTGAACACTTAACCATAAACGATGGCTACTATAGCCTTGTGTTGTAAAGGGCAACTCTCAGGATGGGCTATTAGAAACCTTAGATTACATAATGACAGTATACAAATTAGACATAATTGTTCTTAATTATCTGTAATTTTCTGATAGGAATGCATAGTAAGAGGAAAATGCCATGGATCCTAGCAGATTGTGAGAGGGATATGTGTATAATTCTCTTGGAAGGCAATGTGGTACTGTGAAAATAACTTAGTTTTTGGAGTCTCAACGGAAGATTTAGATCCATTATTTACAAGCTTGACAGCTGTTAAACCTCTGAAAGCCTCAGATTACCTCATTTTAAAAGTAGGAATGGGGTACTTGTCATGAATAAATGAAATGGTTTAATAAAAGCACCTGATACAATGCTAAAACCTGATACATAGCAGACTTAACAAGAATTCTAGATCTCTGCTTTCACACTCCAACGTTATCACATTTCTTCAAAACCACACTATATGCCCAAGAACTATACTTTAAGATGGTCGGTTTTAATGTTCCTTTGATAATTGTAATATCTATGATGAAGAGAACTTCCTGAGACTAGAATAAGAGATCTATTTAAGGGTTCAACAAAAGCCTCAAGATTGTTAACAAAGGGAGATTTATTAGACCATAGCAAATTCATCAAGTTATCTTCCCATTCCCTATTTTTTTAATATACAAGAATAAAATGAAGTGACAAGGTTAAAAAAATATGGATTTTAGATTTTTAACACAGAAAATGTGAACTGGAAAGTAGGGAAGACTTGACAGCTAGAATAATGAAGAGGTTAAAGAAAGCAGTGTAGCACCCTAAGATAAATTGAGGAACTGAAGTTCATTTACCTGGCAAGCAGAGAAAGAAGGCTTTCTATAAAAGTAGAACTTATAAATGGCAGAGTATTAAACTGAGTGTCACAGGAAGAAAGCTATGAGCACAAAACCTTTACATTAGTGTCCTTCTGTTCTCACTACAGGTTCCAAACTAAAGGTAAAGGCTTTCAAATTTTATACCCAAGAGTGGATGAAGACAAGCTATAATCATTCAGACACACACAAAAAAAAGTCAACCTACAAACATACTCTTTCTCCTGGGTTGTGCTATTTGTGGAAAATGACTTGCTGAGCACCAAAAAATTGAACTATTTATTTATCACTTAGCATATATTCCGTTTCAGTTTTCAGAAAAATCCAGTTCAAACTGTCTTAAGGTTTAGATGAAAATTTGTAACACTAAATGCTTTTTAGGATAGTAGAAATGTTTCTAATCAAAGACTTCAACTTCTACTTTATAAAACTAGAAGACGATAAGCAAATTAAACCTAAAGTAAAAGAAGAAAGAAAATGAGATCAAAGCAGAAAGCAACAAAATAGAAAACAGAAAAAAACCAAAATCTTCTTTAAGAAAATCAATAAATTTAATAAATATCAAATATTGTAAAGCAGGGACAAGTGATATTTACTCCAAGAATTCAAAGTTGGTTTAACAATAGAAAAACAATGTAACTCACCTTATGACTATATATATATATATATATATATATATATATATATATAGCCATTTCAATAGACTCAAAAAAGCATTTGAAAATATTCAATGATGATTACTGATTTTAAAATAATCTCTCAGTCAATTGAGGATAAAAAGGAAATTCTTCAACATGATGAAGAACATCTATTAAAAGAATTGCAGCTAACATTTTACTTAATGATAAGACTAAATGTTTTCCCCCATGACCAAGACTGAGAAAAGAATATCTGCCTTTTTCCCTTGTATTCAATTGTACACTAGGGATTCTAGTCAGGAGATTAGGCAAGAAGAAGAAATAAATTCATACAATATTGGAAAGAAAGAAGTAAATCTATTTTTATTTGAAGATTATATAAATATCTCTGTAGAAAATCTGTTGAAATTCAGGGAAGAAAAAGAAAAGAAAAGAAACTACTAGAGACTCAACTATGGTGACACCATTAGTAAGATGCTACTGCACAATTCTGAAGTCAAATGGAAGGCCTGGGTTTGAATCCTGGACCAACTTAAACAAGCCAGGCACAGCAGTGCATACCTATAATCCTTACTAATTGGTAGACTGAGACAGAAGGATCACAGCATGGCAAGGCCTTGTCAAACATACCTATCTCTATATTTCTTTTTCCCATAAACATAACAATAGTAATATTAAAAAAAGATACAAAAACTAATGAGTTAATTGAGTAAGGCTGTAGAACATAAAAATCAATGTACAAAAATCAATTGTGATCAACTGCCAGAATGGTGAAGTGAGGAGTGCAGCATACTCTCTTCCCAGCAAACAATAATTTAGGAAAAATTATTTTGTGAATTATTTAATATTCCTAGAAATTGTCCAAAGAGCATGCAACAATTAAAGAAATATTTGTTCAAGAAAATCTACTAAATCATTTTTTTTTCTTGGAGAGGTTTTTGCTATAGGACACATACACTTGCCAGAAAGACAGAGAGAGACAGAGAGACAGAAAGCGAGAAATCACCCCCCCCCCCCCAGGAGGGATGGCCATGCCACAATCCCGTCTCCTCCATTCTCCTCTTGGGATCTTGGGCGTGCACGCACATGTGCCCGGCATGAGTTTAAGCCACCGGGTCCAGGACTCGAACCACAGTCAACTATATGGGAGTCCCACAACATAGCCATTATGCCAAATGCTGGCCCCCCAAATTTACTAAATCTTATGAAAATAGCAAGAATCTGTGCATTTGAGCAATGACCAATCCATTACCCCCACATCCATCCAGCTCTATGCTATGGAAACTCTACTGCAGACTTTTGTAGCTAAGAAGACAGGGCTCACTCTACACTTAGTTTTTTCAAAGAATTTTCTTTCAGTAACGTCATACATAGGTGCTGCTATGGTTTGAATGGCCCCACTGAAACTCATACTGTAACTTGACAGTATGTCGCTGTGTCAGGAGGTGGAACCTAGAGGGAGAGGTGAGACATGAGGGTGGATCCCTCAGGAATAGATTAAAGCCCTCTATCAAGAGGGGGAGAGTTTTCACTGGATTAGTTTCCATGAGAGTGGGTTCTTAAAAGGTAAGTCTGGCTGCTTCCATGTCTGTCTCTCTTTGCATGTGCCCACTAGCCTATACACTTCTCTTGGCCATGTTGTGATGCAGCACCAGAGGCTAACCAGTTACCAGCCCTATGCTATTGGACTTCTCAGCCACCAAACTGTGAGCCAAATAAATCTGTTTTCTTTATTACACCCCATTTCAGGTATTCTTTTATGGAAACACACAAAAAAAGCTAAGATATTAATTTTGTGTCTCCTATAAGAAATTTGTAATAGAAGTTGAGAACAGATTATTTCAAATATCCATTTATGAGGGCAGCTTTCTTATAAATGTTCTAAAGCTAACCTCTGTGAACACAAAGAAATGAAGTACCTGGCACAAATATCTCTATTCTCTCTGATTTCACTAGTCAAGAATTATAGTAGCTACCATACACAAATGTGACTAGATTACTTGTTTTCTTAAACAAATGAAAACTAAAATATCTTACATAAGAAGAATGACAGAAAAAGGCCAACAATTAGTTCCCATGTGCATTAGGGTTCTCAGAAGAGACAGTTTTTTCTCAAAAGCTTCACAGAAACAATATAGAACAAAACTCACTATCATTTGTTGAAGAACCAGATACTATTTTCAAGAAAGTTTGATTTAATTAAACTTGTAACACATATATACATTTTGTATACATAGATGTTGATTTAATTAAGAAACAGATGCTGGGACCAGTAATTGGCATAATGACTGTGTCATTGGACTCCCATGTAGTTGACTGCAGCTCGAGCCCTGGACCTGGTGGCTTAAACTCACGCTGGGCGTGTGTGCGTGCATGCTCAAGATCCTGAGAGGAGAATGGAGGAGAAGGGATTAAGGCATGGCCATCTCCCCTGGAGGGTAATTTCTCACTTTCTGTCTCTCTGTTGCTCTCTTGTCTTTCTGGTGAGCACACGTGCCCTATAGCAAAACCTCTCCAGAAGAAAGAAGAAAGAGAGAGAAAGAAAAAGAAAGAAAGAAAGAAAGAAAGAAAGAAAGAAAGAAAGAAAGAAAGGAAGGAAGGAAGGAAGGAAGGAAGGAAGGAAGGAAGGAAGGAAGGAAGGAAGGATTCAAGTTTCTACAAATTATATGTAGATAAAATTCTTGATACATCAAGCAGGTGGATTCATCTTATTTCATCTTAATACAATTTCCAAAGTAGTTCATCAATTTTTAAAATAATAGTACTACTTTATAGTATATTCATTCTACTCAGTTTTATGTCTAAAGTCAGACATGTATTCACAGATATGTATATACCAGCTAAATTTGCTATTATAAGTAGTTAGATTATTTAAGAAAATTTGTAAATAGGGACCAGCAGTTGGTGTAGTTGCTATGTTGCTGGACTCCCATGTAGTCAACGGCGGTTTGAGTCCCGGACCTGGTGGCTTAAACTCAACGCCAGGCACATGTGTGTGCGTGCCCAAGATCCCAAGAGGAGAATGAAGGAGAAGAGATTGTGGTGTGGCCATCCACCTTGGGAGGACGATTTCCCTCTTTCTGTCTCTCTGTCTCTCTCCGTCTTTCTGGTGAGCACACACACCCTATAGCAAAAACCTCTAAAAAAAAAAAAAAAAAGGAAAAGAAATGTTTGCAATCACTTTTAGAATTTTCCCTAGCTAAGGATCTCAAACTTAAGCTAGATTTCAATCATTCTCTTTTAGAGTTAATAACATATCTCAGCATAATAATAATTTATGCTTATGTTTTTAAGAGTGTCCAATTCAATTGTAAATTTGTTATATTTCTTAATATTAACATCCTAGAGAGGAACAGTGTCCAACAATATCTCATTATGTCATGTCTAGGGGTATATTGCATTTTAAAATATTACTGGAAGAATTACTGAAAAAAATGAACTATAACGTTGAAACTCTGGCAATGTGTTACTACTGTACAGAGATCATTTGGGTTCAGGGGAAGTTAGTACCATTTAAACCAGATTATATCATGAAACTATTATTCTTTCTACTCCTATGGTAATTTTAGGTTCTGAATTACATAAGAATAAAAACATAATAGCTACCTACTATTTAGTGAGCACTTGCTATGTGTTAGACACCATGCTAAGCATTTTATAAACATCATCTCTACTAATTTGCATTATATTCTAAGAAGATAAGTATTGCTATCCTAATTGTACAGATAAAGAAAGAGACTCAATGATTTGAGTAATATGTCAAAGTCAGATAGCAAATGATACAATCTTGAATGTGTCTAATTCCTAAATAATAATCGTAGTCACTATGTTATTTAGTTTTCTCCTCTATTCATTGTTTTAAGATTCTAGAAAGATGGACAAAATAAACAATATGAATCTTTCTTTGTAGGCAAATCATGAGGAGAGCATAAGAGCTTCTGTTTCTGATGCATGGGTTCTGTCAAAAATTTGCTTAAAATGTAAGTAGAAAGGCAGATGATCAACAAAGTAAAATTAGATGTAATTACTTAAAGTTGAATGGTTGGACAGTTTCTATTATCTAGAGACCTCCCCAAATCTCCCTTATCTGAAATAATTCCTAAAGTCATGCTCAATTTCCTCTCAGCTTGAACCTGTATTATAACATGTTTATATCTATTGTCTTATATCCTGAATTTTTTCTCAGCCATCCTTTCGAAAATGTTATGCCATATAGCCATGATTAGAATCCTTGTTTGATTATATGATTATTAGTATTATTGATTTCAGCAGTACAGAATTTAGCAGAAGTTGATAATTAATCATTACGGAATATTTTGTATCCCAACATGTTGAAGACCTTGAGTAAATATTCATTTGGATATTAAGGATTTAAGGTGTGCAACTTTCAATATATTTGAGAATATCTATTCTCATTTTCCAAGTGCTGAAATTGGCACCCATAGCGCAGAGTGATCTTACAGAATATCAGAAAGCATCAGCCAATTCAATTTATAGCAAATAGTTGTCTTATGTTCATCAAGTAAGCAAGTAGCTTTGCTTGTGACAAACAGTTGGAGGTAGAAACGTCCTTCATACGCTAACATTACATTAAAAAGATGTTCCGTTTTATCTGAGTTATTCTACAACATACTAAATATAATGGGAACCAGGCAGAGCACTAGTTTTCCCTCTCTATATTCAGTGAACCGCAGGCCAGAAATTATACTAGAGGCCAGAGGCATCATTTTAATGATGCTAGCCCAATGCCTTGAATTTCAATAGCATCTTTCTTGTGAGAAGCTCAAAGCTTGACTCATCCTCCAAGAATTCAAATAAGTGTGGCATGGGGTGGGTTTCAATGGACTTAGAAAGTTTGGGAACATAAGAGAGACATTTATTGCAGCATGGTTAAGCCACGGCCTCGTTTTTTTTTTTTATTTCCTTGTCCTTATTGGCACTACTGAGAAGCAGAACGTGCCTTCCACACAGAGTGATGTGACTTAATAGAGGCTATGGAAATTTGAAAAACAAAACAAAACAAAAAAACAGCAACAACCAAAACACTCTCCATTTTCATTTGTGCTGGTTATCTCCCATTTATCTTTCATATTCATGTTCCACCTTACCCTGTGTTATAGGGACTGACCTGTAATGATCACATGAAAAGAACCACCTTATCCTCTCTGGCTTTAGATTGGGTTTGATTAATATGGAGCCCTAGTAGGAGACCAGAAAAAGTGGGAAGAGTGAGGGGGCATATTTACTCCCTTGGGTTCCTCCCTGCAGACTTCATAGGCTATCTATGTCCCTTGACCATGGTCATAGCACCTATCAGGGTGCTCTCCTCACACAGGCCCTGCTTTCCCTTATTTCTATTAATCATTCATTCTCCTTGTCTTTTTATATCTATGAGGTAACCTATACTCTCACCCTACCTCCATGATAGTAACCCCAAAATCCCACACTATCCCTTTTGGCTTTGCTACTACATGTTTACCACTTTGCAAATAGCTTCTTTATTAAACTCCCCTTGAATCATTTAGTTTGAGATTTTCCAACTACTTTCTGCCAGCACTCTGACTGATATATTACCCTGGGATAGTGTCTGACACTCTGTCATTGGAGATTTATACTTTTAGCTTTCATTTTGCCATCAGAAGAACACTGTTAGAAACTTCAAATCCATTATCAGCCACTTACATATCCGTATCAAACATATTTTCCCATGATTTAACAACTCATCTTACTTGATGTCATTCAAAAAAGGAATATATCATAATTTATCAATAGACTGTTGACAGTGGATGTATGTTTTTTATGCTTATATTCCACTGCTGGAGACAGTGTAGTGCAATGGTTAAAAGTCAAGATCATCTGGATTTTAATCTTTGCTCTATTGCTTATAATTGTAACTTTAAATGATTTGCTGACCATCCTGAATCTTGGTTTCATTATCTGGGAAATAAGAATAATAACAGTACCTATCTCATGGGGTTATCAGTTATTAGCAACAACTAGCATATTTTAGCATATTCATTCATCCATGCATATATCCTTTCTATCCATTCATTCTTTGAGTTCCTGTTATGCGTCAGGTGCTGTCCTATGCCTGGGATAAAATGCCAAGAAAAGTTACAAAATATCCATACCTAGAAGCAGCACAAGGTCTAGATCTAGAGGCAAAATACACAGACAAATATAATTACACATCACAGTCACAAATTAATGTAAAGCTTGTATAAACACTATGTAAGAGTAGTGCCAGAATCACATAATCAAATCACAAAAGCATTCTTGCTCTGATGGAAGAATGGATGCCTATTAGACAAAAAGGGGGGCTGGCAGCTGACTTGGTGGTTAAGGCTTTGAGCTCCCACATGGCTGACCATGGTTTGAGTACTGAACCTGGCAACTTGCTTTCTCTCTCTCTGTCTCTCTCTGGTCAAATAGGAGAATATTAATAACAAATAAAATTAAATTAATAATTCTTAAAAAAAAAGACAAAGAGAAAAGAGAGATTCAAATGGAGAAAAAAAAAACAAGTACAAATACCACAAGGAAAAAAAAATAGATGGGGAATATAAACAGCTAAGAAAGGGGGGCTGACAGTGGTGTGGTGGTTAAGGGCATTGGATTCTCACATGGTTGACGGCAGTTCAATTCCCAGACTTGGTGGCTTGTTTTCTCTTTCTCACTCTGTCCATCTCTGGTCAAATTAAAATAAAATTTAAAGAATGAATAAATGAAGTTAAACAAAGTCTAAAAAAGAAAGAAAGAAAGAATAGTCCAGCTGGCTATAGAAGAGTACAAAATCAAGGTAGCTATGTGTTTGAGAGTTAGATAATACAGGGTCTTGAACACAATGCTAAGATTTTTGCCTTTGTCTTAAAAGCAATAGTAAGTCACTTAAGGCTTTAAGTGTGTGTGTGTGTGTGTATGTGTGTGTGTGTGTGTGTGTGTATGAGAAAGAATGAGAGAGATAAAGAGAGAGAGATGCTTATCATATTTTTTGGGGAAAACATCATTCTATCTGTATTGTGGGAATGTGCAATGGATGCAAACAGACCAATTAGGAGGCTTTTGCAGTAGATTAGGAAAGAGATTATGGTGTCTTAGCCTAAAGTGGTGGCAGTGGAGAATGAAAATAGTGAATGAATTTAAAAGCTAAAGTAGCAGAACTTGATAATGAATTGGATACAGAGAGTGAAAGTTTTAATGGTGACCCCAATTTTCCTAATTGTGGAACTGATGAATAGTTGTTCCATTCAATGACTTAGAGCACACTGAAAGGAATCAAGTCGTCAGAGAGAGATCATATATTATATTTTGGATATGTTCTGTGTGAAAAAATTTCAAAACATTCAAAAAGATATGTCACATTTTTTTAAAAGTTTAACAGGTAATAGAAATGAACCATTGACCCATATTTTCTCTGAGGATAAAGAATATGTTTCTTCCAACTCTTTGGTTTTCTGAGTTCAAATCCTGATTTTCTGAGTTCAAATCCTATTTTCTTCACTAACCAACTAAGTAGTTTTTGGCAAGACAATTATCTTTCTTGTGCCTTAGCTCTCTCAGTTGAAAAATGAGGAGGATGAATAATATGATCTATAAAAATAAGGTACCAGCACTCTCTAAAGTGCTTTGATTTTATTAAAGTTAATAAGCCAAATATAGGAGGCAGTTTTTATAGTATTATATTGTAATCATACACTTCTACCTTCTATTCCTCAAATGAATGGCTCATAGTTAACTGCTACTTTAAATTAGGAACAGAGTAACAATTAGAGCAGACTGACTAGATATTTTAACATGAACTATTTGATTAATATAAGAAAGACACATGGCTATTATGGATCAAATTTTGGAAAGTAAGGTTGTCTGCCTTTTTGGTTACCTTTCATTAGCAACATGCAACCAGATAATTATTCCAAATTTCCATTTAATTTAATTTCAAATACCCTCACATTGGGTATTTGAACATTAACATATTGGTGTTAATGTAGCTATAGTCTAAATTATTATTTCTAAAATGACCTAAGGAAACTGACAATAAAATGTTTCTTGGTGCAAAATAGTTTCTAAAATAAAAGTAAATTAAATATAGAGGAAAATGTAGCAAAGATTTCAAACATCCCCTTAAGTGAATGTAATTACTGTGAGTGAACATTAACCTTAAGAGAATTTCTTGGCAAACAAAACAGAGAAAAATATGAGCAGTTATATAATATTTATTGCCTGATCAAAGGAATCATGCATGGCTGCATTCTAAAGGCAAATTTTCCCCCCTGGATTAAATTCTAAAAAGAATTAAGTGTATGGCTTCTTAAACTAGAGACACTGAAAAACAACATAGTCTTTTTCCATGTTTACAATAAACAAAAGTGCCCAAACTCTTGAAAACAAAAATGGAGCTGTGAGAAGTGATAAAATGGAAGAGGATTAACGTTATTGGGTACCTACTAGGTGTATTATGTTAGGTGTTTTATTTTGTTATTGTATTTTATGTTCACCAATTTCTCATGTGAATAGGAATTTAATCATTTCCATTTAAATATGGGCATCCTGAAACATGGGGATATTAAATATCCATAGACTATATCATAGGCATTTAGTCTTTGCTGTGTTAAGCATTGAATTTAAAAGTATTAATATTGGTTTCTACTGATTACTGCCCCTGGGGGTTCCTTCGTGCCCTTGCAGGTCTTAAGCTACTCCCACAGGGATGTGGGAGAGGTCTTGGCCTTAGATCCAAATTTCATACTTCTCCCACGCTGTTATGATTTCCTGAGAGTGCCGCCGCCATTTTGTAAATGGATTTCAGGGTTACCTACTACAACCTCATTCTGATTTTAGTCTCCAGGGATTTTTCTTTTCCTCCTCTCCTTAACCTTATGTGTTACTTTACACTTTCATCTGTCCTGCAGGGACAAGAGAATATTTCTTTGTTGTGCTAAGGTTTTTACAAATGACTGAGGCTCCTTCTGCTCACCTACAAAACAAAAAAAAAAAAGAAAGAAAGAGGGACCAGCAGTTAGCGTAATGGCTATGTCGCTGGACTCCCACGTAGTTGACCGCGGTTCGCGTCCCGGACCCGGTGGCTTAAACTCATGCCGGGCACATGTGTGTGCGTGCCCAAGATCCCGAGAGGAGAATGGAGAAGAAGGGATTGCAGCGTGGCCATCCCCCCCTGGGGGTGATTTCTCACTTTCTATCTCTCTGTCTCTCTCTGTCTGTCTGACGAGCGCACGCACCCTATAGCAAAAACCTCTCCAAAAAGAAAAAAAATCTAGAATTATTTCAAGAAATACTTTACAACAGAGATGGTTTTGAACTCCAGTTTTCACACATAGTAATTTTGTGACCTTGGGTCAGCTATCTCCAATTTCTGCACTTCTTTCTTCATTTCCAAAGTGAAGATAAACAGTGTTGGCCTAATTAGACAATTTTGATGATTAAATGAGATAATAGACATAATGTGCTAAGGTCAAGGTCCAGCATATAATATGTGTCCACTCATTAGAATATTCTAAAGTAGCTTGCTCAATTAGAGTACATGAGAGGTAAGATATACACAAAAATAAACTCAAAATGGATCAATTATCTAAACACAAAAGCTAAAATTACAAAAGCTCTCTAAGAAAATATAGGGGAAAAGCATCATGGTGTTGGATTTAGCAATGATTTCTTGGTTATGGCACCAAAATCACAGGATTACAGCAAAATCACAAAATTACAGCAACAAAAATAAATAAATTCCTCAAAATTAAAAACTTTAGTGCATTAAAGGACACTATTGGCAGAGTAAAAAGGCATCACAGAGAATTAGAGAAAATATTTACAAATCTATACCTGATAAGAGATTAAAATCCAAAATATATAAGGAAGTCCCACAGCTCAACAACAAAAATAATAATTTTTGAATAAATATTTCTCCAAAGAAGATATACAAATTGCCAATAAGCACATAAAAGATGTTCAATATCATTAGTCATTAGGGAAATGTAAATCCAAACCACATTGAGATGTGAACTGCTACACATTAGGATGCCTATTATTATAAAAACAAAGTAACAGAAAATTAAAAGTTTTGGTAAGGATGTAGAGGAATGGGAACCCTGTTGCATTGTTGGTAGAAATATAAGAAATATAAGCCACTGCGAAAAATTGTATGGTGGTTTCTTGAAGATTTAAATGTAAAATTATTGTATGATCTATGAATTCCACTTTTGGAATGTACCTAAAATATTTCAAAACAGGGCCTTATACAGATATTTGTATACCCATGTTCATAGCCAAGAGTTGGAAGCAACCCAAGTGTCCTTCAACAAATAAATGAACAAAAATAAACAGTAAAAATAAAAAATAAAACACCAAACAAACAAACGAAAAACTGTAGGCTATACTTACAATAGAATATTATCCAACCTTAAAAAGAGATGAACTTCTGATACATGCTGCAATGCGGATGAACTTTGATCTGTTAGGCTAAATGAAATAAGCAGATCACAAAAATATGGATGTTGTATGATTCCACTTACCTCAGTTATCTGGAGTAGTCACATTCATACAATCCGGGAGCATGGTGGTTTTCAGGGGCTGGAGGGAGATAGGAAATAGGAATTACTGTTTAATGTGTAGAGAGTTTGGGGAAGATTACAGTATTCTAGTGATAGAATAGAGGTGATTTCACAGCAGTGTGAGTGTACTTAATGCCACAGAACTACCTACTTAAAAATAGCTTAAATGGTTAATTTTATGTTATAATTATTTAGCCATGGTAAACAAAAATAGAGTGCCTAGTAACTCTCAAGAATCACAGGCAGAAACACCTTGCCCATTAAGAGAACAGCAAGTTCAATCTAAGTGACAACTCATGACACATTAACTATAACTGCAAAATGATCTACACAAAATAACCCAAGTATGTGCCATAAACTCAAGTATGTGTTCATGTGGGCTAAGGTTATGTTTACGATGTTAGGAAATTCTCGCCCCAGTACCTGTTGTTCTCAGTTCTCAATTTCAGCCTTTTTGGTATGACACAAAACACATTTTTTCCCCCTGGAATATTTTAATCTTTAACTGCCCTTTCTGGTTACTGTCATAGGAACATCCAGCAAACCTGGGAATTAGCTAATTCTATACCTTGTTTTTAATGCATGTACATTTAAGATTAGCCTTAGGCAAGAGAGGCTTTTCTTTTGTCTATTTTTCTTTAATCTCTTTTCTCCATCTTCTGAAACATAACTTACAAAAGCTGACCCAGGATATAGGAGTTTCTTGGTTCCCCTTCTCTCATCAATCCATATTTCTGCCCCATTTCAGAAAGCAAAACCCACTCAAGGATTCAAAGTATATTAACATTTGATAATTTGTTTAAGTATTTCCAAAATTCAACATGGTTTGCATTTTGATGTGAGCTGTCAATGCTTCATCTGAAACAGATGACGTAAAAGTCCCTAGAAAAGTATGAGGCAAATGGAATATACAGCTCTTGTGGTACATCTCAAATAATGCAAAAGATGCTGCATACTATATTGAGATGTGAGTCTGACTTCATGTAAGCTACTGTTATTGGTTTTTTCGCATGAACACTATGGAAAGGCAGGAGTAAAAAAAAAAAATCAACCAATGTGTGATTTCTTGATATATTTATTGAACACCCTCTGACTTAGTTCATTTCAAGTGTTTTTTTAAATGGCTGCTCAAGAGCAACCAATAAACACATGTGTACACACACACACACACACACACACACACACACACACACCACTTCCCTTTCCACTTTGATCAGACAAATAATAGCATAGCATGCTGATTAATGGTCCACTGGTAAGAAAAGACACAGCACACGTGGCATTTCAGGAGAAAAAGATGCTTTTTCAAACAGTGATTGAAGGGTGATAATATTTCAAGGTGGCATCACATGAGACTCATTTCCCAATTTGAAGGGAACTACCAGGCTGAAAAAGAGATTGGCCCTGACCTGCAGGCATGACACAGAGTACAGAAACAGGTACTGGGGTATTAGCATCATGTTGTGTTTATAATTTGTTTATTTTTTTTTAATTTACTTTCAGCTGTGCAGCCTTCTCTAATGTTTCTCCTGTGGCCATGCTGTTTTTAACTTTGGCATGTTTTATTAAAAACAAAACAAAACAAAACAAAAAACCCACACAGTAGCAATTGAACTCCAGAGAACAAAACAGCCCCAACTTTGTTGTCTTTAGCAAAATAAGAGATTTTGTGTTGCTTTAGGGACAGCAGAAGTAGAAGTTGCACTTCTGGTAAAATTAAAGGAATAAGTGTCAGTAAGGAATGATTATTTCATGGACCCAATATCATGATTTATCTCCTCAAAAAGAGACAAATTCTATGCATGGAACATCAATAAGTAAACATTAGAGAATCATTCCTATATTGCTGCAAAGAAAATCTTTTGCTAATTTCCTTCTTTTCAAATTCTTTTACTTCTTAGTTATTTCTTAGTATCCACTAATCCCTTTTGGTTTTCACTTCAACTTATTTCCTACTCCATCTGTTAGATCTATTCCTTTCACAGTTTTGCTTAACAGTCCTTTAATTCAATAAGCAGATTAACTTGAAAAGGAAAGCATTAAAATGGCAAAGATAATATAAGATATGGATCATCATGATAAAGACAAAATAGGTAGCACATATAATAGGCAAGAGAACTAATATTCGAGTGGAGTTTTTATTAAAGTTTATTTATTTTATTCATGATAAAGAGTATGTGTGAACACATAAGCAAGAAAGAGAGAGAAGGACCCCTTAACAGGGTTCTATCATACCACAATCCCCTTTCTCCAGCCCTCTAGCTCTTCAGGATCCTGGGCAGGCACACACTCACCTGCTGGTTTTTTGTGTTGACTTAGGAATCAGACCATGCAGTTGGCCATGTGACTTTGGACACTGCAGTGTAGTTTGCTTCTGACTGTGCCACCAGACTGGACCTTAGTAGGTTATTCATACAGTTTTTTTTTTTTCTTTCTTTTGTTTTAGAGAGATTTTTGCTATAGGGCACATGCGCTCACTGAAGAAATAGAAACAGAGAAAGAAAGCAAGGAATCACCCCCCATAGGTGATAGTCATGCTGCAAACCCTTCTCCCCCATTCTCTTCTTGGGATTTTGGGCATGCATGCACATGCACCTGGCATGAGTTTTAAGCCAACAGGTCTGGGACTCGAACTGTGGTTGACTATGTGGGAGTCCAGTGATGTAACCATTATGCCACCAGTTGCTCCCAGTTTTTTTCTTTGTAAAAGTCACACGAAAATACATTTTTGTGAAAGGAAAAGATCGGTATGAAAAATGTTACATGGGGACCAGCAGTTAGCGTAATGGCTATGTCGCTGGACTCCCATGTAGTCAACCGTGGTTCGCGTCCCGGACCTGGTGGCTTAAACTCATGCTGGGCGCGTGTGCGTGCGTGCCCAAGATCCCAAGAGGAGAAAGGAGGAGACGGGATTGCGGCGTGGCCATACCCCCCTGGGGTGTGATTTCTCACTTTTTGTCTCTCTGTCTCTGTCTGTCTGGCGAGCGCACGTGCCCTATAGCAAAAAAAACCTCTCCAAAAAAAAAAAAAAAAAAAAAGACATGAAGTAGACATGCTCATGTTTTCCTGATAAGTTTATTTTTGAGATTATTATCACTGCAAAATTCTAATTCTTTTAGGTTTTCTCTGGGGCCATGGGAGTTTAAGATTTACCTAAAAAATAACTATGACTCATACTGTGAATTTTAATACCTAAAACCCAATTCGTTGGTTCTTAAATTAATTTTTTGAGAGAGATTTTTTTTTTTTTTTTGGCTGTAGGGCACGCACACATGCTAGAGAGACAGAGAAATAGACAGAAAGCAAGAAATCACCACCTAGGGGATGGCCAGGCCACAATTTCTTCTCTTTCATTCTCTTTTTGGGATTGTGGTCACACATGCACACACGCCTCGCCAGTCATGAGTTTCAAGCCACCAAGATAGGAACTCTAACTGTGATTGAGCACATGGGAGTCCAGTGCCTTAACCACTACACCACCTGCTGGCCCCTCAGATTAACTCTTTTAAAAACCTGGTCATTAACTTAAAGATTGGAACCTACTAGCCCTGGCCACAGAGCCAGTCCTTTCTACCCTTTTACTTTTATAGAGCACATATAGTATTTCTGGGGTCATACACTCCAGTTCTCAAGGAGTTTTGTAGTTTTAGAAAATCCTATCTGAAGATTTTAGAGAGGAAACAGGATTTAACTTTTCTCATGACTTTCCATCATGTTTCCTTCCCACTACACCCTAATCTTCACCTGTATAACGATCACTCCACTATCAGTGAATGTTTTGCCATAACTTGCACACCTTTCTCCTCCTTGTATTTCTAAAATTTAGGGGAACAAAATACGTATGTGTTATAATTTTGTACAGAAAGTGTAGAAAAGATTATTTCCAAGTCAAGTAGATAAAAAGAGTCAAGTAATCTATTCAGAAGTCATTGTATGAAAACTAAAACACTAAATAATGGGGAGGAAAACACAAGATTTTCAACATGCACGTTGAAATCACATTATAAATGTCTTTTTGTTGTTCATGTTAAAAACTTTACTTGAAATATTGTTGCAAATGTCACAAACTTATAAGTGATACTTATTTTAGTAAAATCCACTTGGTGGCTTAATCAAATCTTGGATAGAACTGAGGACAGATATTCTCATGAATTTTGCTAAATTTAAAAGAAGTTCAAATATTTTAGGATATACCATATTTTATTGATTTCCCCCACATTTTAGCATCTATGAAATCAGTACAGCCCTTAGAATGGATGGCATATCAGAATTTAATAGACAGTTTATTTTCCTTTCTTGGTGCAAAAAATATAGTACATCATAAAAGTGGGTGGCATCTTACATTTGATAAAACATAGTGATAACTTACCAATATTACTAAACCAATTTATACTTTATTTTCTACATTTGATTATTCAAATTTTTAAGAATGGAAAATGACTTCTCTAGTAACTTCCTGAAACTTGAAATCTAATTTTATTTTAATGCCTTCCTTTATGAATAGTGATAATTTAATCTCATGCTACTTTCATAAACAGTACAATACTGAAAGGATTGGCATACCACATCCATATTCTAAGAGATATCTATTGACTGATCTAGATAGAAGCATGAATATATTTGATTCAATTTTTTGTAATAACTAATTTCTCTATTGTTTATAATAGGAAAGTTCTTTGTTATCACAGCAATAAGAGTACATAAATTTACCAATGTCAAAGAAATCCAAATTAAGTTTTTTGTTTTTTTTTTGGAAAGGTTTTTGCTATAGGGCACATGTGCTTGCCAGAAAGACAGAGAGAGACAAAAAGTGAGAAATCAACCCACCACAGGGGATAGCTATGCCTCAAACCCTTCTCCTCCATTTTCCTCTATGGATCTTGGGCACGCAGGCACATGCACTCACTGGGGCTGGGACTCAAACCATGGTCGACCACATGGGAGTCCAGCGACATAGCTATTACTCCAACTGCTGGTCCCCCAAATTAAGTTTTTTTTTGGGGGGGGGAGAGATTCTCGCTACAGGGCGCATGCGTTCGCCAGACAGACAGACAGAGACATAGAGACAGAAAGCGAGAAATCACCCCCCAGGGGAGATGGTCACACCATAATCCCTTCTCCTCCATTCTCCTCTCGGGATCTTGGGCACGCACGCACACATGCGGCCCGCATGAGTTTAAGCCACCGGGTCCGGGACGCAAACCGTGGTCAACTATGTGGGAGTCCAGCGACATAGCCATTACGCTAACTGCTGGTTCCCGCCCAAATTAAGTTTTAAAAACGTTTTAACTGTGGCTGATAATTTATTTAGCTGGAGATAAGAAAAAATATTAATACAATAAAATGACAATGATTAAAAATACACTTTTGGGACCAGCAGTTAGCGTAATGACTATGTCGCTGGACTCCCACTTAGTCAAGCGCGGTTCGAGTCCTGGACCCGGTGGTTTAAACTCACGCCGAGCGCGTGTGCGTGTGTGCCCAAGATTCTGAGAGGAGAATGGAGGAGAAGGGATTGTGGCGTGGCCATCCCCCCTGGGGGGGGTGATTTATCGCTTTCTGTCTCTCTGTCTCTCTCTGTCTGTCTGGCGAGCGCAAGCACCCTATAGCAAAAACCTCTCCAAAAAAAAAAAAAAGAAGAAAAAAAATACACTTTTAGTGCATATCAGATGTTAACAAATGTTATTTAGAAATACGGATTAACATTTGTAATAAAATGCAAATGATAATTAAAATTATTTGTCAGTCCATATTTATCTCTTGAGCCATAAATGAGTTTAGAATATACTATACCTGATACAACATTATAATTTGTAATAGGAAACACAATTTCTTTTTTATTAAAAATGTTTTAGCCTTAGGGCACATGCACTTACAGGAGAGAGAGAGAGAGAGAGACAGAGACATTGAGAGAGAAAGTGAGAAATTACCTCCCGGGGGGATGGTCATGCCACAATCTCTTCTCCTCCATTCTCATTTCGGGATCTTGGGCACGCACACACAAGTGCACAACATGAATTTCAACCAACCAGATCCCAGACTTGAATTGCAGTGGGCCATGCTGGAGTCCAGCGACATAACCACCACATCATCTGCTGGTCCATGAAACTCAATTTCTAATAATTAACTATCTATGGCTTTACTCAAACTTCAGGATATTTAAGTTGCTGATTTGCTATGGGCAAAACTATTGTAATAATACAGTTTAAGCAATTAATATGGACTCTATGAAAGCAAAATAAGCAAATATTTTAACTAATTTTATGGCAAATTAATACAATAGCATCTTTTCTGTGGGCTTGAATTATCTGTATTTTCTTTCTACACTAAGTGAATTCATAGGTGATTATTTAAATAATGCATTATAAAATTAACTCCTAGAAGTCTGGTATCAGTTTTTATAACTCTGTATTCCAGTACTCTGCAAAATATTTTGAATACAATAGAGTCTCATAAATGGTCTGTGGAATTAACTGCAAAAGTAGAAAAACACATTGCCTAGCTGCATGGTATAAATAATTTGGGCCAGTCCTGTAGTCTAGTGGTTAAGGGAGTTGGATCCCACATGACCAACTGTGGTTTGAACCCCAGCCCTGACACTAGGTGCATGTGGATGTGTGCCCCAAATCCTGAAAGTATGGAAAAATGTAGGAGAAGGGATTGAGACACAATTATGTCCCATCGGAGGGTACTTTCTCTCATTCTCTCTCTGTATCTCTCTGTCTCTCTCCGGTAAGCACACACATCTTCTGGCAATTAAATAAAATACATTTTATGGGGGTTATATAGTTTTTCCCCCACTGTATAACAGTTTCAGACTCAAACATAGTAATTTATCACATAAAAAACATTTTCAGTAACATGCGAATATATTTATATTGTTAGCTGTGGTTAAAGACAAGAAAATTATTACTCAATACTTCAGCATCCTCATATACAAAAATTAGGAGATGAACATGTTTAGTTCACACATAGGCCGAAATATTTTATGAAATAAAAATTACTATATGCATTTAATTTTTTTGTTTGAGAGAGATTTTTACTATAGGACATGTGTGCACACTGGACAGACAGAGAGAGACAGAGAGAAAGCAAGAAATCACCCCCGAGGGAGGAAAATCACATTGTAATCTCTTCTCGTCCATTCTCCTTTTGGGATCTTGGGTTTGCACACACACATGCACCTGCCTGCCATGAGTTTCAAGCCACTATGTCCAGGACTCAAACTATGTTTGGTCACGTGGGAGTCCAACACCTTAATCACTACACCATCTGCTGGGCTGTAAGTTTAATTTTTTAAGTTCAGGGCTACCAAGTTGTATGACACTGAAGATCACCATCCATATCTAAAATATATAGGTTGAGGTTTTCTTTTTAATCTCTGTTTTTTATCTTTTTAAGTTTATTTGTTTAAGAGAGAGAGAAAAAAACAGTCACCCTCAACAGGGTCTTCATAGCTAGGTGATGCACCCCGAAACTCAACCAGGTCAGATCAAGGACACATGTGTGCTGGGTATGTACAGAGAAACCTTAGGATGCAAACTCACCTCCCTCCCATGTGGATATAGCATCACACAGTGTTGTGTTACCACTGCACCACTGTATGGGCCCCCTGACTTCATTTTTGATGTTTCATTGCTGATAGATTTCAGGTCTTTTCCCTTCTGCCCCACATTTTGGGGAAGCTAAGAAAGCTTGGGCACTCCTTCCTTTTTTGGTGCCAGCTATAAATTTAAAGGTCACAAACCCCAGTTTATGTGCAAAAATCCTAATCCTGACTCCAACCCTAACCACGTAAATACCCCAATCTAGTCTCTTTTTCCTGATCTCTCAAGCCATTTTCAGCCCAGCTTGGGAGACACCCTGGTCTCCCTAGAAAGCTTCATTATATAGTAATTAGACCTTTTCATATCCTTGTGTGTACGTGTGTGTGTGTGTGTGTGTGTGTGTGTGTGTGTAGGTGTGTGTGTGCTATCAACAGTATTGATATTGAACTTTTTGAGTATGGAGAAATCCACCTCACTTCTGCAGAGTGTCCCACAACAATGTCCATCAGTCAATATAAATGGATTTCCTTTTAGCTACACAAGTATATATCTAGCATGGCTGTATGCAGTGGTACTGGGTAGTTCCATTGATTTGCAATAACAGAAATACTACATTTTGTGCTTTTGAATAATACCAGTTTATTTCTAGATAGAGGTTATCTATTTTCAACAACCTTCCCCCTATCAAGTACCTCTTCACAAATGAAGAAATAAAATAGCAGAAAGAAGTAATTTATGCAGTGTACTACATTTGTTCAGGGAAGGACAAAAACTAGAACCTGAGTCTTTTAGTTCCCAGTACAGTGCTAGTTGTAGTACACTACTTTGCTTTTATGTCCTATCCACCAACTTCAAAGAGATGTGGCCTTGAGATCTTCCAGGGTATAACTTTCACTTCACTTTATATAAAAAGTTATTCTGGAGACAAACACATTTCATAGCCTTCCAAGCCATGCCTGCTGACCCAACTCTACCTTAGAACTGTAGATGAATTCCTGTTTGTCCAGTCAAACTTCCAAAAAGAACCACTTACTAATTATAAATCTGAGTATAGTGTCTCAAACATATGTTTTGTTATTACATATTTCTATGTATTGCCTCTTCACTCAAAGCATAAGTTTCTGAACATGTAATAGTTGATCAATTAATATTTATTTCTTCATTAATATATCAGTAACGCCAAGTAATCACTACATCTTATCATTAGAGAAAACGAGTGTTAAAAACTTGTCTTTGGTCAATATACTCACAATTTCCTACAATCCCAGTTTCTAATAAAAAGTAAGCAAGATTGAGGCCAGCAGGTAGCATGTGGTTAAGGCACTGGACTCCCACATGACTAGCCAGGTTCAAGTCTCAGACCCGGAGGCCAGAGAATCATACTGAGTATGTGTGTGTGCATGTCCAAAATCCCAAGAAGAGGATAGAATAAAAGGCATTGTGGCATACCCATCCCCACACAGGGGTGATTTCTCACTTTCTCCTTCTCTGTCTCTCTTCAGCAAGCATAGGCACCCTATGGCAAAAGACATTTTGTTTTTCCTTTTACATCAAGATATAAAGGAGAAGCCAATCCTGTGAAGTGTACTTTAAGTCCCTTAACTGATTTTCATTCCATTTGATATTACAAGCTATTTTTCTGTAATCAAGGCAAATGTTCTAGTTTTTGTTCTTATGGAAGTTTTCCTTATGGGTTGTTGTTGATTGAATAGCACGTTGTATTTAGTTTATCTATGCAATGAAAACAGTTTTATAGGAGAAACAAACAACAAAGGGAAATATAAAAAAGAGGGTCTATGTCCCCTAAACAACTGCCTGCAATCTCACTTTGGAGAAAATTTTGTAACCAACATATTTTAAAATTATATCAAGCCCGTTATGGCCTAACATCATTTTCACCTTTATTACATTATGTTTGTGAAAATTTCTACCAATTTTCATGGATTTAACAAAATGGGATTTTTGTATCATAGACTATAGGAGAAGGAATTAGGGGAAAATAATTTAGAGGAATAGGCTGATTGTTTTAGTGGGCGATGAGCAGTGCCATTATCAGGATATAAAAAAGAAAGCATAGCTGGTATTTTGTTTTGCTCAATGCACATTTTCCTTGTCTTAGTCTGTTCAGGCCGCTATAACAAGAGCCCTTAGACTGCATAATCTCTAAACACCAGAAATGTGTTGCTCATATGGCTCTGGAGGCTAGGAAGTCAAGACCTCAGCACTAGCAGTTTCAGTGTCTGCTGAGGGCCCTGTTCCCCATAGATGACATTTTCTCTTTGGTCTCGCATGGTGGAAAGGGATAAAGCAGCTCTCTGGGGGTCTATTTTATTTTTAATTGCTGGAGGGCACATGTGCTTACCGGAAAGAGGCAGAAGAAAGGGAGAAGTATCCGCCAATGGGATGTGGTTGGTCATGTCACAAACACTTCTCCATTTCTCCTTCCTGTTGGGGTTTTAGGCATGCACACACATATGTCGGCATGCTTTGCAAGCCATAGGGTCAGGATTTAAACCATGGTTGTCCATATAGGATCTGACTCCCCTTACCACTAGGCTATGGAGTCAGCCCTGGGGTCCTTTTTATAGTGAAACTAATCCCATTCATAAAGTCAGAGATCTCACAATCTAATCATCTTCTAAAAGTCTCACATCTTAATACCATCACATTTGGGATAGTCACAATATATGAATTTTGGGGGACACCAGCATTCGGACCATAGCATCATGTTGGCATTAGTGTAAAGTCCTTTAGTTCTAAATATTCTGGATATTTCATAGGACCAAATAATTACCTAGAAATATAACCTATATATTTTACAGTGAAAACATTTTCATGAATATTCAAATACTCACTAGAAAGTTATTGAAACAGATTTTGCAGCAATTAGACTGTAGATTTCTAGGGATCAATATATTTAAATATAACATAATGAATGTAAGTTCAAAAGGTCTGTTCACTCACTAGTCCAATGTGTTTCAGCATTAAAAATCATAATTATACATAATTAACAACTGTCTATTACAGCAATAATTGCAGAGATAGGAAAACAGAGGAAGAGGCAGAAAGAGAATAAACCAATAGGTAAAAAATAAATTTTACACTTTATCTTTCCCTGGAAAGTTTTCAATTTAGCATTGAAAAGTTTACCAGTTGAAAGTGGGCTATCTCTCTTTTCATTTCACTAAGGTAATTGATTATCAGTAATTGACATGAAATTTCTTTCAAATGAGACCTTTTGTTGGGAGAAGAAAGAATTATAGTGCACAGTCAGGAAATCTCTCTCTGTATAGTCCCAAATAATTGGCTGCCAGCATCTATTTTTGTTGGTATATGTCAGTTCCATAAAGCTAATCAACCTATTATCTAGATCTCTGTTTGATATTGCCAGCAAAATGTTATCTAAAATGGCATCATTTATAGTTTTAAAATTTCAAGATTTTAAAAAATAACTTTTAGTTTTAGAGGTGAGAATGTAACCTGTGACCTTATAGAGGTAAAAAAAAAACAATTGCAATTATGTATAGCTGAATTATTCTAAAGAGAGATCGAGGTTCTACTTTTCTGTTATTGTAGCCTTCTGAAAATAGAAATTTATTTAATTACAATATATAGATAACTTGAGAATTGGAAGACAGTTATAATGATCTATGTAAGTTTTTCAAATAGCAGCACGAAACTGAAACTTCACTTAATATAACAATGCATTATCACATAAGGTTCTGCACACATTCACTATATCACAGATGTAATGATGACATTATATATTAATACATGCTCAACATACTCGTAACTTATAATTAAATTCAAAGTACAGTGTATTCTTATGCCAAGCTATTAATTTTCTAAAGGTTGAAAGTATTTGTTACATTTGTTTACTACTTTGGCTTTTAACTTATTTTAAATGTGTCCATGAAGTATAATTTTTCATGTGGTCTCTGTTTCAATTAATCAGAGACGTTTCTCTAAATGCTTAATACTTTCCACTTAAAATTTTGGAACCTAAGCAGCTGAACACAAGAAATTCAGGTCCTATAGACTCCTCTATAGCCAGGTGTTTTACTGATAGCCAGGACTACATCAAAATCCCTAATATCCCTTTATCACTACTAAGGCCAAAACAGACCTGTTGGCAGAGGGTTCAAATCTGTTTTGTCATTTAATAGCTGTTTGAACTTGAATATGTTACCAAAGGTCTCTGTGCCTTTGTTACTTCATCTGTAAACTGGTAGCAATGATCAGACCTGCCTTGGGAATTATTGGGAAAATTAAACAAATTAGTATATGTGACTCTTAGAATAGTACCTCAGTAGTAAGTGCTATGGAATCAGTTGCCATTTAAAAAAAATTTCAGAGGGCATATGTGCTTGCTTGCCAGAGACAGAGAGACAAAGGGAGAAAGCACCACTCAAATGGGATGTGGTCATGCCACAATACCTTCTCTTCCATTTCTCCATCTTGTCAGAATCTGAGAGATACATGCACAAGCACCCAGTATGTTCTTTTTTTTTTTTTTTTTTGAGAGATTTTCGCCACAGGGCGCATGTGCCAGACAGACAGAAAGAGACAGAGAGACAGAAAGCAAGAAATCACCCCCTGGGGGGATGGTCACGCCGCAATCCCTTCTCCTCCATTCTCCTCTCGGGATCTTGGGCACGCACGCACACGCGCCCGGTGTGAGTTTTAAGCCACCGGGTCCGGGACGCGAACCACGGTCGGCTACGTGGGAGTCCAGCGACATAGCCATTACGCTAACTGCTGGTTCCCCACCCAGTATGTTCTTTAAGCTTCTGGGGCTGGGGCTGGGACTTGAATTGTGTCAATTTCCCTGAAGTTTTCCTGACAGGTTTCAAAAGAGTGCTACTACTTCAATGTGAAGTTTTGGCAGCGATGAAACTCAGGAGAGCTCTATGAATGATTTTTGGCTTCTCTTTGCTCTTAGGATTACAACAGAACTGCTGCATGAAGTCTAAGTTCTCAAATACTTTGGTTCCTACCTATCTATTCAGCATCATGTTATACCATGTTGAAGCCATAATGGCTGTGTCTCACCCTCTCAAAATCTTGTCTTAATCCTTTTTTTCTATATATTTTGTCATATAGAGCTATGCATATATCCTCTGCATTGGATGTCCTTCCCTCATCTGTTCACCTGTTTGACTCCTGTGTATCCTTCAGACGTTATCTCAGTGTCATTGCCCAGGCAAGAACTCCATTAAATGCTCTCACAGCTCTGTGAAACTCTTCTTATAGATTTTATTTGTGTTGTAACTATGCATTAATTTGTATCATTGTTTGAATGTGGTTTGTTTCCACCACTGTATTTTTAAGTGCTAGGAGGGCAGATATTACACATGCTTTTGAGTAACACTATAGTGCTCACAATGGTGCCTAATACAAAGTAGGACTATAAGTATTTATTGAATAAGTGAATGAATAAATGATAAAATAGGGTAACATTATGCATTATGCCACATCATCTTCATTTACACTAAATATAAACCACAATGAATATAATTTTTTAAGAATTATTTATTTTATTCATTATTATTATTACTATTTAATTTGTTATAGAGGACATACACTCACCAGAGAGAGACAGAAAAAGAGAGAGAGAGAAAGTGTGAAAGCAAGCTACCAGGTCTGGGACTCAAACCACAGTTGTTCACATGAGACTCCAATATCTGAACTACCATGCCACCTATTGGCTCCTAAATTTTTTTAAGAATTATTTTATTTTATTAATTATTATTATTATTATTATTCAGTTTCACTAGATAGAGACAGAGAAAGCAAGAGAGAGGAAGAGTGAGAAAGCAAGCTGCCAGGTCTGAGATTTGAACAGCAGTTGGCCATGTGGGAATCAAGTGATTAACCACCACACCACCTGCCAGCCCCATGAACCTAAAAATTTTGAAAGCCATAAATACTTTTCATGAAAAAAGAAATTATTAATTACTCTTCATTGGTAATTCATCTATGTATTTGTCAGGATTCTCCAGAGAAACAGAATCAACAGGATAATTATATATGTAATAGTGAAGATTTATTATAGAAATATCTCAGGAGTATTTCACATCACAAGGTAGTAAAGTTTCAGAATTGGTTGTCTGCAAGCTGTGGAAAAAACTGAAAGGCTCTGATGCAGGAAAGCTGATACAGTTCTAGTCTAAGGCCTGAAGAAGGCCCTTGAACAGCTGCTGGTATGAGATCAGAATCAAAGGTTAAAGAACTTGGGAGTCTGCCTGGCTGCAGGGGCACAGGGGTCAAAAGCCAGCAGGAACAAACATAGTCAATGGGTGAGTGGAGGCACAGGGATGGAGCAGACAAATGTGTAGGAGTATAACATGCACCATGCTCTGGAAGGAAGGATGGAGAAAGGGAGAGGGATGGGGGGAGGAAACAGAGTCCCACTTCCTCTGGTGGTCCCACCCATATTGTACACTTAGACTGAAGGTGGGATTTACTCTCAGCCCACTGATTCACACACCTATCTTGTCTGGCAACACTCTCACGGACACACTTAGAAACAATGTTTTACCGGTTTTTCCAACATCCTTCAACCCAACTAAGTTGACAACTAAAATTAATCATCATAGTGTGTAAGCAAACATTTATTTTATAGGAAAGAATAACGGATAACAAGACAAAGAAAGTTTGGAGGCAATGTGATGAGACAATCTAAATACAGTACAAGCAACTTGAAATGTTTTATCTCATTGGGCTTTTACAGAAAGTCTTGATGCTTTTGATAGTTTTAAGAAACGTCTCACACAGGATTAAAATAAAATTTTAAAGAAAAATCATAGCTGAACAGTTGAGTTATTGAAGACAAATACATTGAGATAGAAATGAGGCAGTAGGTTTTTCCTTCTCTCTTAAAAGTAGTCTGAAGAAAACAACCAAAAACAAGCCTCCGCACATTCATAAGGATTAGAAATGTGTTATTACTGCTTCTGTTTTGGAATTCACTCATATGTCCAAGTCATTTTCCTTTTTTACCATAACTTCTACCACAATGATTATACTTGTGATATATTTTGGTCATCTTATTTTTTTATGAATAGGAAATGTTGAGAAAAATTCTTATACAAGTAGGCAACTGTGAGGTATGTACTGCATTTATTTTAAACCATTGCATTTGACTGATACTTTTTGTAGATTTAAAATACCCAGTCCTACAGTGTTATACTTAGCATTAAGAAATAATCCTCAGGAATGTAACAAGTAAATAAAAATTATGTTAACCATGTCCGAGTGATAAAGTTTTTTATATAAGTGTATAGACTATTTTATTAAGGTGATGTACACAAGTCACACAAGTTAAGACCTAAAATACCTCAGAAAAAGCTATACTTATTTAAAATAGGTTAGAAAGGTCCCAGAACAAATTTACAGAGATTGACAAAAGTATATCGTCTTTGGCACTTTATGTCAAGTTAAGTTATAATTACTTAAGATAGCTCTGCGATAGAGCCTTTTGGTGAATTCAGGTCTACAGACTATACCCAGATTACATTTTTAACCTCAATAATTGCAAGCATAGTATTAGACTTATGAATATAAAAAGGGGCAATGATCTTAGCTGGAACTAACTGGACAGCAGAATATGAGAGCTAGTTAAAAGCAGTCTGGGTCCTATGTGAAAAGCTTCTAAGGAATAAAACCATAATTTAATAATATTAAGTTAGTGTTCTCTACAGGCAAACCCTCAGGAATAGTGTAATTTAGTAAAGAAATTGAAGAAATAGTTAAAATTATTTCTCTCCCATATGCCATTTCAATATAACCTCTAAGTCTCTAGTCTAGGACTTTATTGGTCCTAGACAAATAACATGTAATGCAAATTAAATCCAACCAGTCTGGATTGATAGATATTTTTTCTAACCAGTGGAAGAAAGGCCTTGGTGAATAGGCTGGAAGGTCATCTTCTGTGTCTACCTGGTAAAATTTGAGGGAGCCCATAGAATGGAAAAAGGAGGCTGAATAAGGCCTGAAATTGTGTGGTGACCTTGTGTACAAAAAACCTAGTTTTATACATTTGACCTAGGTCAGCTTCAGAATAATAATTTAAACAAGCCTAATCTGTTGTAACCAATGTCCTAGAGCCAGAGTGGGGGGACATGGCTCTTTATAATCAGGGCAACACCACTTATCTAAAGACATCTTTATAGCAAAATAGTAGAATAAGTTAACAAAAAACATTAAGTATCACTATAAGGATAGTAAGTCTTTAAAACAAAATTAATTTTAGACTTAAGTTTTAAGTCTGAGGGCTCAGGTCATGGTGGTGTAAGTGGTAGGTGCCTCTGTGTGATGCGGGAGCCACATAAGAGGCCTGTGTTCAAATGCTGGAAGAACCTGAACACACTGGGCATGGTAGTGCAACTGTGATCCTGGCTGGCTGTGAAACTAGGGTGAAAGGATTGCAATGCATCAATATCCTGCTGGGAGTGCCCCCTCCCCTTTCTATTTCTCACAGAAACATGAATTAATTATCAAAAATTTAAGTCTTAGAAAATAAATTTGACAATTATTTTTTCTCTAGGTAGGAACCTCTGTGTCTAGGAAAATGTAGTAACAGCCAATAGAAGAACACCCTAACAAAATAATAATGGTCTATAATTAAGAAATTTAACTTTGTAAGCTCTCGGTATATTAAACGGTACATAAACCTACCAGTATGGAAAAGGAATAGTAAAGAAAAGCAATTACATAGAATATTATTAATATTTACAAGATCAGTTTAGCAATATTTTATAGGTCTAGCTCGTACCTGGGAGTTAAAATTGATATTTATGAAATTTGTTGAAAGCCAGTTGTCTTTTCTTGATTCTAAGCTCAATCTTAGTTCTTAAAAACTAGTTCCAGGGGAACAGTCCCAGACCCGTGGCTTGAAACTCAAGCCAGGTGCGTGTTTGTGTTTACATAAGCTCCTGAGAGAATGGAGGATAAGGGAATGAGACATGGCCATTCCTCTTGCAGGGGTGATTTCTCACTTTCCCTCTCACTGTCTCTGTTTCTCTCTTGCAAGAACACATGACTTAAGGCAAAAATCTCTTAAAAAAAATAAAAGAACCAGTTCCAGTTCAGTACTGAATGGAAGTTGTTACTTTCTAGTAATGCATTTAATAGACTTTGAACATTAGTTTTCCAAGATAAAATAGGTTTTGAAAAACACAGAAGCTCTGTGTAAACTCAGACACGAAGAAAGTTTTGCAGAGGTATCTGCACAATCCTCTCCATTGGAGGTGTTATTATGTCCTCCTGATTTTTAGAAGCAGTTGACCATCTACTGGGTTGGTGTCTGGTGAAGCTAATTTTCACCAGTGAGGTGAGTCTGTACTGCAATCTCTGAATTGTGTGAGTAAGCAAAAAAATCTTGTCCGGCTTTCCAGGGTATCTCTGGTAAAGTTCTTTGTTGGTGCTTGATCCAATATCTTAGAAGTTGTTAATGAAAAACATCAGTTCACATTTCTTCTGTAAAAAAAAATTTTACAAATCCTATGAAACTTTGATAACAACGAATATAGATGAAACTGAAATTTTTATTGAATATTATGAGTTAATGGACTTTGTAAATGTGTTTTTCTTAGTTGTTCTATTACCTGATGTTTAAATTCACATAGCATAATTAATGTGAGTGCTGAATAAGCTTGTATAAGTGTATGTCATATGATTACATCACTTGAAACCCTAAATTATACACTGCTTAATTTTATCTAATACATATTATCTAACATATTAAATTTCAATAACATTTAATAATAAAGTTAATAAATTAAAAACATAATTTATTATTTTGGATATTTTAGGAGGCTTACCTCTGAACACTAATTTCTTCATTTTAGTAGCTGAAAAATGAAATTTTTGGTATGGAGTGACATAATAATTTATTTTCATTTTATCTTTTGGCATGGAGTACATTTAATATTAACATTGAAATAAACTATGACTGTATCTTTGCAAAAATATTAAGTTAAAAACATGTTGGTGGTGTGGTGGTTAAGGCGCTGGACTTCCACATGGCCTACTGTGGTTTGAGTCCCAGACCCGGAGGCTTGAAAATCACTGTGGCATGTGTGCGTGTGTGCCCAAAGCCCAGAGAGGAAAGTGGAAGAAAAGGGATTATGATGTGACCATCCCCAAAGGGGGAGATGTTTTCTCACTTTCTCCCTCTCTCTCTTGCTCTCTCTCTCTCCAGCAAGTACACACACCCTATAGCAAAATCTTTATGTTGGGGGGGCCTGGATGGTGGAGCAGTGGTAAAATGTGATGGTGTGCATGGACAACCCACATGGGAAGTTTCTGGGTTTGTGGACAGACTTCCCTGAGTACACTGACACATGTGTGCCCATGATTCCAGCTTGACTGGGGCTGAGGGTGGATCATGATGTCAAGACCCTGTTGAGGGTGCTCTCTGTCTCTCTCACTCATGGAAAAAATAAATAAGCTTTAAATATCTGTATGCTTGACTCAAAAGAATGATAAACTGTTGTAAGGCAGTTTCAGAAGACACAAGGAATTCCTTCATTATGCTGAACCTGTTAGCTCTGCTGATAGATTTTTAAATTTTGTGTGTGCTATTGATTTTAAGTTATAGATCAATCTTAATATGAAAGCAAAATCACTTTGATTTAGGTACAGTTTTTCATTAATTTACCTTTTCTTTTCTATTTACTTATTTATTTTTCATTCAGTCACTGAACATCATCATAGCATACAAAATGTGATTTCCCATCCAGAATACATTTTATAGTGACTTAATCATACATGTTAACATCTAAAAATAATTTATCATTTCTTGTTTCATACACACACACACACACACACATATATGCATATATATTTTTCCCCTATTTATCACCCTCTGCCATTTCCCGCCCTCCTCCCACACTGTCTCTGGTGTCCACAGTTGCTTTCCATTCCTTCCCTTCACCCTGCATTTTATTGATTCACAAAATATCTTAATTAATCTAACTACTTTCAATAGCAAGTTCATTTGATATATACATATCTGTGAACACATGTCTGACTATAGACTTGAAATTCTCAGTAGAATGAATACGCTATAAAGTAGCACCAAGAGACCAGCAGTTGGCGTAATGGTTATGTCGCTGGACTCCCATGTAGTCGACAGTGGTTCAAGTCCTGGTCCCAGTGGCTTAAACTCACGCCAGGCATGTGTGCATGTTTGCCCAACAGACCAAGAGGAGAATGGAGGAGAAGTGATTGCGGCATGGCCATCCCTCCGGGAGGTGATTTCTCGCTTTCTGTCTCTCTGTCTCTCTCTCTCTTTCTGGCAGGTGCGTGCGCTCTATAGCAAAAGAAAACTCTCAAAAAAAAAATAAAATAAGTAGCACCAAACTGATGCTATATAGCTTATTATGGTCATTAAATAGGTATTTTTAAATATATTTTTTAATTTCAAGAAAAACAGTTCTAACTTTAATAAATCAATTTTTTTAAAAAAGGTGCTAAGAGAGCTTTGCTTAAAACTTAAAGCCAGGAGGACCAGCAAATGACATAATGGCTATGTCACTGGACTCCCATGTAGTTAACCATGGTTTGAGTCCTGGACCCGGTGGCTTAAACTCACACTGGGCATATGTGCATGTGTGCCTAAAACCCCAAGAGAAGAATGGAGAAGAAGGGATTGCAGCATGGCCATCCCCCTGGGGGGTAATTTCTCACTTTCTGACTCTCTGTCTCTCTCTTTCTGGTGAGCACACATGCTCTATAGCAAGAACCTCTCAAAAAACAAAAACATAAACAAATATCTTAAAGCCAGGAAACAGGTTAAGATTCTGTTCAAATAGTAGGTACATGAAGCTTTTGGCAGCTCAAGACAAGACAAAAATCCTTAAATCTGGACAACAAAACATAGAAGAAAATCAGTAATGTTTTTGTCAAAAGTCATAAAACTTTATTTCACCAGTTTAGTTTCATGTACTTAATAATCTATTTTCTACTATGGTCCAATCTTCCCATTTAGATTCTGGAATATAACATTCAATTCCAGACTTGTCCGTACCATTAAGCTGGCCATTTTCTTAGTAGTTTTTGAGCTCTTATTTCTGTGTGTCTTTAGTTTGCCTGGTATAGCACAGCCTTCAGAACTTCTTGGAAAGCTGGCCTGGTGTCACTAAATTCTTTCAGGTTTTGTTTATCTATCAATGTTCTTGTCTTTTTTTCCCATATGAAGGATAATCTTGCTGGGTACAGTATTCTTGGTTGAAATTGTTTTTCCCTTAACACTTTGAATATGTTTTCCTGTTCTTCCCATACTTGCATTGTTTCCGATGAGAGTTCCGCTGTTAAACTGACGGGATATCCTTTGTAGGTAACTTGCCGTTTCTCTCTCGCCAATCTTAGTATATTGTCTTTGTCTGAGGTTTTGGTCAATTTGGCTATAATGTCCCTTTGAAGAAGATCTTCTTAGGTTGATTGTATTTGGGTTTTTTGCACTTCTTGGGACTGGATCTTTGAATGACTCTCTAGGTTTGGAAAATTTTCTTCCATGATGTCATGGACTGGATTATCAATGCCCTTATTAGTCTCTTCACCTCCTGGGATACCAACTATTCGGATGTTTGGACATATCTAGTATTTCTCATATATTATTCTCATTTTGGGGGACTATTTTCTCAATCTTTTCTCGTCCAATGATTCTATCTTGTACATCTGATATTTGATCTCCTGTATGATCTAGTCTGCTTTTTATACTTTAAAGGGAAGTTTTGATTTCCTGTATTATGGCCTTCGTCTCTAATAGTTTCTATGGTGTGTATTTTCTCTTTCAGACTGAGCAATAACTTCCTTACCTTCTGTAAATCGTCAGCTCTTTTCTCCTGCGTCTTCTGGAGTTCATTGTCTCTCTTCTCTTTTATCTCTGTTAGCTTTGTTACTATGATTCTAAATTCTTTATCTGACATTTACGTGAGTTCCATTGTGCTGTCTGAGGATTAACAGGCATTGTTCTTTTTCCTTGAAGGAGAGGTATTTTCTTGCTTTCTCATCTTTCTTATGGCACTGTGGTGATTTCTGATCATCTGACGAGTTGTGCATTTCTTCCTAATTCTTGACATTCAATCTGAGTGTTCAGAGGTGTGCAGGAGGAGGTGATCTGCAATCTCTCTTCTGTTCCATTTTTCACCCTTTGTGTGTTAGATTCAGAGGGAATTGAGGAATATTCTCACCCTAATGGTATTCACATGTTTGGATACTGTTCACTTAGACCTGTCTAGACACTCAGTGCATGGAGACTGAGCAATCAAGGGATGAAATGAAAAGAAAACAGAAGAAGAGAAAAGAAGAAAACAATAAAAAATAAAAAAGAAAGAAAGAGACAATAAAAATTT
Source organism: Tupaia tana (assembly GCA_026018925.1). Taxonomy (NCBI): domain Eukaryota; kingdom Metazoa; phylum Chordata; class Mammalia; order Scandentia; family Tupaiidae; genus Tupaia; species Tupaia tana. The sequence continues at coordinate 58,285,711 of JAKSZU010000009.1, read as the reverse complement.
TATTTTTCAATTTTAAAAAGCAAAAATGAAAACGACTTGGCGTGGAAAGCAGTATTTCACAGCTCAAGTTCAGTAACCATCTCAGAAGGGCCTGGGTTTGTACCTCTCATAAATGGGAGGAATTGGGAGGGAGGAAAGGGTTGAATTAGCAAGATAAAGTATGGGCTTGAGAGCCCAGAAAATACTTTACCTTAAAAAAGAAAAAAACACAGGGAGACACAGAGAAACAGAAAGAGAAGGATGCAGAGGTTGCCCTCCCACTCTAGCAAAAATCCCTCTCAAAACAAATCAAAAAAAGGAAACAGAGATGAAAAATAACATATTCCAATGTTGGTCACTGTTTCCAAGAGGATTGTAAACACTATTCAAGAATTAATTTATTTCATATTGATGTACCTTACTTTATTTTAAAATGTCACAATTATTTGACAGGATTTATCCTAAATTTACTCTTAGGAAGTTAACTAAAATTAAATAGATGACTCAGGATGCCAAAGATAGGCTTGGGTTTGGCAGATAAGACTCAAGAGACAATAGCTTTCAGTTCTATCAGCATTATTTTTCTTTAAGAATAGATAACCAAGTGGGACCAGCAGACAGCATAATGATTACATCACTGAACTCCCACATGGCCAATGGCAGTTCAAGTTCCAGACCCAGTGGTTTAAAACTCATGCTGGGTATGTGTGCCGAAGTTCATGAGAAGAGAATGCAGGAAAAGGGATTGAGCGTGGTCACTCCCCCCAGGGAGTGATTTCTTAGCAGGTGATTTCTCACTTTCTGTCTCTCCAGTAAGTGCATGTACCCTATAGCAAATATCTCTCTCCTAAAAAAAATATAGATATGCAAGCACTGGGCATTTTTAGAAATGAGATCTATGGGGCCAACACATGGTGTCGGATTTGCATCATTGGACTTCCACATGGCCAACTATGGTTTGAGTCGCAGACCCAGAGGCTTAAAACTCCATTAGGCACATATGTGTGTGCATGCCCAAGATCCCAAGAGGAGAATGGAGGAGAAGGGATTGCAGCCTGGTCATTCTCAAAAACCTCTCAAAAAAAAAAAATCAACATATTTTAACATCTTTAGTGAAATATTATTTACCTACCATAAGATTCACCCATTTTCAGCATGTTATTCAATGGTTTTTAGCATATTCTTACATATGCACAACCATCATCATAAATGACTTTAAAACATTTCATCAACTTAAATGAAACCCTGTTACCATTTAGCTCCCACATACTACTCTCTATTTCTCCCCCATCTCTAAGTAACTACTAATCCATTTTTTGTCTCTACTGATTTTCCTGTTACAGAAAATAAGAGTGATTTTGATAAAAGTGAAATCACATAATATGTGATTTACCTAATATATCACATAATATATGGATCACGTAGTATGTGGTATTGAGCGACTGGCTTCTTTTACTTAGTGTATTTTCAAGTTTCATCCATGTTGTAGCATGTATCAGTACTTATTCCTTTTTTATGGAAAAATGGCATGTCATTCTATGGATATACCACATTTTGTTCATCCATTTGTCAGTTCATGGACATTTAAGCTGCTTCTACCTTTTTCTATGATGAATAGTGCTGATGGAAACAATCATGTACAAGTTTTTGGATATATTTATGCACAAAACTTGGGTATATATCTAGAAGTGAAATTGATGAGTCCTGTGGTAACTATATTAATTTATTTGGGGAACTGCCACTGTTTTCCAAGGTGATTACACCATTTAACATCCCCACCAGCAGTGTACAAGGGTCCTACTTTCTCTATATCTTCATCAACATGTGTTATTATTAGACTTTTTTATTCTAGCCATACTAATGAATGTGAAGTGGTGTTTCACTGTGGTTTTAATTTGTATGTCCCTGATAACTAATGATACTGAGAATCTTTCCATGTGCATACCAGCCATTTGTATATCTTCTTTGGATAAATGTCTGTTCGTATCATTTTCCTCATTTGAAAATTGGGCTGGTTGTCTTTTTATTGAGTTTTAAGGGTTCTTTTTATTTAAGATTTATTTAATTTTATTCATTATCATTATTACTTTTTAATGTGACCAGAGAGAGAGAGGAAAAGTGAGAAAGCAAGCCACCAGATCTGGGACTTTAATGGCAATTGGCCAAGTGGGAGTCCAGTGTCTCAACCAACATGCCACCTGCCAGTACCAAGATTTCTTTGTTTACAGGGACTCCTCACTTACTGACCAAGTTGTAAACCTATGACTAGATCATTAAGCAAATTGGTTGATAAGTGAGAAGCTTAAAGGCAGATGTCTTGTTGTGTATTGTGGTGCCATAGGGTATGTATTTTCATTAGATATCACATTAAAATAACATAATTCTATCCATACAAACAGCACCGAAAAGGGATGGAACACACGATGTCTCAGTAATATAAATCCAGCATAATGGTTTTGTTTATTCTTATAACTACCATGCATGCACAATAAAGTACAAATTTATAAATGAAATATGTACTTTTTCATGATTGCAAACACTTCATGTAGTGAATACTAACTTCCGGAAAGAGGCTAAGACTGAGAAAGGGGATTCCCAAGAGTCAGACTGGAGAAGGGAGATTCCCCGTGCCAGAAACCTGGTTAAAATCTGGAGTTATTAAGCAAGTAGGTCATTAAGGTGTGGCTATATTCTAGAAACAAAATGATCATTAGATAATGTGATTTGTAAATAAATGTTATTATGTACATCTTTTCATTTTCATGATGGTGTCCTCTGAAGCACAAAAGCTTTTAATTTTGATGAAATTGAATAGATCTTCCTTTTGTTGCTTGTACTTTCCATATCAAAGCTAGAAGTTTTTTGCCAACTGTGTATTTATAAAAATATTTTTTCTAATAATTTTACAATTTTTAGCTCTTACATTTAATTGTTTAATCCAGTTTGAATTACTTTTTGTATATGAGATGAGATGAATTGAAATAGGAGCCAAAATTTTTTTTCTACTTGTGCATATTCATTTTCCTCAGCATAGTTTGCTGACAAGACAATTCTTCCTCTCATTGGATGATACTGGCACTCTCATACAGATCACTTGACCATAGATGTATGTATGTGTTTTTGGACTGTTAATCCTAGCAAATTTATCTATATATCTGTTCTCATGCCAATATCAAACTATCATGATTACTATTGCTTTGTACTATGTTTTGAAATCAGATAGTATAAATCTACTTTATCCTTCTTCATCAAAACTGTTTTGGCTATTTTTGGTCCATTTGAGTACCATATGAATTTTAGAATGAGCTTGTCCATTTCTGCAGAGAATTCAGCTGCTATTCTGATATGGATTGAACTGAATCTGTAATTCAATTTGGGGAGTATTTCCATCTTAGCAATATTAAGTTCTCCAATCCATGAGCATGGGGTGTTGTTCCATTTATTTAGATCTTTAATTTCTATCAACAATGTTTTGCAGTTTTCTGAATAGAAATTTTGAATTATTTTATTGAATTCATTCCTATTTTATTGTTTTTGATGTTATCATAAACACAATTGTTAATTTCATTTTTGGATTTTTTCTGTGGAAACGTATACAAACACAATTGATTTTGGTTTGTTGATCTTAGATTTCCCCAACCTTGATGAACACATTTATGAGTTCTAATAGTTTTTTTAGTGAATTTCTTAGGACTTCCTTGATTTAAGATTGTATTATCTGCAAATATTTTTACTTCTTTATTTTTAATTTGGAGGTCTTTTATTTCTTTCTTCTGCCTAACTGCCCCAGCTAAAACCTCAAGTACAGTGTTAAATCAAAGTGGCAAAAGTGGACATTCTTTTCTTGCTCTTCAAGTTAGGGGAATGTATCCAGTCTTTTATCACTAAGTATAATGTTAGCTAGGATTTTTGTAGAAGCTCTTTATCTGGTTGAGAAGTTCAGTCTGTTAAGTGTTTTTGTTTTTGTTTTATGGGGGAATTTTTTAAAGATTTTTTCTCCATAGGGCATATGGGCTCATATAGAGAGAAAGAGAGAGACAGAGAGAGAAGGAAAGTGAGAAGTCATTCTCCAGAAGGAATGGCCACATTTCAGTATCTTCTCCTCATTCTCCTCTACGGATTTTAGGCATACACACACGTGCCTAGTGTATTTTTTATGCTGCTAGATTTGGAACACTAATCACAAAGTTAGCCATGAGGGAATCCAGCTGCCTTAATCACTATGCCACCTGCTGGCCCTGCTGAGTATTTTTATCATGAAAGGGTATTGGTGTTTGTTAAATGCTTTTTTCTGCATTTATTGATATAACCATGAGATTTTTGTCTTTTATTCTATTGATATGAATTATTACATTAATTTTCAAATGTTAAATTTAACTTGAAATCCTGAGGTAAGCCCCACTTGGTCATGGTGTATAACTGTCTTTATATGGTGCTGGATTTGTTTTGTCAGTATTTTGTTTGAAGATTTTTGTGTCCATATCCATAAAATACATAAGTTTGTGGTTTTATTTTCTTGTGAGGTTGATGCAGGAACGTGGAGGTGCAAGGGTGATTGGGCCCAGCACCTGCAGTGAGACACGGATTCTTATCTCATGCTCACAAAGAATTAGAGATATGGACATGGGGAGGGGATAGCAAGCAGAGTTTACTAAGATAGTGAAGGAAGAGCAGAGCTCCCAAGCAGAGAGTGGGTCCTGGAAAAATGGGTTACCAAAGAGAAACCAGGATGGATAATTTTTATTTGGGTTAGGAGGGGCCTTGTCCAGGCTTATTCTATTGTGCATATATTCCCCTCACGGTGAAGGGGTCCAGTTATTCTTTTCCTAATTTTGGAGTGGATACAAAGGTCAGGAGATTCTTTGTCTCAAATCTTTAGGCCATAAAAACCATTATCTTATCTTCCCAAATGTGGTGGGACCCGGAAAAAAAAAAAAAAAAAAAAAAAACCTTTGTTTTAGGTCTAGGTCATGCTGCCTAGGTCAATCACTGAGTCACCACTGCAATCTGTCTCCTCCAGGCAAGCAGGCACGCTGTCTTGTCTCTGAGTGTAAGTGCCATCCAACAGTGTTCAGCCCTTCTCCTTACAAGAGAATTCGTGTCAGAAAACAACTTAAATGTTTTCAGAGTCAACAGTACTGCAGGCAGTATGCACAGCTCATTAGACACTGGGAAAAGCCCAACCCAGAAATGTGAAAAACGTCTAATGAAACTGTTTTGACTTTTTCACAAATCAGAGAAGCCATACTGGTAGAAACTTGTATATTTGTTTTGAGTGTGGCAAAATCATTGTGTTTTGAGAGTCTTACTTGGGTTTGCATCCCCACAAAGAACCCAGTCTGAGGAAAGACAAGTGTCTGAATGAGAAAACCTTGTGGTCAGCTCTTGAGGTACATCAAGGAACTCATATAAGTGAAAAAAAAAAAAAAAAGCCCATAAATACCTTGAGTGTGGAAAAAAGCTGTGCTAGAAGCTCCTATCTTATTGGGCCCCAAAGAATCCATTCTGCAGAGAAGTTTGCTCCAGGGAGAGATCTAACTGTGGGAGGGAATTTGTGTATATATAATATGAGAAGAACTGTTCTCATAGTGTGGTAGCGATAACTACATGGAACAGTATGGAAATAACTTTTCGGATCCCAGAGCTTGTTCTGGGAAGAACTAGAGCAGGTCAGACTAGACCTGATGGGTAACTCAGGTAAATATATTTCTCTTTTATCTGAACCACTTAATGATTGCTTTCCTTTCACTTTATAAAATTCAGAAATCCAATAAAGGAAGGGCCTACAACCTTGTGATAGAAAAAAAAAAAATAGCCATTTTGTGATTTCATTTTGGGCCTATATCCTAACTATATTCTTAGGGTCCTTGTCTCCTACTTCAATGTTTTGTCTGGTTTATATATCAGGGTAATACTAGCTTCATAAAATGAATTGTGAAATTTGCCCCCTTTTTCTATCTCTTAAAAGTGTTTATAAAAGGGACCAGCAGTTGGCTTAATGGCTATGTCACTGGACTCCCACATAGTTGACCACGGTTCAAATCCTGAACCCAGCATCTTAAAACTCACACCAAGGGACCAGAAGATAGTGTAATGGTTACCTCACTGGACTCCCACATAGTGAACTACAGTTCAAGCCCTGGACCCAGCAGCTTAAAACTCATGCCAGGTGCATATGCGTGCATGCCAAAAATTCTGAGAGGAGAATGGAAGAGAAGGGATTGTGGCATTGCCATCCACTGTGGGGGGTGATTTATCACTTTCTGTCTCTTTGTCTCACTCTGTTTCTCTGGCAAGCACACATGCCCTATAGCAAAAATCTCTCTTAAAAACAAAGGAATTAGCGTTAATTTTCTTTTACATGTTTGGTAGACTTCAGTGGTAAATCTGTCGAGGTCTCAGTTTTTCTTTGTGAATAGTTCAGGTAAAATTGTTTGTACAGGAGCCAGCAGTTGGCGTAATGACTATGTCGCTGGACTCCCATGTAGTCGACCACGGTTCGAGTCCTGGACCTGGTGGCTTAAAATTCATGCTGGGCACATGTGCATGCGTGCCCAAGATCCCGAGAGGAGAATGAAGGAGAAGGGATTGCGGTATGGCCATCCCCCCGAGGGATGATTTCTTGCTTTCTGTCTCTCTGTCTCTCTTTGTCTGTCTGGCAAGTGCACGCACCCTATAGAAAAAACTTCTCAAAAAAAAAACTGTATGTATTATCTCAATTATGTAAAATTATAGTTATATAACGTAACATAGATTAGAAAAGAGAAAGAAGAAAATATACCACCAGGATTTTATTTATTATTTTTATTTATTTATTAGAGGTTTTTGCATTAAGATATGTGTACTTGCTGGAGCGAGAGGGAGAGACAGTGAGAGGGAAAGTGAGAAAACATCCCCCCACCAAGGTATATGGCTATATTGCAACCCCTTCTCCTCCATTCTCCTCCAGAGATCTACAGCACGCACACACATATGCATGGTGTGATTTTCAAGCCACTGGGTCTGGGACTCAAATCACAGTCAACCATGTGAGAGTCCAGCAACATAGCCACGACACCATCTGCTGACCCCACTACCAGCATTTTAAGAGCTATCTCAAGTCATCTTTATTCCTTTATTATATTTACTTTTCTATAACTAACATGCTATAATTTAATGAGAAAAAAGTTTTAAATAATTGAAAATGATTATAAGTTTCTTATTTTTCTGAAATTCTGTTTTCAGATACTATACTAATAATATGACTTACAGGTTATTAGTTCTTTCACTCCACAAACATCAAGCTAACTAGTCTATTCAAGGCGCTATACTAGGAACTAAAAAACTATGAGGTGCAAGGATAAATAAGACCATTCCTAAGGATATTAAAATATATGAAAGGACATAATCATTTAAAATAACTTCAGTTTGATACAAGTGTCTTTTAATCAATGTGTACAGAGATCGCATCTGAGGTTTCTTATGTAATCTTTATCTCAATAGTACACTGGAAAGAACAATTTCAGTCCCATTACTTTGGAATTCCTTCTCAAACAACTGGTTGTCTCCCTAACACTGCCACTGACCTTCAAGCCAGGGAATGATTTTCTGAGAAGAGCAGAAATCTGGGTACTAGTCACAGCCCTATGAAGTGTAAGTGTTCTCCCCTTAAGTAAGCAACTGAAGCTATTTTTTTAAATACCATAAAAAGTTATTATGGAAAAAAGTATGGAGGTTCCTCAGAAAACTAAAAATAGAACTGCCATGTGATCCAGTAATCCCTCTAGATATATAGCTAATGAAAAAGGAATCAGTATGTCTTTGAGATATCTACATTCCCATGTTTATTGAAGCACTTTACACAATAGCCAAGATGTGAAATCTATCTAAGTGCTCAGCAACAGACACATAGATAAGGAAAATGTGATAATACACACATACACATACATACATCAGAATATTATTCAGCCATTAAAAAAAAAGAAAGAAATTCTGTCATTCCAGACAGTATGTATGAATCTGGAGGACATTATGTTAGGTGAAATAAGTCAGTCATAGGAAGAGAAAATTTGCATCTTCTCATATGTAGAAACTAAAAATATTGGCCTCATAAAAGCAAAGAGTAGAATAGTGATTGTAAAGAGTGGGAAGGAGAGGAGAGATAGATGTTTGTATAATAGATTTTTAAAAATTACAGTTAGATAACATGAACAAATTCTAGTGTTTTATGATACAAAAAAGGTGATTAAAGTTAACAATGATTTATTGTATATTTCAGAATAGCTAAAAGAGAGGATTTTGAATGTTCCAAACACAAAATAATAATAAATATCTGAGATGATGGTTATGCTAATTTTAATTATCCTGATCATACATATTGTATCCATGTATTGAAAAATCACACTGTACCACATAAATATTTACAATTATTAAAAATTTTAAAAACTAGAGACCAGCAGTTGGCATAATGGTTATGTCCCTGGACTCCCATGTAGTCTACCACAGTTTGAGTCCCAGACCCACCAGCTTAAAACACATGGGGCAGGTATGCGTGCATGCCCAAAATCCCAAGAGGAGAATGCAGGACAAGGGATTGTAGAGTGGCCATATCTCTGGGTGATTTCTCGTTTTCTGTCTTTCTGTCTCTCTGGCAATTTTTTTTAAAAATAGTAGTAAAATGTTATAAAAAGCTAAAAGTATACATTATGTAAAATAAAATGATCATTTATAAAATATTTCTAGATGGCGGCATCAAGCATTTGGGAAGGTATAAAACTTAAGTTTACACGGTACTTGGCATCGGGTCAGTCAGTGTCATGGAGGTTCAGGCTCTGGATCCTGCATGGCTGACTGCATGGTTCAAGTTCCGTACCTAGTGGCCTTAAAAATATGGCATAGCTATCCTCCCTGGGGAGTGATTTCTCTTTAGTTTCTCTTTACTTATCTCTCTGTGTGTCTCTGGCAAGTGCATGTGTCCCATAGCAAAACTGAAAACAAATAAACGAAAAACAAAGCACCAGCATCAAACTTGGAAATAATCAGGGACTAAACAATGTACACTGGTAAAATGCAACATTCTATAACACTGAATTACATGGGAAGGTTCTAGGTTCTTATGTGAAGACATTCCTGAATAGTCCAGGCACATGCATATTCATGGTCCAGGGCGCTGAATTCAAGAGGAAATCATGATGTCAAGCCCCTGTTGGGTCAGTCCCTCTCTCTCTCTCTCTCTCTCTCTCTCTCTCTCTCTCTCTGTGTGTGTGTGTGTGTGTGTGTGTGTGTGTCTCAGTAATGGAAGAAATAAGTAAAAAAAAAAAAAACATAATAATTTTGGAATCACTAGCCTAGTTTAAAAATGCTGGTTAAACAGCAATAACACAGGTAATGTTGTCTAAGGAAGTATTGACTGAATTACTCTGTAGAAAGATAAAGTGTCTGGCTATGTAATAAAGATAATCACTACTTGTTCAAAAAGAAGCAATGACATTTTTGAACCAGGGCAGTGGTGTCAAGGTTACCATGCCATTGGTTCAATGAGAAAACACACAAAAAAAAATACATGGTGCCTTGATGAAAGCTTCCCTAGTGTCTATGCTATAGAAGATACAAGAAGAACTGAATGATTTACTTTCCATAAAATCATAAAATGATACACAAATACAAACCTAGTTAAATGGCTTTGATACACTTATTTCTTTTAAACAATTTTTTAAGAATTACTTAATTTTATTCATTATTGTTATTTTTTAATTTGACCAGAGAGAGAGAGAGAGAGAGAAGGAAAGTGAGAAAGCAAGCCACCAGTTCCAGGACTTGAATCGTGGTCGGCCATGTGAGAATCCAGGGCCTTAGCCACCGAGCAATGCCAGTCCATGCACTTATTTCTAATCTTTAGAAAGAAAATGGTCTAGAGTTTTGAGTGTTTTTTGGTTCCTCTTAAAGTTCGACAATAAAATCTCTGACAACTATTTAAATCTGAATGAGTCCTGTTTAAGTCACATGGCTTAGACTTGTTTTATTTTTGAAAAACAAAAACTATTTTTTAGAAATTTTTTTCTTTTTGTTAATCTAATTTTAACTTTCAATTACAAAACTGCCAATTAATATCTGAATATCAATCAGGGATAAACACCACATAAAATTGCAAAATGAGACCAAACTGTTCTTTGTAACTCTCATGCCCCTTTATCTTTTTAAATTTTATTTTGAATTGTGACAGGATAATTGTGCATATTTAAGGGGTAGAATGTGATGTGTTGATATGTGTAAACAATGTGGTTGCTACTGCCTTACCCACATGCACAATGTGTTCATGCCAGCTCTTGACTTCCTGGTAGGTTTCTAAAACCTTTTTATTTTCTTTGAAATATTTACTAGATCTTCATCAAAATTTCTGTGACCTACCTTACTTGCTTAAGGCTGACATCTAAACAATGTGTCTGGACAAACTATAAGTTGCAATCTTGAAGGATGAGAGCAGACTGTGTCTCACCTTATGAGTATATTTTTAGTTTAAGCTGGAGTTCTCTAGAGACCTGATATGGGACACTAGATGTGTAGCTGGCTTGGAGAACCAGTGATCTTACTGTAATAAAAAAAACCTATTTATATTAATTTTTGCTGATTTTGTTGTTTTGTTTTTGTGGAGAGGTTTTTGCTATAGGACATGTACGCTCACCAGAAAGACACAGAGAGTCAGAGAGACAGAAAACGAGAAATCACCCCCCAAGGGAAATGGCAATGCCACAATCCTTTCTCCTCCATTCTCCTCTTGGGATCTTGGGCATGCATGCTCACGCGCCCAGCATGAGTTTAAGCCACTGGGTCTGGGACTCAAACCCCACAGTTGACTACATGGGAGTACAGCGACATAGCCATCAAGCCAACTGTTGGTCCCATATTTTTGCTTCTGTTTAAGACTGATTCTTGGAAAAATTAGGTTCAACTGGAAAAATCATGCAGAGAAATGGGGCTACTACTTAACCAAGTGGCCCAAAACAAAAGATATATTTTGGACATATTTCATAGCTATATTTTACTTATCCAGAACCACAAAGAAATGTTATAAAGCAGCCTTCTTTCTATAGTGTCAATTCTTTTGATAGTACAACTAAAAACTTTTAGGATAATGGCATAAATACATACCTAAGTCTGAGAGATGAAATGAAAAGTAGAATGTATTTATAATTACCTATTACAATCACAATTTGGGCATTAAGGCAGTTGTAATGAGAGTATTCATATTATTTCTCTCAGAAAAAAAGGAAAGAAAACAAAACAAACAAACAAAAAAAAAACATCCTGAGCTCTTGGATGGTTAATTGGTTCCATTTAATAAATGGATGAATGCCAAAACAACAAACTTATGCTAGCATCCTCTAATTTTTATGTAAGTTCAGAATTTAATCATTTACAAGACAATTGTTTATTCAGTGCCTCCTGTGTTCTACGTACTTGTTCTAGACATTGAGACAAAGTGAAGAAAGACTACATCTGTAAACTCATTTTGCAAACTATGAAATTGGTCACTCAGATCTCTTCTAATTTATTAAAAAAAACACACACACATTATGACCCTTAAAAGGAAAATCAATGCTTTCTAGAGACTTTTTCACTCCTCAGAAGGGCAGCCTGGTGTAAAGTGGCACATGCATGTATGTGTGTGTTATGTATGTATTTGAAGTAAGCAACTCCTGGAAAATCTACAATTATCCCTCATTTTAAACAAGGGATTGATTACAAGAAATACACACACATACACACACACACACACACACACACACACACACACACACCTGTGCATGCCAAAATCACAAATGCTCAAGTCTCTTATATAAAATGAATAAGAATTTGCATATAACCTATGCATATCTTTCTTTACTTTAAAACATCTCTAGATTACTTATAATTCCTAATACAAATGCAAATGTTATATAAATAGTTGTTAGTCTATATTTTTTTCATTTTTATTATTTTTCATTTTTATATTGGGGTTTCTTTTTAAGCTTTTTTAAAGGTTTTTGCCATAGAACACATGTGCTCACTGGAGAGAGACAGAGAGAGCAAGAGAGAGAAAGTAAGAAATCACTTCCCAGGGGTGATGGTTACGCTGTAGTCCTTTCTCCTCCATTCTGGTCATGCACGCACATGTGCCTGACATGCTTTTCAAGTCTTCTAGTCTGGGGATCAAACTGTGGCTGGTCATATGGGAATCCAGTGCCTTACCTGCCACAAAGCCTACTGGCCTGAACTTTTTTTTCCATGAGAATATGTGCATGTGTGTGCAAGAGAGAAGAGTCTTTGACATAAAACACAGGCTGGATTCCTGGGTCATCCTGAAACTGTACAGGGCACATGTACGCATGCCCAAAATCTTAGGAGCTGGAGAGGCAGGGAAAGGTGATCATGGTGATGAGACGCCATTGAAGGTGTTCCTTTTTCTCTGTTTTTCTCATTCATGCACATGCATTCTCTATCATGAATAAAATAAATGTAAAAACTTAAACGATCAGTAAACAAGCTACCCATTAGATTTTAAGATAGATATATAGACAGATGGCAGATAGATAGAAACATACACATAGATTAATATGGATAAGTCATGTACTACATATATATAGATACCTATGTATAATTATTTCTATTAATATCTATATACATCAGAGCATTTATGAAGTGCCCTTTGTTAAAATAGTGCATGTATATAGACTTCTTTCATTTTGTCTATTTGAATAAGAGAAATTATATATGTTTTAATGTCTTTATTGACTTTTTTTAAACAACTTTCTATTAAAAATATTTGGGGTCAAAATAAGAGAAAAAAAAATGGGACTAGCAATTAGCACAACAGTAACGTCATGTACACCCACATGGTTCACTGTGGTTCAAGTCCCAGACCCATCAGCTTGAAACTCACACTGGGTGCGTGTGCATGCATGCCCAAAATCCCAAGAGGAGAATGAAGGAGAAGAGATTTCAGCATGGCCATCTCCCCTTGGGAGTGATTTCTCACTTCTGTCTCTTTGTTTCTCCCTGTCTCTCTGGTGATCTCTCACTTCCTATAGCAAAAATCTCTCTAAAAAGAAAAATAAGAGGAAAAAAGTTACAATGCACAAATTGGTTTATAATTTTAATAGCATCTTATCAGGGCTATGTGATCATGAGTAAAAGAAATACAGAACTAGGTAGGTATTTATTCCCTGACTAAGTGTATCTATACGGTACTGGACTAGTTGAAAATTTAAATATAGACACAAACATTTTTCTCCATTAACTTTGGTCCAACAGTTTCATATAAATGTAGAACCTAGAAGGTGTCCTCTTCTCCCAATTTCATAGATATTAATTTTCTTCTTCTTATGTAGATTGACTAGTCGATTTTGGCCCAGAACCTTTTCAGGCTCTTGGATTTAAGTGTCAGAGTCAATCCCAGCACAAAACAGAATTGGGAGAAAATAAATCTGTGATCACAAACATGTACAAAGACCCTGAAGTGGAAATGAGCAGAGAAATTTAATATGCCTATGAGGTAACTCAGTATAGCTGGTTACATATGTAGGGGAAGTGCTCCATGCTGGTAACTTAATGATATTGCACGTATGCAATAGGTCACTTGGCGAGGCTTATCTGCAGGCTGTTCTGAGACTTGGCAGAAAACTGTGACCTTCCCGCATCTTGGGAAGGTAAGCAATCTTGTGAGGAGCTGCTAAAAGGCCATTTCACACAAGTCTCTCTATCTCTCTCAAGATAGAGAGACTTGTGTCTCTCCATTCTGGGAGGTATGGGGCTTTCTGTTTCACCATCCCCCACTTTGAGTACAGCTTCAGGCTATAAAATCACTTAGTTACGGTATGGAAATTTTTTTTTTTTTCAGTAACAGAATGCTCTACCATTTTTGTTGCCATCATTTGGACACTTTTGTTTTGGTGTCATACTACAGGACAAAGAACACTGAGATGACACAATGCTGATCTTGCTTTTGCTCTCAATGTAAATAACACAAACTGTTTAGACTCCAGGCCATGTAAAGAAATTTATCCTCTGCATGGTATGCAACCATTAAAGTGATTCTTCAAATACTCATCAATCATGAAAGTTAATGAGCTTTAGTAACAATCTAGTCATTACTAAATAAGAACAGTGTTTCTTTCTCAAAAATATGAAGAAGTAATTGGAAAGGATGGAATGGGTCTTATCTATGAGAATGAGGGGAAGAAAGCTGCTTATAATACAGCAGAAACATTTTATGAAACAATATTGTAGATACTAAAAGACTATGTCTTTCTCTCATTGAGATTCAAAAATCATATAAATATCAAAATATGATGAACCTCGAAATGTTACAGGAAATGAATTAGAAAATATCATATTTAAAGATGTAACATAGATTTACTGGTTTGTGGGCCAGCAGGTGGTGTAGTGGTTAAGGTGCTGCTCTTCAACATGGAGGGTTAAAGTCCCAAACCTGGCAGCTTGCTTTCTGATCTCCCAACCCCCATCTCTCTCTGGTGAGTACACACGTCCTATAGCAAAATTTAAACATAATATAATAAATAGAATTCTTTAAAAAAACTTACTCGTTTTTGGCATTTTCCATTCTTCTTACTTTCTTCTGGGGGAAAATAATTATAATTACTTTTAAGAAAAAAAATTCTGAAAAGGAATACTAAACTCTCAAAAGATAAACATTCCCTTCATGAGTACATTGTTAATATCCAAGAATAAGACAAGATGGGCTCTAAGAATTGGGTAACCTGCATGAAACCCAGTTGCATTCCAATAGCCACCTATGACCTTCCCTCGTACTTGAAATACATTGCATTCAGGTGTAAGACACAAGAGACCCACTTGTACTCTCATTCGTAAGTGGCAGAAAGCCCTAGGGGAAAAAAATCATTAATGGACTGGGCACTTCACTTCTTCTTCTTCTTCTTTTTTCACTGAAGATAAGTACAGGAAAATAAAGTAGCTTTACCTCCCATGAAAGGGAGAATTGCTGTTAATAAGTCACCATGCATTTCCCTCAAATTTTCACAAATATTCGCTTGTAAATAAACTCTAAATAGGGAATATGCAAAATATCCCAAGACAATGTAGTATTAATTTTGAAACTTAGTACTTTACCAACCCCCAAATGCTTCATAATGACTTCAAACTTAATTTATTGATGCTTTCAAGAAGTACATGATACTTTTACCTAGAACTCATAAACTTATTTTGTAGTGAATCTCCTACAAATAGATAACCATGCATAAATTATATTTTTCAATTTTTTGTTTGCTTTTTGTTTTTGTTTTAAGACAGGGTCTTACTGTGTGTTGTGATCCTCCTGCCCAGCCTCCTATTACCTGGAACTCAGCTTCCTAGTACCTGGGACTACAGGCACACACTACTATGCCCATAGTTCATGTTGGACTGGGAATCAAACCTGGTCCTCCCGTGTGGCTTCAGTCGGCAGAGCAGCAGTGTCTTATTAGCTCATGGCACCATAGTAGGGTCATATATTTTAGTCATTTATCATCCTAAATCAGTATGCAATTTAACTTTCCTTGGCCAGAGTTACAGAAATCTTCAGTTTTCATATAGCACCTCTCTGCCCCCTCAGCACTGCATACAACACAATCTAAAGGCAGACACACTAAGATAGGATATATAGAAAGCTTTGAAAGTAACACCTGAATTCCAGAGCAAACCCTGTGAGATTACTGTGGATCCTCTTCAAGCCTACAGTGATCTCGAATACCCCATCTGTGCAAGAGTCAGAAGTAATTTTAAAGCTACCAATTGATAGCTGCTACAGACCTTATATCTAGTCCAGCTTGTTTATTTTCCTTTTCTCACTTTTCTCATATTGTCAGCAAGAATGCAGAAAAAAAGGGATCTCATCTCTGTGCTTCCAGATTAGCTGTGCATTCTGAGCAGGTGGATAATTATTTAATTCTTGAAGATGTTGAAGGAAATTGACTGCATTAAACAATTTTGAGCTTCAGTAATGGCTAGTCAATGCTTTTCACTGTTATGATTTTTAGAAGTACACACTGACATACAAGGGCAGTTTTGTAGCCTTCTCTAAACTGGATCCACAGTCACAATTACCAAAATCATTCAGGCCAAAAATGTCCTTTTGCCTGAATTACCAAGGCAATTACACCTACCCCTAGAGTCGCTGCTGATTGAAAGGTGTAAGGGTCTGATTGCAGCAAAGCTCTGAATTTCTTTGTCTTCATTTTCTTCCCTGATGTGTGTTCTCTGATCTTCTAAGACCAAGAAAACATAAGATCCCAGAACTTCCAGAATGTGAGGAAACAGAGGGTTTATTTGCAAATTAGGAACAACATAGAGCTGTGAGGAGAACAGGGGAGAGGAGAGTAACAACAACTTGGAAAAATTGCCGTCTTATTTTAACCCTGGGAAATTGTGTGACATTATACCGTACAGTGAAATCTACTGCTCTGTTGGGGGAAAAATAGATAATCCACAGGGAGGAGAAGAGGGGGAAAGATTTGTATTATTAACAGTTTAAATGCATTATGGTCTCTGTTTAAATACAATCTTGATGAATTGTTCTTAAAAATGGTATTGATCTAGGTAATCAATCTTGGAGCTTTTGTCAAAAAGGATTTTTTCACCAAAACTACAATATCGATTACTTGCATCACAGCAGAGTTTAAAAAAGGAGAAACGCATTCAAGTCAAAGCTATTGCTGATGCTCTGAAAATACCAGAATTGCACATCGAACCTCATTTAAAAAAAAAAAAAAAAAAAAAAAAAAAAAAAAAGACCGATTTCAGGAGCAGTCACTAGTGGGTCTTGCTTCTTCCCTTCTCTGTCCTCTACTATTGTTAATCGTACAGCTTCATGCTACCTATCCCTCACTTTAACAGGCCAGGCTGCAATAATTGAGCTCTAGCCTTGCAAAACAAAGGCAAGAACAACAAACTTACAAAGGTGTTCATGGTTAAAATAAAGGTCTCACCAGCCAACCTCAGGATCAATAAAGATAAACTGGCAATCTGAGTGAAATCTTGCAGTTTCAAAATCCTGATTCCTACATTAGTGTAAAATCTCAGAAAAGTAGAGAAAACGTTTAAATCCTGCACACTATATTCAGTCATTTGAAAGATTTATTTGGTAGGTTATGGATGAATTTAACAATGTTGGTAAGCTTGTATTTTTTAAGCTTTTTTTTTTAATTTATTCTATGAGTGAGAGAGATAGTAAGAGACAGACAGAAAGAGGACCCTGGACAGGGTCTCAATGCCACAAACCTGCATCCGGCCTCAGTAAATCTGGAACATGGCCATGTGTGTGGCAGGCATCTTCAGGGAGATCTCTGGACACAAACCAGCAACCTCCCCATGTAGGTAAGCCTCACAAAGCTTCGCATTTTACTATACACCACCATCCGATACAAAGCCTATCCTTTTTATGGTAATGCCTTGGAGTGAGCACAAGAGTTCATCCAGCAGTAAAAGAATTATTGCTGTTTATATTAATAAGTCAACTCAATACCCTAACAGTAATTCAAAGAAGTATGAGGGGTCTAAAATTTCATGGAAAATGTGAATTATGAGAAAACTATGCATGGATTTTGAAAGTTTTTACACCAAAATGAACTCAAACTTTAATTCTATTTTCTTTTTTCTGCTAGAGGGCATGTATACTTGAGAGAGAGAGAGAGAGAATTTCCCAATGGGGTGTGGACATTCCATAATCCTTTGTTCCATTTCTTCTCATCAGAGTTTTGGGCAGGCACACACATGCACCTGAAATATTTCCTTAACCTGCTGGGGAAGGATTTGGACCACAGTTGGCCATGTAGGACTTTAGTTCCCTATACACAGTGATTAACCACTGTGCTACAGGGCTGGCCCTAAATTATTATTTTTTTCTACTAACTTCTTGAAGTCTTCTTATATATCTAGGTGCTTGGGTTATAGTAGAGATTCTAGAAAGAAAACCTTGACTGAGATCATCTTAATCAGTCATCTGCAACAAGAGGCCTGTTCTATTGGGGTCACCTTCCAGTCTATATCATGTAACAGGAGCAGCAAGGGCATTGCCATTCAAAACCTTCTCTAGGCCGAAAGGGACTGTCATAAAGTCAGGAGTGACAGTGAAAAGACAAAATCCAGGAATCAAAACTTTAAAGAACAAGTAAGTGTATAACCATAAGTTGCTATATCAGGAATATAAAAAATTGAATGGTATAAAACTATTCCTGTTGAGAATTAATAAAGTCAGAATTGTATCTTGACCTTTTTAAAAAAAAAGAGAGAAAAAAGCGAGAAGCAATATTGAACCTCATCACAAAACATATTAAGTAAATGGTTATTTTTGGCTAGGTCAGAAAAAGATGTTAGTTTTAGAAAAGAAGTAAGATGAAATAAAAGGTCATTCTAAAGTCACTTCATGATGAGCATACTTTTATATCACTAAACTAAACCATGAAAGAGCAGAGAATGGATTGATGGAACAAGTAACTCTGCATTGGAGTAACCTAGCAACCACTACCTTAACCAGTTGATCAAAGTTACCATCAGTGAAAAGGCATGCTGCCTGCATGTCCCCTTGGTATATGTGATGAGAATGGCATTTCAACTCTGTTGATTTCCTTCTTAGAGTCTATACCACCAATCTAAACTAGAGAAAAACATTTTTAAAAACATCAAGGAATGTTCCACAAAATACCTGATCAGTTCTCAAAACTGTTAAGGTTATTATGCCAGCAGGTGGTGTGGTGGTTACAACTCTGGTAGGTACAATCACCTTGGTAATTCAAGAAAAAGAACAAATAAATAAATAAATAAAACAACCAAACCAATGTAAAAGTCTGAGAAACTGTCACAGCCCAGAGGAAGCTAATAGATGTGATGAATAAAAATAACAGAGAAAAAGACTTGGGGAAACCTAGTTAAACTTGAATAAATGGGTCAGCAGGTAGCATGGAGGTTAAGGCAGCTGGATCCCACATGGCAATTACACAGTCGAGTCCTGGACATGGTGGCTTGAAAATCATGCTGAGGGGACCAGCAAATGGCATAATGGTTACATCACTGGACTCCCACATGATCAACCATGATTCGAATCCCAGACCCGGCAGCTCAAAACTCAGCCAGGCACATGTTCATACATGCCCAATATCCCAAGAGGAGAGTGAAAGAGAAGGATTGTGGCATGGTCATCTGCCCCCCACCCTGGGAGGTGATTTCTTGCACTCTGTCTCTCTCTGTCTCTTGGGTGCCCTATAGTGAAAATTTCTCAAAAAAATAAAGAAAGACAATAACACTGGGCACATGTGTGTTCATGCTCAAAATCCCAAGAGGAGAATGGAGGAGAAGGGACGGAGGCATGACCATCCTCTCAGGGGGTGATTTTTCACTTTCTCTTTCTCCATCTCTGTCTCTCTCTCCAGCAAGCACACATTCCTTACAACAAACTAAGAAAACAAAAACAACAAAACCTTGAATAAATGGTAGAGTCATGTAATAGTACTATGAGGATTTTAGTTCGTCACTTGCCACAAATGTACCATAATACTATAAATACTAGCAATAGAGGAAACAGCATTGGACATTTGAGAATTCTCTGTGGTATATTCACAACTTCTCTGAAAATCTACTACAGCCATCCCTCCCTTAACAACAGAGTTCTGTTCCTATGATTAGTTCTTAAGCAAATTGGTCCATAAGCAAGGAGCTTAAAGACGGATATCTTGTGGTATATCAAGGTGCCATAGGGTATGTAGTTTTCAATAGGTATCACATAACACTACACTAGGATAATGTAATTCTATCCATACAAAAAACATATGTTAGGTAAGTATCAGAAAGGAACAAGACTCACATCATAATATAAACCTGGCATAAACATGCTTATTTATTCCAAATACTACTATGGGTGCATAATAAAATATAAATTCATAAACGAAATTTGTAATGTTGCACGATGGCAAATGCTTTGTGTAGTGTATATTAACGCACTGTTGAAATGAGCTAAAGACATAAAAGGCATTCCACACACTGCAGAACTGGTAAGTTCATTAAACAGGTAGGTCCTTAAATGAGGAGTGCTTGAATATCAAAATATAAAAAATTTATTGAAACAATAACTTCAACTAAATTTGTCTGAAAATAATTAACAATGTCATCTTTAACCTAAAACTTTCCATACTACCTTTTCTGAGTCAAAACATGTTTGTAACAGAATCTTTATAGGTATCACTTAACTCTTACCTTTTAGAATCCAGATGGTGAGTAGATACTAGACTCTAAATTGGACTATTTTGTGGTTCCATTACTTGATCATCATCATAAATATAGACTTATTTAATAAAAACACTATCTGAAGATATTAAACATTTTGCCCCCCAAAAATATGTCTATCCATGTATTTTTGATTGATCAATAGATAGGTAGGGGTCTTCAAAAAAGTCATGAAAAAGACATATTATAAAAAAAAACTTTTGCATGAATTTCAACACTTTTTGCACTAAAATAAAACAATATTTCAACTCCATTTTTACACAAACTTTTTTGATCCCCCTCATATGTATATTATAATACACATTATAGTAACTGTATGTGTCTGTGTGTATGTTCATTTGGTGTGTGTGCATGTGTGTGGACACCAGACTGTCTACCAGAAGTATATATTTTTTTCTTTTAGGTTTTGCCATAGGTTGATTCCACTAGCTGGAGAAAGATAGAGCAAGAGATAGGGAAAATGAGAAATCACCCCTCAGGGAGTTGACCATACCACAATCCCTTTTCCTCCATTCCCGTCTCAGGATCTTGGGTGTGCACAACATGTTTCCAGCATAATTTTTTTATTTTTGGAGAGGTTTTTGCTATAGGGAGCATGCACTTGCCAGAAAGACAGAGAGAGACAGAGAGACAGAAAGCGAGAAAGCACCCCCCCAGGGAGGATGGACATGCCACAATCCCTTTTCCTCCATTCTCCTCTCTTGATCTTGGGCACGCATGCACACACACCCGGCGTGAGTTTAAGCCACCAGGTCTGGGACTTGAACCATGGTTGACTACATGGGAGTCCAGTGACATAGCCATTACTCCAACTGCTGGTCCTTCCAGCATGATTTTCAAGCCACCAGGTCCAGATCGTGAACTGTATTGGGCCATATGGGTGTCCAGTGCCTTAACCACCATGCCACTGGTTGGCCCCTAAGTATAAATTTTTTTCAGGGATTATCTTGGACTATAGATTAATGCCCCTAAGAACTATCTGATTCCAATAGACCAAAATAAAAAATAAATAAATAAAACTGATCCGGAGGAATTCTCCATTAAGTGTGCAAAAATTAGCTCTTTCTGCTTCCTAGCCACCTGCTTAGAATGTGACAATGGAATTTTAAAAGATTTCTGTCATGAGGCTTCAGAAGCCTTATAACTTGTAAACTACAGGGGAAAAACATGAAAAGTAGGGCCAACTGGTAGTGTTCTGATTGGGGATGCTGGATCCTGCATAGCCAACTGCACAATTTGAGTCTCAGAACTGGGGGCTTGGAAGGCATGCCAGCGGGCTCATGTGTGTGGAGGCCCAGAATCCTGAGAGGAGAACAAAATTGAAGGAATGCAGTGTGCTGTCTGCCCTGGGGGAGCTGCTTTCTCTCTCTCTCTCTCTCTCTCTCTCTCTCTCTCTCTCTCTCTCTCTCTCCTTCTCTCTGACAAGTGCGCACTCCCTATAGCAAATTTAAAAAAAAAATGCGAAGTTGGCAATTCAATAAATTATTTAAAATCCATTTTGGGCACTATTTTAGGTACTATACATTAATATAAAACTAAACTAAGTGTTTTGTTTCTTGTTTTCAATTACCATAGTTGATTTCTGAACTTGTGATTATTTTCCATATATATTCCTAGAAAAGTCTTTAAGTGTTTACAAAAATCTCCTCTAAGAAGATTTTAGTTTTCCTGGGTTCATTCTCATGCTCAAAATTCTATAAGACAACTATAAAAATGATACCATAAAGTGGGGGGAAAATATACCTCCACTATGGGCTGCCTCAGAACCTCCATTTCAGAAGACACTGAATCTGACAGACAGGTAAGAAGATTAAATAACAGGCACCAGCAGTTAGCATAATGGCTATGTCGCTGGACTCCCACGTAGTCGACCGCGGTTCGTGTCCCAGACCTGGTGGCTTAAAACTCATGCCGGGCGTGTGTGCGTGCATCCCCCAGATCCCGAGAGGAGAATGGAGGAGAAAGGATTTTGGTGTGGCCATCCCCCCTGGGGGAGTGATTTCTCACTTTCTGTCTCTCTGTCTCTGTCTGTCTGGCGAGTGCATGCGCCCTATAGCAAAAACCTCTCCAAAAAAAAAAAAATAAAGATTAAATAACATGTAAGTTAAATTAAGGTGGTTAGAAATCCTTAGATTAAAAATATCCATAAAAGTAGAGAGGATAGCTATAGATACCAGAGACTGCATAGTCAGTAAGGGGGAAGATAGGAAAGGATCCAGAAAAAAAAGTATTCAACAGACAGAAATGCAGGTAGACAAGGAGAATAGATTTTGGAATGGCATACCACAACTGAGTGAAAAAAATCTTATATATGCATGTGTTTGTGTGTGTGTGTGTGTGTGTGTGTGTGTGTGTGTATGGTCATTGGGAAAATCATGATGCATTTTTGCATAGAATAACATAGAAAATTATGTCATGACTTTGCCGACAACCTAATATATATATATCAAATGCGGTCTTCTTTGTTGAAAATGATGACTATGGTATTATCCTCAATTTGATTGTCACATATTGCATGCATGCTTTTTAAGCCCATGTTGTACCTCACAAAGATGTACAATTAAATGTAAATAAGAAATTATAAAATAAAATAGAAAATAATCATAATTATTATCCTGGAATACTGATTGTTCACATTTACTGAAGAGTAGCAAATTCATCTTTCATTTGAGAATTGGAATTCAAAAATCAGTTGCAATTTGTCAAAAATTAAGCTATATACTTAGGGGTACAGTTTACTTTTCTGTTTGTATATCTGTATACTTCTAAAATTGTTATTAAGACAAAGTCAAGTAATCTCTAAATGTATATGGAGAGCCTAGTATTTCAGGCAGGTTGACTCTGCAACTCTGCAGGCTGAGGCTACACAAGTGGCCCAAGTTCAATTCCTGACCCACCTGAAAAAAACCCTGGCCTGGTGACCTGTACATATAGCCCCAGCTATTTGGGAAGCTGAGGTAGAAGGATCCTGATACAGCAAGATCCTGTCTTAAAACAACAACAGCATAGCTAATTTCAGAATTTCCAGGCATTAATTTCAATGTTAAGTCTAGGTAGACTTGCCAATGTTTACTTAATGTTTCTATGATGATTATATTATAGTCTATTATCTATTTTTTTAACCATTTCAAAATAATTGACTATCATTTACAGTATTTACCTGGGAGGTCTGGCATGTTTTATAACTGACACTTTTTAATTTTATTTCCAACAGGTTTAGATAACTGTAACTTACATAATAAAACCACCTATTTTATGTACACATTTTGATAATTCTAGAAGTTTATAGAGCTATGCAGTCATCACACAATCCAATTTTACAACATTTTGATCATCCCCAAATGATTTTTCAAGCCAATTTGCTGTTACTCCCTGTTTTCACCTCCAGCCCCAAGCAGCAACTATTCTAGTCACTTGTCTCTAATATTTCCCTTTTCTGGACATTTCATGTAAATGGAATTATATGCTATGTACTCGTTTGCATTTGACTTCGTCTCTTTATTTTTTTAACATTTATGTATGTATGTATTAATCTGTTGTGATTTTCAAGCCACCAAGTTCGAGACTCAAACTGAGGTCAGCCATGTAGGAATCAAGCACCTTATTCATCATGCCACCTGTTGGCCCTACATCTGATTTCTTCCACTCCACAGAATGTTTCTGAGATTCATCCATACAGTCTGTAACAATACTTTGTTGCTTTATATTTCATTGTGTACATATACCATATACCACGTATTTTATACATTCACAAGATGACAAATATTTTACTTTTTCCTCTTTTGAGCTATCATGAGTAATACTGCTAGAAACATTCATGTGTCAGCCACAGGGATCAGTGGAAACACAATTTTCCACAGGGCTAAAGCCATGTGGAAAGATCTCGTTTGTGCCTGAAGTTTCTCTGTATATTCCGGGCACACGTGTGTGCCTATGAACCCTGCTGGCTAAGACTGGAAATGGATTGTGATGTGCACATCATGTTGGGGATGCCTGCTCTCTCTCTCACTCTCTCCAATGTCTCTCTTTCATGGAAGAAATAAAATACATGTTGGGAACCAGCAGTTAGCGTAATGGCTATGTCGCTGGACTCCTATGTAGTCGACCGCGGTTTGTGTCCCGGACCCGGTGGCTTAAAACTCACGCCGGGCGCGTGTGCGTGCGTGCCCAAGATTCTGAGAGGAGAATGGAGGAGAAGGGATTGCAGTGTGAACATCCCTTCTGGGGGGTGATTTCTCGCTTTCTGTCTCTATGTCTCTCTCTGTCTGGCTGGCGAGCACACGTGCCCTATAGCGAAAACCTCTCCAAAAAAAAAAATGCATGTTAAAAATATTTACATACAAGTCTTTGTGTGGACACAGATTTTTTATTTCTCTTTGGTAGACACCTAGGGGTGAATTTGCTAGGTCATGCTGTAAATATATGTTTCTCTTTTTTAATTACCTTAATTTTCTATAGGGTTCATGCACTCACCAGAGACAGAGAGAGAGGAAATAGGAAAGCACCCCCCTAGGAGGATGAATATGCCACAATCCCCTCTCCTCCATTATCCTCTTGGGCATGCACACACACGTGACTGGTATGTTTTTAAAACTGCTGGGTCTGGGATTCTGACTGCACAGTTGGCCATGTGGAATCCAGCCACCTTAACCACCACACCATCTGGTTGGGCTATATATATATATATCTTTTTAAAAAACATTCATACAGTTTTCTAAACTGGCTTGCCATTTTGCATTCACATTACTAATGTATAAGGGTATATGTTTCTTCACATGTTCACAACACTGTGAGTGTTTCATTATTATTAGTATGATCATTCAAGTGATTTTTTAAGGGAAATTTTTGGTATAGGGTGCATGTACTCACCAGAGAGAAAGAGAGAGACAAAGAGACAGAAATCAAGAAATCATCCCCCAGGGAAGATGGCCACACTGCAATTCCTTCTCCTCCATTCTCCTCTCAAGATTTTAAGTATGTGCGCACATGCACCCAGCATGAGTTTTAAGCCATAGGGTTTGGAACTTGAACTGCTGTTGACTATGTTGGAGTCCAGAGACATAACCATTATACCATTTGCTAGTCCCATTCAAGTGATTCTTATTGTGCTTTTAATTTGCCTCTTCCTAGTGACTAAAGATTTTGTGCAGCTTTCTAGGTACTTACTGACCATCCTACATCTTCTTTGATAACATTCGTATATCTTTTCTCAAATTTTAACAATTAGGCTGCTTTTTTTTTTTTAGTTGTAAATATTCATTATATATTCTGGATGAAAATGTACTACTGTGTGTTATATGATTTGAACATACTTCCCCCAATTTGTGAATTTTCATTTTCTCAATGATGTCTTTAGAAATTCAAACATTGGGATCAGCAGATGGTGTGATGATTACATCGTTGGACTCCTACATGGCTGACTGTGGTTTGAGTCCTGGACCTGGAGGTTTGAAACTCACTCTGGGAGCATGTGCATACATGCCCAAAATCCTGAGAGGAAAATGGAGAAAAGATTGTGGCCTGGCCATTCCCTCTGGCAGGTGATTTCTCATTTTCTGCCTCTCTGTCTTTCTGGAGAGCACACATGTCCTGCAGGAAAAAAAAAAATCTCTCTTAAAAAAAAAAAAAGAAATGATGCAAACATTTTAAATTTTCATAATGTTTAATATAACGTTTTTAAAAAATGTATTACTGGGGCCAACACATAACATAGCAGTTATGTTGCTGGACTGCTACATGGCCAATCGCAGCTAGAGCCCTAGACCCAATGACTTCAAAATCATGTTGGGTGCATGTGCGTGCATGCCCAAGACACCAGGAGAAGAAGGAATTGTAGCATGTCCATCACCCTAGGGGGTGATTTTTCACTTTCCCTCTTACTATCTCTTTCTCTCTCAGTCTCTAGCAAGTACATGTGCTCTAAGGCAAAAACCTCTTTAAAAAAATTTATTACTTATGCTTTGGTAATAGTCACATATATTAACATATAACACCAAAATGACACCAAAATGTTAAATAAACAATGATAAATATATATATAATATATAACATTATATATGCAGTATATAATAAATGTTCCTTAATATTTTTGACTCATATCTGGTCACAAAGATATATCAAGGTTATTATGGAAATGTATCATATTCTACAGAGAATATAAACTAAATATGATGACTATAGTTTAATCATTTTCTGAATCTTTGAGGAAGCAGCATTTTCTAAAGCTTTATAAAAAAATCAAACAATAGCACTGAATCCATAGCACAGAAGTTAAAGAGTCTGAATCACACATGGCCAACCAGGGTTCGGGTCTGAGACTTACTGAGTTGAGAAAGATTCTGGACTGACATGCATGGTATTCCTTCTGGTAAAAGAAATGCAATACACTGTAAAGTTATACGTGTTTCAATGTAATATAAACAAGATTGTGATAATAAATTTTAGAAAAGTAAAATAAAAATAAAAATAAAATAAAGATTCTGGGCTCACACACATGCTGAGGATCTTGAAAGAATGGAGCATTGAAGGAAGTATCGCAGCATGACCAGGCCTGGTACAAGAGTGCTCTCTCTTTTTCTCTCACGTGCATGCACATGCACCCACTGACATTTAAAAAATAAAAAGCATTAAAATTAGCTTCAGACTGCCATAAACTCCATGGACTGGTGCCTTAAATGCTTGAGCATTTCAGGGCTTACTGCTGGCCTCACTTCAATTTTTGCTGTATTCTCTCTCTTTGGGACATCTTACACTTTCCAACTCCAGACTATGCTAGGTCATCCCCTAATTCCCCATCTTACAGTCCTTCTACTCCCAGAACAACCTGTGTTTGCCTGTATGACTATATTTACATTATAATAGAGCTTGTGTTTACACATCTATCAACATCCTAGTGTAAATTTATAAAAATCTTCTATTTATCCTTATATCCACAAATCCTAGTCCAGAGCCTGACAAATAGGAAGGTTCAAAAATGTGCATCGCTATCCAAAAAGAACCCTAATTCCCTTTTTAAAAAAATAACTACTTTATTTAATTAATTAATTCATTTTAATTTGACCAGAGAAGGACAGAGTGAGAGAGAGAGACAGAAAGTGAGAAAACAAGCTGCCAGATCTGGGACATAAGCTGTAGTTGGTCATGTGGAAGTCCAGCAATTTAAACCACCATGCCACCTGCTGTTACCAAAGGACTCCATTTTTTTTTTTTTTTTTTGGAGAGGTTTGTTGCTATAGGGCACGTATGCTCGCCAGACAGAGAGAGACAGAGAGACAGAAAGTGAGAAATCACCCCCCTGGGGGGGGGATGGCCATGCCGTAATCCCTTCTCCTCCATTCTCCTCTCGGGATCTTGGGCGCACACGTGCCTGGCGTGAGTTTTAAGCCACCGGGTCCAGGAAGCGAACTGCGGTTGACTACATGGAAGTCCAGCGACATAGCCATTACACTAACTGCTGGTCCCCCAAGACTCCAATTTTTAGCTTTTTTTTTTTTTTTTTTTTTGGAGAGGTTTTTCGCTATAGGGCGCGTGCGCTCGCCAGACAGACAGAGAGAGACATAGAGACAGAAAGCGAGAAATCACCCCCCAGGGGGGATGGTCACGCCGCAATCCCTTCTCCTCCATTCTCCTCTCGGGATCCTGGGCACGCACGCACACGCGCCCGGCGTGAGTTGTAAGCCACCGGGTCCGAGACGCGAACTGCGGTCGACCACGTGGGAGTCCAGCGACATAGCCATTACGCTAACTGCTGGTTCCCCCAAGACTCCAATTTTTGACCTCATCTCCTATCATTTGTTACTCTGCAAATGATATTCCAGCTAACCCACTGTTGCCTATAGAAGATATCTAAGATTTTATGCATACTGTTTTCTCTGTTTCTTATTACATGTTAGCCAAATTATTAAACACACTGAGTTTATAGAAGTTTACATTCTTCTTTAGGCTCAATCTCTGACCCTAGAAATGGACATTATGGGAACATTAGACAGTATATTTTGAAATAACTTCTACAGATAGATGGCATAGATAATTCAGATGTTAAATTGTCAGGGAATAAAATGAAGCCCTAATTATAGAAGATTGAAAAATAAAAGTAAAAACAAAACTGTGTTTTTGATTGCAGACCGAAGAGTCTAAAAGAATGAACCTGTTATTGGCAGGTAGAAAAAAAATGAATTCCCAATTAAGAATCATTGCTCTCCACATTCACAAAAGCGCTGGAAACAATATTGTTCAGAATTCTAAAACCTGCTGTGCTGTTTGCAAGAAGATATCAACAGAAAAAGCAAAGAGTGAGGCCAGACCATGGCGCAGCAGTAAAATGTGACACTCAGCAAGACTGAACCAAATGGGGATTTTCCCGGTTCCCATTCATAGACCTCACTGAATAAGCTGGGCCTGCCTGTGCCCATGATCTGGGGCTGGCTGAAGCTCGCACGACTCTCTTGAGGGTGTGCTCTCTCTCTCTTTCTCTTTCTCTCTCTCAGAGTAAATAAATAAATAAATAAATAAATAAAGACAAGTGGATGGTCATAAATCCTGGGTATTAATATTATTTACCTAGTATAATTTAATACAAGTATATGTTCAGATAAAAGCAAATTATTGCCAAAACAAAAAATGAAAAAAGCCTAAAATTAGTTTATAACTGGCTAATGATTTACCATATTATATTTCTCAGCAGGAGACACTCTGTTCATTGTCATTTTTCTGTTTTGATCAATACGACATCCTTTTTGTTTTTGTTTCTGAATTATTCTCTTTAACCTTTTTTTATTTACTTATTTATTTTAATTTGACCAGAGAGAGAGAGGGGGAAAGTGAGAAAGCAAGCTGTCAAGTCCAGGACTTGAACTACATTCTGCCATGTGGTACTCTAGTGCCCTTAACCATCACGCCCTCTGACAGCCCCAAGAATACATCCTTTTAAAATTGTATTCTTACCTCTAATTCGTACCACTACAGACGTACCTAAAAATCTTACTTGTTTTCATAACTGACCCAAGTATTTCATTAACCTTCCTTTGTTCATCTCTGTCAGGGTATTCTCAATACTACCTCAGTTGGTATTGATTGCATTCTTAAATCCTTTCTGCATGTCCTATGCATTTTGCAAAAACCTCTGCAGTTCTCTGACTCTGCAACTATTTTTGGGGGGAATCAATTTTGATTTTATGTATGGGCTAGGCTTGGAAGGGGCACAAGCATGGGATACAGGGATTGTAATATTTTTATTTTAACCATGTTCTTGCTTTTAAAATCTGGAACTATACTCCTAATATAATCACAATTGAAAATTATTGGTCAGCATAATTTTCCCTGGAGGAGATATGTGAAAACTGTTTATGAGAAAAGAAAAAGCACTACAGAAATAAAACCTATAGTCAGTACTTTTATTTCTTAGGCTAAAGACCCAGAGTCTATGAATATTTAAATATGAATGTCTCTTTGACCTAGCAAAAATAACTGGGAAGAAATTCATATTAAATAGTATATGAATAAAGTAGTAAGAGATTCTTTAGAAGTCTTCAATAAGCATTATTTGCACAGACTTCTTTCTAGTGTATAAGTTGATTTCACATATTTATTCAGGTCTATGTTTGGACAGTGATAATATCTAAACTCTGCATTTGCATGATTCACATGCAAGCATGGTAACATTTATGACTTTTACAAATCCAAGTATAAGCAATACAGAGTCCATTAATTCAAGAAAAATCCAACCACAGCCCCTCCCCCAAATAGCAATTATAAAGGAATAATAAGATGATAGGTAGATTTTTCTCTATACCAAGAAAGTCAAAGTCACCAAAACTAATGATTAAAATATGTAAAACATCAAAATAGGTTACAATCTTTATGAAGTTTAATTCCATCTAACAGGTATGAGAAGTTACCACATACCAAAAAAAAAAAAAAAATGAAGATGGAATTTATCTTTTTGTCTCTTCACCCGTAGAGTACCTTCAACTCTGTCTATCACATGACACTGACTAAAAGGTTAAACAGAAAAATGAGAAACACAACATGTCACATACTTTTGTTCTAATATTCTCCAGGTTATACATTAAGTGCTTGGGAAATAGATTCCTATTATTTCTGAGAAAGATCCTACCCAATTCAGGTAGTCTTTCAAGTGCCCAATACTAGTTTTAAAGAGGACTGTGAGACAGGGAGAGCATTACATTTGACTTCCCTTTACCATATGCTGCCTATAGTTGTTTTCCTATCTACAAATTCTTCTTTCTTTCTTTTTTAAAGTTTTTTGCTGTAGGGTATGTGCACTCATCAGAGAGACAGCAAGACAGAGAGAAAGTGAGAAATAACTTCCTAGGGAAATGCCACACCACAATCCCTTCTCCTCCATTCTCCTCTCAGGATTTTGGGTAGACATGCATATGCATCCAGTATGTTTCAAGCCACCAGTTCTGAGTCTTGAACTGTGAAGTTGGTCATGTGGGATCTAGCTGCCTTAACTACCACAGTACCAGCTGGCCTATATTTTATTTAGTTGGTTAGTTTTCTAAGACAGAGTCTCTCCATGTCTGATCCTCTTGCCTCAGCCTCTCAGCTGGGACTACAGACACACACAGTGCTCCTGGCCTTTAGGTTGGACAGGGAATCAAATCTGAGTGTTCCATGTAGCCCCCAGCTTGCAACAAAGAGCATTTTAACAGTGTGGCCACAGTGACTGGACCTTTTTTTTTAACTTTTAAGTACAGTTTCTGTGAGAAATTGAACTATTTTGAACAGTAGTCCCAGGAGAACTGCATATTTTAATACCTAGACATGTCTTCAAGCAGTCTTGAAACTGCAAAGTTTATGTTGTCTACCCATAATCATACAACCAGGCACATTTACTTTCTTTACAGGTAGCAAAGAGGGGTTTTCAAGTGACTCTCATCTAGGCAAAAGTCCAACAGCTAGAGTCAGGTGTTAAAACTTTTGATGTCAAATTAATTTTTAGTCTATGTCTAATGTACTATATTCAGCTAGCTCACCATTTGGATACACTCAAAGTTAGTGGAGAACAGTATTTCCTAAATGATCATTTTTCAAACTATCTGCTAGCACTCTCAACTTAATTTAAGTAATGGGCACTGGCAGTTTCTGTGGAAAATGAAGAGGAAAAAGAGTAAGGAAAATCTCATTTTATCAAACAACCAACTATACCAAGTATGTCAAACACATGCATTTTCATTTCACTAAAGAGAACGGGTTCAACAGAGCATTAAAGAACATATTACCACAGAGACAGCTCTATGCCAGCATATCAAATCAGGATACATCCAGGTTACTTTTCTGATTTATGGGTCCCACAGCATCCTCTGCCAAGGTTGAGTCCCATGATAAGAGAGGCAGATTAATTCTAAAAGCATATGTCATCCTTCATCTTATCCCCCATTCTCCAGCAATTATGAATGAGATACCAATGTCCAAGGGATGACCAAATTAAGAGCTATAAATATTGCAGACATGGTCTAAATCACAGTAAAACAAATGCAAACCAGGCATCCCATGTTCCCCAAAATACAAAAATTATGAAAGCCAGTATGTACTATAGCACTTCATTTCCCTACCTCCAACAGCAGCAAATCCTTATTTTACATCCCTAGCTTTTGTACCTTTTGTTCTTTGATTTACAGTGTTTATAGAGGCATTCCACCTTTGTAAAATACCTTTGATAACTGTCTGGGTGCTTAGTATTAACTCATTCATTTATTCATTTCTCAACAGAGAAATTGCAAGTTGCTTCAGTACAATTGTCCAATATATGTATTTTGAGTTAATGTAGAATAAAAAGAAATTACTAGTCAGAATAAATGCTACTGCATAAGGAAGGTTAACATTAGGAACCTGATGACATTTCAATACCTAAAATATATTGATGTCTGTGGCATGACTGCTGCAAAAATCTAAAGCTAAACAGCACATATTTTTAATTTCTTCAGATATTACAATGGAAAAGAGTTATTTCTAAATATTGTAGACAGCTAAAGATCATGGAGTATGTGTGTGGGAGGAAAGAACCTCAGTAAGCATAATTATTGTCATTAGGAGACCAAGAGTAGACACAATCGTTTTTAAAATGTTTTTTACTGCCTCAAAAGTAATTATAGTAATAATGTGCTGTCTTTCATGTACTACGATGACCCAAAATCAGTAGGTTAAATGTTTTGAATTGTGTGTCTAGAAAAGAGGTTAGTATTTTCACTAATTCATTGACATGCTCAGACCCAGGAGTACCTGGTGACCAGGAGTACATATTTGCAAGGCTGAAGACTAGGGCAAGGAGTGCATGCAGCCTATGGATATGGAACTGAATAAAACCAACCAGGCCACACAGGGGTTAAAACCGTGATGTCAGCCATGACCTTGTTAGGTAAATAGCCATAGGTAAATAATTAGCAATCAAGTTGCTTCAACAGTTTAGAAAC
The DNA here is from genome assembly GCA_026018925.1 of Tupaia tana. NCBI lineage: Eukaryota > Metazoa > Chordata > Mammalia > Scandentia > Tupaiidae > Tupaia > Tupaia tana. Next base: position 58,253,048 of record JAKSZU010000009.1, on the reverse strand, counting down.
ACACAGAGATGATAATGCCCCTGATTTTCCCTCTAGCAAAAGCAGGAGCTGCATGGATCTCTGGCTACTGTGAAACTATCTCAGTTGGTTTACAAATAACCTAAAAATAAAATGTCAAACTTGCAGCTTCTTCCATAAGTTTACGTTAATTGAGGAAGGATAAGTCAGCTTTCTCAAATTATGGCAGATCAGCATTCGGGAAGTAATCTGCAATTGATCCATCTTCCTAGACTAAAGATTTTCATAAATCTGGCCCTCAGAACTCCACTATTTAGCTTATTTTAAGAAATATAGAAATATTTAGTGAGTTCTTTCTCATTATTTTTTTTTTTTTCTGCAGAGAGGGCACATGCACTTGCCAGAGAAAGAAACAAAGGAAGAGAGAAAAAAATACCCTCCAGTGGGAGGCATGATCACACCTCAGTCCTTTTCTTCCATTTCTCCATCTAGTCACAATTTGGGGCACATACAAACATGTGCCCAGAGTGTGAAAAACACTCTTTAACTGCAGTGGATCATGTGGGATCCATTTCCCAATGCACAGCCCTTAATTGTGTTACAGGACCAGCCCATAAGTTCATTTATTTTTTTCAAATGAGCTGAATATTATATGTATTGGATTGTCGGAAAAGTTACGATGTATTTTGTTGCATTTTGTTGAATGCAACTATGAACAGAGTCTATAGGAAGAATTTTTAAAAACTTTCCTTTGGGCCAGTACGTTAGGCGTAGAGGTTAAGGCACTAGATCTCACATGGTCAGCTGCATGGTTTGAGTTCAGGATCCAGTGGCTTGAAAATCATGCTGGGCGTGTGTGCCCGCCTCCCCAAAATCTGAAGAGGAGACAGGAGAAGGGACTGCAGTATGATCATCCCCTGGGGGGTTACTATTTCTCACCTTCCCTCTCTCTCTTTCTCTCTCTAGTGAACACATGTGCCCTATAGCAAAAAAAAAAAAAAAAAGAAAGAAAGAAAGAAAGAAAGAAAGAAAGAAAGAAAGAAAGAAAGAAAGAAAGAAAAAAGAAACCTCTCAAAAGAGCTAATATTTGAGGGAGGGAGAAAGATACAAATTACTCAATTATACCGAGTAGATAATGATGCTTTGGTCTTCAGATACAAGGAAAGGTTAAGCTAATATTAAATATCATCTCAATAATATGGACAATTCCGATGCCTTCACTCACTGACCATACCAAAAATGAGAAATGCAAATGACTGCCAGAAAAATCTCTTACAGTTACTTTCATGATGCAGATATGACATAATATCACAAAATCAAGACTTTTAAACATTGAGAAATGGATAAGAAAATATGCTACCTCTACACAGCAGAATATTATTCAGCTATAAAAAAGACAAGTTCAGATACATACTATAACATGAATGGACCTTAAAAACATTAGACTAGGGGCTGGCAGATGGCATCATGGTTAAGGGGCTAGATTTCCACATGGTTAACCATAGTTCGAATCCTGAACTAGATGGCCTTTCTCTCTCTCTCTCTCTCTCTCTCTCTCTCTCTCTCTCTCTCGTGCATTCCCTACAGTGAATTAGAAAATAACAGTAATGAATAAAAATTAAATAAATAATTCTTTAAAAAAAAATTAGGCTGAATGAAAGAAGCCAGGCACCAAAGGCCACATATGGTGTGACTGGAAGGGTTAAGGGGAAATGAGGATTACAGGGTTTCATTTTAGGAATACACGAGTCCTCACAGTAGAGTGTGGTAACGATTGTACAACTCTGCAAATATACTTCAAACATTAAAAGGGTGAATTGTATGGAATATAAATTTATCTCCACAAAACTATTATTTAAAAACCTTTTTTTAGTCCCCTTTAGCATATCGTATACACCAGGTGCATTTTGCCTTCCCCTTAGCATACATTTCGATTCTACCTCCTTTCCCATCCTTTCGCTCAGATTCTTCAAGGGACTGTGAAAATGACGTAAACCGAACAGTGAACAAGCGGCCACTGAGGCATGCGAGACACCATCCCGAAAGAACAGGCGGTTTTAAGAGAACTTGAAAGAGATTCACCTGGAGTGACGAGATGGACCAAATCTAGGAGTTGCTGTCCCTGGTGGGAACTTTTTTGGCTGAAGAGCTCAAACACCAAGCCAAGAAACAGCCCCACTTTGGCCGGACAAGCAGTTACTTAGTGGCAACCTGGCAGCTCTCCTCGCGCCTCTCTCAGAATGCAAACCGCTCCCTACTGGGGCAGCACGCGTCACGTCACGTCACGACGTCCGTGTTTCGTCACCTCGCCCGCCAATTCCCATGCTCCCCTTCTGCCCGTCGCGCCTCAATCGCGCCGAGCTAACCGCCACCACGGGCCTCGCCGCCACCGGTCTCGCAGCCGTCCTCGCCACCGCCGCCAGCCTCGCCACCACCGCCACCTCGCCACCATGGATGCCATCAGCATCGCTTTGAGCCGACTCAGTGAAGTAAACCGACTACCTGAAGGGTTCTGGATAGAAGCCAGCAAGACTCAGGACGACGCCAGTAAGATGTTCATCGGGGGCCTGTCCCGTGATACCAGTAAGGAAACACTTATCCAATATTTGTCGCAGTTTGGCGAGATTGTAGATTTTACGATTAAAATGGATCCGGACACTGGACTATCCAGGGGGTTTGGATTCGTGCTTTTCAAAGATAGCGCCGCCGTCGAAAGGGCGCTTCGAGTGAAAGAGCACAAATTAAAAGGCAAGAAAATAGAGCTGAAAAGGGCCAAGGCCCTGGAAATTAGATTCCCTCCGAGAAAGGTCTTCGTGGGTGGGCTGAACCCCCGTATGTCGGAAGAAAAGATCAGAGAGTACTTTGGGACCTTTGGAGAGATCTCCAATATTGAGCTTCCAGTGAGCCCAGGAACAAATGTGAGACGAGCTTTCTGTTTTATCACGTACACCGACGAACGGCCGGTGAGGAAGCTCTTAGAAACCAGATACCATCTCATTGGCTCCGGGAGGTGTGAAATTAAAATTGCACTCCCGAAAGAAAGTTGGAGACCACAGCGCAGAGGAGGCAGAGATGCTCGGTTCAGTGGGCCGGGCAACCGTTGCAGAGGCCAAAGCAGCTTCCGAGCAATCCCAACCATCTCTGGGACAAACCGAGGTGCTTGCGGGGCCAACCGGGATGTCCGTTGGGCCACCCAAGATGTCCGCTGGGTCAATGAAGATACCCGCTGGCCCAACCAAGTTGCTTTCGGGGCCAACCACGTTGCTTTGGGGGTCAGTCAAGTTGGTCTGGGGGCCAACCAAGTTGCTTTTGGGCCCCATCACGTTGTTTTCGGGGCAAATCCTGCTGTTGGCGGAGGCAACCAAGTTGTTGTGGGGCCCAATCAAGTTGCTTTCAGGGTGAACCCTGCTGTTTGCGGAGTCAACCTAAATGTTTGCAGGGCAGTTGGAGGTGGTGGAGTCCTGTCTCCTATATTGGTTCCTGTTCCCTACTCAGTCCGCACTGAAGGAGTTACTTTCTCTGATCAATCGTATGGTCATTTCCATAATGCCTATAGTTATCAGCCAATTCTTACTGGCTATGACGGAGATTTTTCTGGACAGAACTTTGGGACTCATGACTCAGGGCCTGTATTTACTGCTTACAATGTGCAAATAAACAACGCCACTCCCTTTGACGGTGGTTACCAGGGAATTTAACAGCCTTTCTGAAGATGGATGAAGCCGCCACTGCAGAACCACTCTGTTCTTGAATGAAAAGTTGTGTTATTTATATGAAATGACTGAATGACTTTTTTAAGACGTTGTCTCTTTTGGAACTGTTTCTAGCTGTTTTTCCCCAAAATTATTTTTCTGTGACTTTTTGACTTTGAATCTACAAACACAAAAATAAGAACACAAGGACTTGAGGTTTTTTTTTTTTTTTTTTCCCATTGGTTTCATGGGAATTAATGTTTTGTAAAAAATAAATGTTTATGAGCTTTACATGAAACTATTTCTGGTTTTTTGTTGCTGTTGGTATGTTTTTTTTTTTTTTTTTTTTTTTCTGGGAGGTGGGGTGGGGCGGGAGGGGTATTGTCTTTGGTGGTATTGTCTTTGAGTTAGAGCTACCCAGATTTGGGGAAGTAAATCTTAAGGTTTCCATCTAGATTTCCTATATACTAAACTAATTCCTTTTGTATTCATCAACATTTACTGAGTGTCATTCTAAGCTGGAAACTATGTTCAGTGCAGGAGATTCAGAGAGAATCAGTTCCAGGCTTAAAAGATGCAAAAGTAAACCAAGAATGATAATTAAATGTGGTTTAATACTAGGCAAAGGTTTGAAATGGATGACACAGTATTACAGACACAGGCATTTAAAACAGGTTTTGGGAGGGGATCAATCAAGGAGAGGTGCAGTGGGTAGGCCTTTGCCAGTCAGCTGTGCTAAGAGGAAAGAGCATGCCAAGCAGACATGCGAAGTTATTGAAGAAAGAACTTACTATGTTTTGGAAGAGAGCAAAGGGAAATTTTAAGGATGGAAATAGGGTAACTGGAAAATAAGGAGGTGGGCAGAGGTTTGAGTGTCCCTCTCAACAAAAACATACAGTTATAAATGCAAGCCACAAATATAACTTTAAATTTTCTAGTAACTATACTTTTTTAAAAAGCAAAACTAGGGAACCAGCAGTTAGTGTAATGGCTATGTCACTGGACTCTCACGTAGTCGACCACAGTTCACGTCCCAGACCCGGTGGCTTAAAACTCACGCCGGGCGCGTGTGTGTGCGTGCCCAAGATCCTGAGAGAAGAATGGAGGAGAAGGGATTGCGGCGTGACCCTCCCCTCTGGGGGGTGATTTCTTGCTTTCTGTCTCTATGTCTCTCTCTGTCTGTCTGGCGAGCACACGCGCCCTATAGCGAAAACCTCTCCAAAAAAAAGCAAAACTAAAATTTTTAAATATTTTATTGTATTTAGTTTGATACAGCCAAAAATATGACTCAGCCTCGGTAGTGTAATGGTTGCATACTAGACCGAGGATCTGGAAACCTTATCCTGACCACAATTTGAGTCTCTAGTCCAGTCAGCCTGAAAACCTAATGGGAAAGTGCAGGTGTGCCCAGGATCTTGGAGGACTGGAAGCGTAGAGGACAAGGATTGAGATCAGACCCTGTGGAAGGTGTTTCTCTTTCTCTCTCTCCTTCATGCATGTGCATATGCTCTATCATGAATTTTCTAAAAAAAGTAATATGCAAGTATATATAAAATATTTCAATATGTAATCAAGATAAAATTAGTAATGAGACATTTTACATCTTTCTTTTCTTCAGAGAGGTTTTTGCTATAGGTTGCATGTGCTCACCAGAGAGACAAAGACACAGGAAGTGAGAAATCACTCCACAAGGGGGATGGCCACACCACAATCCCTTCTCCTTCAGTCCCCTCTTGGGATCTTGGTCACGCACATGCACCTGGCATAAGTTTCAAGCCTCTGTGTTTGGGACTCAAATTGTAGTTGACCATGTGGGAGTCCAGTGAAGTAACCATTACGCCATCTGCTGGTCTCCATTTTACATCATTTTTATACCAAGTCATCAAAATCTAGTGTGCATTTTACTTTTATAGCGCATCTCAGTTCAGACTACTTACATTTTACGTGTTCAACACAGATGGCTAGTGGCTATCATATAGGACGGCGTGGACTCAAACAACAAAAGGCCTACACTACATGCTGAGGAGTTGAATTCTGTTTTTAAGGTAATAAGGAGAAATGAAAAGATTTAAAACAGAAAGTGACATGAAACTTCAAGTACATGCTTAACACTGAGTTCCCTATTAGGTTCCGAAAATCAATGACAATATGTGCATTCAGGCAATTCATAATCAAGAAAGAAAAACAGACACAAAACCAAGATTCTGATTATTATATGATAATACGTAAGTAAATTTGAAGTTTAAGGAAGAAATCAAATATTCTTAGAATAGTTACTTTCCTTTTAGAATGTAAATATCCTGGGGCAAATGTGTGTGTGTCCACACACACATATATATATACATACATACATATATACATAAATACACACACACATACACATACACACACACACACACACACACACACATATATGTATACACAACTTTATTTATATATTCTTAGAATCTAGCAAAGATTCTTACACTCCAGCCAAGTGGAGTGGGAATAAAGGCAGCTGGATCCCATATGGTCATGTGTAGCTTGAGTCCTGGCCCCTTAGAAAACACTCTAGATGGGATCAGAAGGTGGCATGGTGGTTAAGGTGCTGGACACTCCCACATGGCCAAAAATGGTTCAAGTCCCAGACCTGGTGGCTTGCTTTCTCTCTCTCTCTCTCTCTCTGTGTGTGTGTGCGTGTGTCTGGTCGAATTAAAAATAAATAAATACAATAAATGAATGAATGAATGAATGAATAAAATTAAATAAATAATCCTTAGAAAAAAAGAAAATACTCTAGGCATGTGTGCATGAGTCCCCAAAATCCTGAGAGGAGAAAAGAGGGGAAGGAATTGTGGCATAGCTATCCTTCTGGGAGGGTGATTTCTCACCTTCTCTCTCTCTCCTTATCTCTGGCAAGGGCATGTACCTTATAGAAAAAAATTGAATTACAACACAGAAACAAAACTGATAAATGTATAGATAGACTTATGAACAAAAAGGAAAAAACAGGAGAAGGCATTATAAAGAAAGCATGCAGTGTTTTTTTCCCATTTTTAATGGAAATGTTTGTCATTTAAATATTTGAACAAGTTGTGTTGTTTTAATGGTGGGGAATTTTTAAATATGTAACATGCAAATATACTTCATTAAAAATAGGGGTCAGCATGTGGTGTGGTTGTTAAGGTGCTGGACTGCCACATGACCGCTGTGGTTCAAGTCCCGAACCTAGGAGCTTGCTTTCTCACTTTTCCTCTCTCTCTCTGAGTCTCTTTAGTCAAATTAAAAACTAGTAATAACAATAAATAAAATTAAATAATTCTTTTTTTAAAAATAGATCTATAAAGCTGCTCTGAAGTTAAAATGACTATATAGAACTATTTATAGTATGTAAGTATATATCATTACATTATATATATAGAGAGATATATAATACACACACACATACACACACACACACACACACACATATATATCTCAAAATATCAAAATAGGTATTCAGTGGAGATTTTTATGTTTATTACCCTTTGGAACTATAATATATTATAATGAGCCTCAGTTGGAAAATATCAGGTGATCAATCTACTTAGTTAATTTAAATATTATTCCAGATAGTGTTTTCTTATTAGAAAACATTATAAAATAGTCATGCTATGTTACCAAAAAGAAAAATAAAATACCCATGTAAACCAAAAAGAGGATTCATAATACTAAATTGTGTTAAGCAATAGTCACTATAGTTGAAATCATGAGTATTTCTGCATATATATATATATATATATATATATATATATATATATATGTGTGTGTGTGTGTCTGTGTGTGTGTGTATTCAGGACAAAGTACAAACATAAAGATTCATTCAGCAGAAAGTATTTAGAAGGAATCAGCTTTAATTCACCAGAATTAACTACATGAAGCCAGGTGATTTTTGATTAAGCGCTTCTGTTAATACACCAATGGAGAATTAACTTGTCTGTTGAGCCAGACAAAATATAACTATACTCACATTTGACTGTTCAAACTAAGGAATTAAAGTAAAGTTTCAGCCAATTGCAGAGTCAGCATAGCAGATGTTTTGATATTTCAGTTTTGCTCTGTATTGATATTCAGTTTTAGAAACTATGTAAGATTATTTTTTTTCAATTCCAGGTGGTCTATTAGTTGAACTTTTAAAAGAAAAAAAAATGTTCACTAGAAAAAAGTAGGATTGGTTCACATTTTAGCATATTAGGTACATCTGCAAATTAGCTTAAATTCATTATTTTTCTTTGTTGGGGGTTCAAAGTTCAAGTTTCTTCTCATAACTATACATTTTAATTGTTAGAAATTAGGTTATGCAATGCAGTCAGAGTTACGATAAATCAACTATTTCTGGATACAATGGTCAGTTTTGCATATGTCTATATTTGTAAGTATTTAGATGTTATTTTTTAAAAAGTTGGATATGAAAGTGCAACTTTAAGAGGGTTTGTAGGTCAGCTGGTGGTGTGGTAGTTAAGGCAGCTAGATCTCACATGGCCCACTGTGCAGTCTGAGTCCTGAACCCAATGGCCTGAGAAACACACTGGGCATGTGTGAGTCCATGCATGTCCAAAATCCCCAAAGGAGGGAGAAATGAAAGAGAAGGGATTTCAGCCTGACCATCCCCCATGAGGGGTACTTTCTCACTTTCCATCGCTTTCTCTTTCTCTGTCTCTCTTTGGTGAGTGCATGCACCATCTAGCAAATTAAAAAATGGGCGGGGGGCAGTTGTTACTCTCTTTAAGAACATAATCATCTTTTCACTTATATTCTCATAAGATCTGGATTGACAGTAGAAACACATATATAGTAATAACTGAATGTCCTATCCACCAAAATTGAAAAAGCCAAGTTTAACTTCATGACATTTGAAATGGTTAAGTCGTTACTAGTCAACCTTACACTTCTCACACTTTGCCTGTCATTTGTATCTACTTCTTGATATGGAGAAACTATACTACTAGGAAGAATAGCAGAAACCATCAGAGTTAGAAAGTAGAAAGCAGGAAGATGAATTAAGGAGTCATGCTATTACAGAAAAAGTGCTTTGGAGGTATTTCAATATAACCCATAAATATCGTGAATAGCTGATTAAAAAAAAAGGGGGGGGGAGCAAGGCTGGGTATCATAGGTTCTAAGGTGAGTCAGGGTGGAGCCTCTAGTTTTGTTTTGCTGGAAACAGACATTTAAAATTATGTCATGGTTGGGCCAGCCAGGTGGTATGGTGGTTAAGGTGGCTGGATTCTACATAGCTTACTGCATGGTTAGAGTTCCAGACTTGGTGGCTTGAAAAACACGCAGGGCATGCATGTGTGTGTGTCCAAAATTCCAAGAAGAGAGTGGAAGATAAGGGATTGCAATATTGTCATCCCCCAGGGGAGTGCTTTCTAATGTTCTCTCTCTCCTTGTCTCCCTCTGGCAGGTGCAAATGCACTATAGCAGAAAAAATAAATTATGTCATGGCAGGATAATTAACCCCAAAACACACATTATGTTTGGAACTAGTGAAATCTCTATTTCTAAATCTACTTAGAGATAAAACTCTACTAGATTTTATTGCCTTTGCTCTAAACCCATTCTTCCCTAACCTGGCTTATCATATGAGTCTCCTGAAAGGCACTGAAAAAAAATTCTTATATTCCATCACTCCTGAAAAATTTGGTTCAGTATGTTTGAGTTAGGACCAGCAATCTATTTTGTAAAGGTCTTCAGGTGGATTCTAATGGTGAGCCAGGTATGAGGAACATGGAGATAACTAAATGGGAACCTCTCAACTTTTAATTCCATGACCAGTGTCATGAAATCCTAAGGTTTTAAGATTATTTATTTATAAAGGGTTGATAAACAAATGTGAAGCAGTCAGTTTTTACTGTATATATACCGCAAAGATCCTCAACTGTATAAGATAGTATCATTAAAAAAAATACATTCATTGAAACATATTTTACTGAATTTAAATTTTATGAAAGAAGATCAAACATCTTTCAAAGAAGAGAGGAGAGCCCCAGATTGCATAGAGCAGTGCACTCCTGTTAGTTAATCCATGGTGACACATTAGTGGAAGAAGATATGTAATAATTTTTTTTAAAGATAGACCTTGAGGGACCAGCAGTTAGCGTAATGGCTATGTCGCTGGACTCCCACGTAGTCGACCACGGTTCGAGTCCCGGACCCGGCGGCTTAAACTCACGCCGGGCGCGTGTGCGTGCGTGCCCAAGATCCCGAGAGGAGAATGGAGGAGAAGGGATTGCGGCGTGGCCATCCCCCGTGGGGGGTGATTTCCTGCTTTCTGTCTCTCTGTCTCTCTCTGTCTGTCTGGCGAGCGCACGCGCCCTATAGCAAAAAACTCTCAAAAAAAAAAAAAAAAAAAAAGATAGACCTTGAGATGGAATTGAATTTAAAACATAGTAAAACTCCTAATTTATGGAATAAGTTACATTTCCTCTAAATTATCTCTTTTTTATTTTCCCCAAATCCGTTAGAGTTCTCACTTGCTAATTCCATAATCTGCATTCCTATAAATAACATGGCAAATCTTCCTAATTGTCTGGTGTGAAACTAGCCCTATAGTACAGACAAGATTCTATCATTTATGTAATGATTGCTGAGAATCCTTTTTAGTGATACATAGCTTTCAAGCTCCCTTCTATAGCCTGGAGTCCGAGTAAGTTATGAATAAAATGTTTGCCACATCTGGCCAAATACATCCTGGCCAAAAGCACAAACTCTTTCTACAGAAGGGAACTCTCATGTGATGATTCTTGAGATGTATCTAATTGGTTGCCTGTGCTGCAGAAATTCCCTTATTATCCATATATTTCATATAATGTCTGTTGGCATTGAAAGATAATAACTGGTAAGTGTGAATTAACTACTCATCCATTTACACTATTCCATAATCTGCAACATACTTTCTCACATGCAGAACTGTATAAAACGGAGACTTTTGTAAAAAATAGCTGTCAATTTTGCCAGCTCTAGTCCTCGTCATAAAACTATATCATTCATTGATCTGTAGAAGAACTCTGATATAAACTATATTAAAGGATCTATATAAATGCAAATACAACAAAAAATACAATTGATTTTTATGGATTTTAAGTCTTAAATGTAAGTAAAAGCTCTGTAGACTACTAGACACAGTCTGATAAAATGTCAAAATGGTTCCCTAAGGGAAATCAGAATGATGTTCCAGAATACCATCTTTAACAACCCCTGCTGTTCTTTGATACTCCCTGATTTGCTTGGGGGAAGGGTTGTCACAGAAGTGCTAAAAAGCCTCCTAAAAAATAAAACTATGAGAAGATATTGCTTAAAGTGAAAAGATATATGGAAGGTGTCTCTGAATTTCTTCTGCTAAAATTCACTTTTGTAATTCCATTTATACAGTCATCCAAACACATAAGACTTCTAGCTGATCCACTGAAACCCTAATAAAGGTTTCATCTGAAGAAATAAATAACCACCACCACGCAGTATTTATAGATTACTGTAAGGGCAACATCTTTGGAGAAAACCAATCAGCTAATAGCCATCACTACTCCCCAAGTAGATGATTTATTTCTGCCATACGGAGAAAGGTTTGAGTAATTTTCCCAGCCCTTAGAGGCAATCAGGGACAATATGGAAATCTGTTTGCAACCTCCTTATATCAATCAGTAAAGCAGGCTGATTATTTCTCCCTGGTCTCACAATCTGAAATTAAACAACAGTAATAATAAAAATCATAGTAGCCCCCATATTCTTAGTACTATTTATTTGCCAGAATGTACTAGGTGTTTTCCGTGTGTTACCTTATTTAATTTAACTGTCACAAAGTCTACGTGAGGAAATTAATAATTGTTATATCAAATAAATAAGGAAGCCATGGTTAAGTTATTTGTGCAGAGAAACGTGGCTAGTTGATGACAGACTCAGGATGTGAGCACAGCTCTTCCAACTTTCCTGGGGCCTGTTCACTTTTTACTGTAGCACACCCCTCCCTTAGCACAGCATCATGTGCAAACTAAGTCAGACTAATGCGTTCATGGTTTTGTAATAAAATGCAAGTAAAGATTAGAATACAGCTTAGAAACATATAGATTAAACATGAAGTGGATGGGACATGAGGTCAGGTAGTAGTGGCAACAATGGCAAAAATAAATTGGAGAACAAAGGACTCTACTTTGAAATGTAGATAAAAAAAAATACATTTTCAAACCTTGAAACTGCCATGACACTCAGTTTTTCTCTTAAAAAAAATTGTGTTCCAAGGGAAAAAGATGAAATAATACTTTTGATAGGTTTTCCTGAATGCTCAACTAACCAAAAATATATTCTAGAGAAATGTGTTTCACTGGTACAGAGGAGAAAAACAGGGAGACACAATGACAAAATTAGATTTAACAAGACTAAAATAACCCTTTTGCCTTTTGACAGGAAGCTTTATTTTTAAATTTTGCCAAATACTATTTTCCAGTTTTCCTGAAATATACATGGAAAATGAGGCATTAAGTTTGTGAAATTCTGGAAGAAAGAAAAGGAAGAGAAAGAAAGGAAAAGAAAGAAAAGCAAATTGAACTCATTTCCAGATATTTAATTTTAGGTAACATTCTTAATTCTGAAAATTTAAGCCCTTTATACCTTACCTAATTATCTTTGCTTTTGAGCTATATCTTAAAATACTGATGTTAAAATTTGTTTAAAATAATGCATTACCAGGACCAGCAGTTAGCGTAATGGCTATGTCGCTGAACTCTCATGTAGTCAACCGCGGTTCAAGTCTCGGACCTGGTGGCTTAATCTCACACCGGGCGCATGTGTGTGTGTGCCCAAGATCCTGAGAGGAGAATAGAGGAGAAGAGATTGTGGTGTGGTCATCCTCCCTGGGGGAGGGGGGGATTTCTCACTTTCTATCTCTCTGTCTCTCTGCCCTGTAGCAAAAATCTCTACCAAAAAAAAAAAAAATGCATTACCAGCCACACCAGCATATATGTTATTCCTAACTGATATTCTCATCTATTAATAAAAAGGTGACTCTTATGTCACATCAATCCAAGGTAACATTACCCTGGACCCTATGATAGGATATTTTGCTTTTTGGCCAGTTATTTCTTTTAAAACAATACCATTTGTGTGTGCACATATGTGTATATGTGTGTATAAAAAGCTTTATTCCAAACCTGAAGGCTGCAGCAGAAATTGCATAAGATGAAGCTTCTTCAATGAAATACAGAACACACACATGCACACAAATGTCAGGAGAGGCTAGGTTTGGAAGCCTGAGACAGAGTGAATTAAAATCCCTGAACAGGGATTCAGAAGCCTCTTAAGACAACAACTACCAACCACTAATGTCTTTAGAGAACAACTTTCACCACAAACTGTGCTAGGACAGAAGAGAGAAAATGCTATAACCAAAAAAAAAAAAAAAAGATTTATTGAAGCTGAAACACTCCTTCTGCCACTGAGTTACCTTGAAAATAACAAATGAAGCAGATGGAAGGGAAAATAAAACATATTTGTGTGTATCCTATGTGAACAGGTATACGGCAGGGCATAGAAAGACATGTGTTAATATATACATGGCCACAAACACAAGTTTTCATAAAGGGCTTCTAAAGTCTCAAAAACCCATGCAAGTAATTTCTACCATATAGAAAAAACTCATACTTTTGAAAATTAACTGAAAAATGAGACTTACTTTTAATCCACCAACAATATGCTGTTTCCAAATCAATGTCCTATCTATACTTTGAGGTTATTGGGAAATGTATTATGTGTTTGTGGTGCTTTAGAGAATATCATGGGAGAAACAAACCAAGGAAATACAGGTGGGAAATAAGAATCAAGTTTTACATTAAAAAAAAACAATATTTCAATAGAAAGAGCATTAGACACTACAGTCTAGTAAAAGAATTTGAAACTAAGCTTAGCTATGTGACTTCATGCACAATAAGTACAAAAGATTAATATTTGAGATTTTAAGGAAATGGGCACTATTCATTACATGCTACAATGTGATTCTCTAATGGAGATAGCCTTGCAGTGTACATAAAGTAAAAATGTTGATTCTCTATCAGTAGTATCCTAAACAGTTATCACAAGATTCACATTTCACGTGGTGGTAACTACAAGGATTTATAGAGTGCAACTACATGATGTATATGGCTTGAACCTAGGAATGTCATTGCCAGCACCCTAAAGCCATTATGTGGTCATTAGCCTAGAATTGTTTTGTATTTAGAACCACATTTATACAAGTCAACAAAAACCTAACTTGGGGGACTAGCAGATGGCCTAATAGTTACATCACTGGACTCCCATGTAGTTGACCGCTGTTTGAATCCCAGACCCAATGGCCCAAAACTTAGGCTGGACTTATGTGTTTGTGTGCCCAAAATTCTAAGAGAATAGAAGAGAACGGCCATCCCCCCTGGGGGATGATTTCTTACTTCCTGTCTTTCTATCTCTCCCTGTCTCTCTGGTGAGCACACACACCCTATAGCAAAAATCTCTCTCTAAAAAAATAAAATAACCTTAACTTAGATGCATTCCTTGTAGCTGATTAATTTTGGAAAAAAGAAGAAAGAGAGAAAGAACTAAACTGAGTTTCAGTCAGTTACAAACAGCCAACTAGCTGTTACTTATATAACTAGTCACTTTCCACTGGGTTATATCCAAATAAGGCAGATGCCTAGCTACAGCCAATCAAGTAATTTTGTTAATTTGCTTCCATGTTCAGTCTATAAAAGTCTAGTGATCATGCTGCTAAATCAGAGCTTTCTCGACGTTTTCTGGTTTTGAGGACTGCCCAATTCACGCATCCTTTAATGCTCAAAAACACTGTTAAATTTATTTTGTTTAGTTTCACTTTTAACATGATTTGCAAGGGGAAAATGGTTTTGTATTGGTGAGAAATCAGCAACATCTTGTCTAAATAGCAAAAATTAACATCACGAAGAAGAAGCAGATGTACATTGTATGTCTATGGATGTGATGCCCTAGGAAGGACATATCATTTATGTAGTCTTCCATCTGGGTTGTAAAATCCAAATGTAATTGTCGGGAAACAAGAGATGAACCCAAAATGAAGAACATTTTTAAAAAGATTTACATTCTTTAAAACTGTAATAATCTTAAAAGACAAAGAAAGGTTGCGAAACTTTCCAACTAAAAATATATGACTGGCTAAACAACAACAATAATAGAATCAGAATACAGATGGTAAAATAGATAATGAATATCTTTATTCTTAGCAAACACAGACTGAAACTTAGGGATGAAGGGTGAAGGGCTATGATGTTTGCAATTTAATTTCCTATGGTTCTTAAATGTGTGTGTGTGGGAGGGAAACAAATGAGGCAAATTGTTAATATGCGATTCTAAAGGACATTCAGGTGTCCTTTATACTATTCTTACAACTTTTTATTAAACTTTAAAGTTATTTCGAAATCAAAGTTAAAAATCTGTAAATTTATTTCTCTTCTTCTTCCTCGCCCTAACACACACCCATACACATGACACACATGCACACACACACACACACACACAGTGTTTACTGGGACTTTTTTATACTCTATATATTGTTTGGTGTAAGTCCATATCTCTCTAGAAACCCAGGCCAGAAACTTGAAAATCATATTCAAACAGTTTCCCCTTTTTCTTTTCCTTCGTATTTGGTAGAGGGCATGTGCAGGAGAGAGACAGAGAAAGGGAAAGAGGGAGACAGAAAGTGAAAAAGTACCTCCAATGAGGGCTGGCCACCCCACAATCCCTGTTATTCTATTTTTTCCTCCTTTTGAGATTTTGGGCACCCATCTACACGTTCCTGGCTTGTTTCTCAAGCTGCTGGGTCCCAGAGTCCAACCATGTAGTTGGCCACCTTAACCACGAGGCCACCAGCTGACCCCCTCCCACCTCTTACTTTCTTTCATTTTATTTTATTTGTCCTTTAGCAAGATCAGCAAATCTACCTTCAAGAAACTTTACTATGCTTACTCAAAGACAGTATCAGAAAATTGTTAAAAATTATTAATGTTCCCTAAATCAAATTTTAGATATATAATCTATTAAACTACCAACAAATTTTAACTAGAAAAGCTGATTTTTATATTTATGTGGAAAATAAATAATAATAGCTATTAAAGTTATAGAAAAGAAGAGCAAGCAGGAAAAACTACCTCTACTGGGTATTAAAATATAACTGGGTATTGAAATATAACATCAATCTCCAAAATAAAATGCAATAATGTTGTTCCACGAATTGACAGATTATTGCAACAAAATGGAAAACACAGAAATTGATGCAAAACACAGTGACATGGAAAGATATAGAACAAACAATTAAAGGTTATTAAATGTGAAATGTGGGGTAGAAACTAAGTACATGAGACCCAGAGGTTCAAGGAAGACTTCTTGCCATGTATCTGCTCATACTTACTTATTTTTTGAACCATGTGAATCTATTTCTAAGCAAAAGAAAACACGGATTTATTGATGTTACTTAATTAGTTATTGTGACAGAGAGAAAGTGGCCAACTCCTTTTCTGTGTTTAGGTGTAGGAATGAATCTGTTCCGAATTCATTTCCAATTAGAAAGAAAGAAACTAACGGCTGCATATTCAGGATCATATTGCAAAGTGCATCACCTGACAGTTAGTTTAAATATATTCAATTCACAGAGCAGTCTAAGGAATCTAACTTTGATTTTACCTTCCCTAAGGCGGAACACAAAAAAAGGCTTTTAATCGTGTTATACGGAATATAAATTCTCTAACAGCATCACATTAAGATCACAATAAGTCTAATGCTCAGGAATCCTTGAATGTCCATAACACTTTAAGACATCTGTGAGACATTTACATGTGTAAAGGGCTGCCAGTTAACAAACTACCTACTTAAAATTATTGTAATTGATATTTCGCCTATTATATAGATAGATAGATAGATAGATATAGATATAGCTTCTTTCTTTGATAGTTACTTTTTTATTGTAGAGGTTTTTTCTATAGGGCACGTGTGCTTGCCAGACAGAGAGAGAGACAGACAGAGAGATAGAAAGTGAGAAATCACCCCCCAGGGAGGATGGCCATGCCACAATCCCTTCTCCTCCATTCTCCTCTCGGGATCTTGGGCATGCACGCACACGCGCCCGGTGTGAGTTTAAGCCACCGGATCCGGGACTTGAACCGCAGTCGACTACATGGGAGTCCAGCGACATAGCCATTACGCTAACTGCTGGTCCCGTTACTTCTTTATAGGAGATGGTTCTGGTTAACTAAATAGACAAATCATCTTATGGAAAGTGTAGGAGATGCCGGTTCAAAATATGGTATGTGATAAAACCTTAAGTAAATACTTAAGTATAACCTTAAGTAATCCTAAATTAAGTAATTTAGGATTAATCAGAGCCTAATCAATTACAAAGGTGTCAGCCAACCTACCACTATGACATGGATGAGTGGCATTCTCTATTTCACGTAGAGCTTGAAGATTCGGTTATTAGATAACATACTTCCAAACTTAGTGCTGGCTTTCCAATATCTCCACCATGCAAATAGTAGTAGAGAGGGTTGCTAGTTCAATCATTTCATTCCACAAAATCTGGAGATCATGGGTAAAAAAAATGCACTGGTGTTGCTGAATGAAAAGGACTCAAATTAGGTCGGTCCTATGACCACATTTCCTTTGAGACCTGCAATCTGAAATTAAGAAAGGCAGAAAAATCTTACTCAGAAATCAGACATGGTTTTAAATTGTTATTGCTTTAAATCATGGCTTACATTTTTATTATTTCTATAAAGCAAATTTTGTTTTCTTAAGTACTTATGAAACCAAAAGCACCACTAATACAATTCATCAAACATTAAATGTACTTGTTATCATACAGTCGATCATCTTCCATCACTATAAAATTTAAATAGAATACATTAACATCTTTTTCTTATGTATGATTAAAAATATCATGAAAGACAACATTTACCACTTCTCTGATGTGGTAAATTTTAATATTTTTGTCCAGCTACAACTTAGCTGAGGTTTTTAAATAACACTGTTTGAAATTAGTTTTAATATTTTCTCCTCCTACCCCTTAATCTCGACATGCTGATAAACTTGCTTAAATTCTTCCTCTTGATTTTTATTTTCTGTTTATTATGTTTCTTTCTAAGACATAATTGATGCTTAGGATACTTCTTCATTTAGTCATTGTCCTATGCAGAATTCCAGGATGTTTCCCAATGAATCAAGCCCTGTATAATTTTTTTTCCTCTTGAGTGCTGGCAAAACCTCTGACATTATTCTAGACAACAAAAATGCGGCAAAAGACTCCCTTGAGGTTATTCTGTATGGCATAAAATTGCCCTAGCCAATTGGAATGAGGTACTTTTTGTTGGCTTTGAAGAAATAAGCTACCATGTTGTGAGGGGAATTGTGAGAAGGCAGTGTACTAATTGCAATGAGAGTGGCCCCTGGCAGGTGACCAGAAAGAGAAGAGATCTCAGTCCTAAAATTGCAAGCAACCAGTTTCTGTTTACAATCACATGAGCTTGTTTCTTCTAGAAATGCACTCAGCCTACAATACCTAGAGTTCAGTCTTGTAAGATGCAGAGATCTGTGATCTCCTGACTTAGATCAGAGATTCTTTGACTTAATTAGGTCACATAAAGTTTCTTGAATCACAGAAACTCATATATATATATATATATATATATATATATATATATATATATATATACACACACACACACACACATACACACACATACATAGACACACACACACACATATATATTAATCATTACATATTTAATCATTATATATTTAATATATGTGTATTATTTTGCCAGAGGGGTATGTTTATTCACCAGAGAAAGGAAGAAAGAAATCCCCAACAGGTTAGGGTCACACCACAATCCTTTCTCATCCATCTTTCCATCCTGTTCGGATTTAAGCATTCACACACATGTTTTCCCTGGCATGTTTTTCAAATTGCCAGCACCAGAATTTGAACTGTGTGGTCAGCCATGTTGAACCTAGCTGTCTTAACTACTGTGCCATAGGGTCAGCCTAATATATGTTTTTTTTTAAAGAATTATGTATTTAATTTTATTTATTATTTTTATTTTTTATGTGCTATAGGGCACTTGTGCTCACCGGAAAGAGTCAGAGAGAGAGAAATGGAAAGTGAGAAAGTAAACTGCTAGGTCTGGGACTTGAACCATAGTTGTCCATGTGGGAGTCCATTGCCTTAGCCACCATGCCATCTGTTTTTAAGTCATCAGATTTGGGGTAATGTGTCAAACAGTGACAGAAAACTAACACAGTCACTGAATTATCACTTCTATGAAATTCTTCCAGTCAATGAAATATTATTTTAAAGAACTTTCTATTAAATAACAGCAAAATAGAGAGAAAATTCCCTAAGTTTCTAAATGGTCAACATTCAAGACATTAATCACAAAAACAGATTTATTATTACATGACAATGAAGCAGGATTTTTCAGTGGGTTTATGAATTACGTTTATTTTATAGCCACTTTTCATATATCACGTCGTAAACATTAGAGCTTTGAGGCATATAAAAGGAAAAAGCTTTAATGTATCACTTGGGTACTTATTAAAAGTATGCAGTCTCAGGCTCATTCTCAAACCTACTAGATTTGAAGTTCAAGGATGCAGAAATTCATGTTTAAAAAAATGCCCAGAGAATTATCTCTGTGGGTAAAATTTTAGAACCAATGCAGTAGTATGAATTTACAACCCTAGCTGTCTATTAGATATATTTAGAGAGCTTTTAATATATAACCATCCCCTGGCCCAGCTGGTTGTGGTGGTTAAGGCAGCTGGATGTCACATGACTGACTGTACAGTTCGAGTCCCACACCTAGTGGCTTAAAAATACTGGCTCATATGCATGCATGCCCGAAATCCCAAAGAAGAGAATAGAGGAGAAGGGACCTACCATGGCACAGCCATACCCCCCTGGGGGATGTGCTTTCTCACTTTCCCTCTCTCTTTCTGGTGAGTGCAAGTGTCTTATAGTGAAATTTATGTATATAAAATCATCGCCAGGTCCCATTCAATTTATGAAGACTCACTTGTATTGGACCCTCATACAGGTAGATATAAAAATTCACCATGTGCTTCTCTAAGATCCATGATCGAGAATGTCTGCTTTAATAGGAGTACTGGTACCTCTTTCGTATGAAATTAGGCATCAGGTTATGTAAATTTCAAGTAAGTTGAGTGCTCTTTTACCGAAGAGTTTGTGTTTTGGAAAAAGTAAAAGACTAAGTCCTCAAGAATAAAACTGACTTATGGAAGATATCCTCAGGAAAAGAAAATAGGGCAAACAAGGTAGTTTACTGTTTGATTCTTTTGGGTCTATTTTCTTATGCCCCTCTTTCAGACACCTTTTCTGTCTTCTCTCAATCACCCTTCTAAAACCCTTTCATATACCATACTCACTTTTATTCTCTTCAGATTCAATAGTTCTTCTTATGTTGTTCACATTATTGTTGTTCATTTTATTTTATATATAAGTGAATCTAATTTATGAATGGTTTCACTTCATGCACTATTTGTCCAATGTGATTTTTTTTAGTAGTTTTATTGATATGGGACAGGCTAGGCTATCTAACCAAGTTAATCTATCAGAAATGGTGCAATATAAGAGAGCAAAATAAGATGTATTTTTATTGTGAGCAGTCAAAAGGCTAAATACAGAAACCAGCAGTTGGCATAATGGCTATGTGTTGCTGGATTCCCATGTTGTTGACTGCAGTTAGAGTCCTAAACCCGGCGGCTTAAACTCACGCTGGGCGCATGTGCGTGCGTACCCAAGATCCTGAGAGGACAAAGGAGGAGAAGGGATTGCAGCTTGGCCATTCCCCCAAGGGCGATTTCTCGCTTTCTGTCTCTCTCTGTCTCTCTCTCTCTCTCTCTCTCTCTCTGTCTTTCTGGCGAGTGCATGCGCCCTATAGCAAAAATCTCTCTTTAAAAAAAAAGAAAAGCTACAAATTTCTATGCAGTTTATGATCATTCCTATCATTCCTTGATATACACCCTTGATGTTTCCTTCATTTTCTTTTAAATTTGCCAGAAGTTGTGTGTGCTCACAGGAGAGACACAGAGAGGAGTTGGGGGAAGTGAGAAAGTACCCCCCATCCCACATGGGGATGGCCACACTGCAATCCCTTCTCCTCCATTTCTCCTTTCAGGATTTTGGGTATGCAGACACATATGCCCATCATGTTTCTCAAGCCACCAAGTCCAAAATTTGAAGAACACAGTTGGTCATGGGGGATCCAGCTGCCCCCACTACCATGCTACCAGCTATCTCTGTTACCTTTTTAAACTTACAGCTGATTGAGATTAGGTTTCCAAATATTGAATAAAATTCTAAGCATTTGATAAGATTTATATTAACATAGACTTTTTTCTATTTATTTTACTTTATTTTTATTTTAATTTACATTTAATCACATATATCTTTACAGTGTGCAACCTTACTTTTACCAGCACAAATACCATGCATATCAGTCAAGATGAAGACATCACTACATACATTATCATCAGCAAATAGCTTTTCATTTTGTTGTCAATTAAACGTATTTTTTCTTCCCATTCCTCTCCGTTCCTTCATTACACATCCCCATACTACCCTATCCTTAATACCTCTAATATCTACCATTGCCTTCCCTGTTTCTGTATCTTCCAAACTTTCAGTTTCTGCTACACAGACTTTTAAAAAATTAATAGCCAAAGAATATTTATTACTCTGTAAATTTGTTCCAAAAGTTGATTCTTTGTGTTAAATTGATTTATTTATTTCTTCCGTGAGCAAGAGAAAAAGATAGATAGAGAGATGGCACCCCCAACAGGGGTTGATGGCATGAATTACCACCAACCTGAACCAGTCCTGGATAATGGGCATGCATGTGCCTGGTGTACACAGGGAGGTTTTTGTACATGAACTCAGAACCTACCCCTATGGGTCAGCCTCACAGAGCATCATGTTTTACCACTGTGTCACTGTACAGCCCTCAAACATAGACTTTAACTTGCCTTTTAATGATGACAATTTTCTTTAAAATTAAGCTCTACATAATGTATATTATATTTCTTTGCTCTAAATATTTTACTTGCAAACAACAGAATTCTTTTTAGTCTCCTTAATTTTTTTACGTTTTACTCTCAAGATCTGCCATATTTAGTTGTACTATCCAAGAAATGCTTTCAGCTAAGTGGTTCAGTATGTACCCCACACATTTGCATAGATTTTCCTCAACTTCCCAATCATTTTATTACATCTTTCTGTTGGTTGCTAAAGTCTCATTTATGCCTGCTGCTATTTTTCCAATAATTTGATCTTAATCTTTTGCTTGAAAAGCAATTCACCTAAGCAAACTCCTTGCTCTGATGGAGACATGGCTTTGTAAGATAGGAAAATTTCCTTAGCTTTTTATTCTAGTCCAGCCTGAACTTGGGCTAGTGTGTTTGTTTTATAGCAATGTTCTAACTCGGCACTTCACATGACTACTTGCTTGAGGCCAAGCATCATTCACGACCATGTCTGTATGGAACATTGCTTTTATTTTCCTAGAAATGCATCACTGGCAATTACTATTTGGGGAAAGGGGGTGATACTCAACAAAGATCTAAGATTTGTGAAATATAAGTATCTGTCACATAAACTCTTCATGAGTAATTATGGCATGAGTAACATCTATTCTATGTTGTATTTATGTTTATTGGATGCCTTGCTATACTTCCAATTACTACTATTGTGTATTTACTTTGTCAATTTATATTGGGTGAAAATTAGTTGCAGTTCATGCAGAACAGTATGGTTGCTTTTCCCTCAAACTTAATT
This sequence comes from Tupaia tana, assembly GCA_026018925.1. Taxonomy (NCBI): domain Eukaryota; kingdom Metazoa; phylum Chordata; class Mammalia; order Scandentia; family Tupaiidae; genus Tupaia; species Tupaia tana. The sequence goes on along the minus strand of JAKSZU010000009.1, from coordinate 58,230,539 downwards.
TGTAGTCCTCGTTTGTCTGTATGTAATGTTTGAGGCATTTTATATACAAACCTTAAAAGGTACATGCTTCATTTTCTCTTTTTGCTGTTGTTTCTTTGTTTTGCTATAGGGTGCATACACTTGCCAGAAACGGACAGAGAAAGAAAAAGTGAGAAAGCATCCCCTGGGGGATGGTCATGTCACAATACCTTCTTATTCATTTTCCTCTCAGGATTTTGGGCATGCATGTACACATGCCCAGGGTATTTTTCAAGCCTCTGGGTCCAGGACTCAAACTGCACAGTCAGCCATATGGCATCTACTCACCTTAACCTCCACAGCACCTGCTGGCCCTTCATTGTTAATCTGAAAACCTCCTCCGAAAACTTGATATGATGGTGGTAAAACAAAAACTCTAAGCCTTATTGCATTCCTTTAGGCAATTGAACATTATTTTTGCTTTGCTTTGTTTTGTTTTCATGTTGGAATTAGTGTCCTGAATACAAAAAGCTTTTGATGTTAGAATAGATTATAGGACTCTCCTGTATTTTCATGGTTGTAGAACAGATACCTCAGTTCGCACTGAACTAATTTTAACATGACTTAGCCACATAACTCATATATCAAAAAGGGTATCTTCCATTGGTATCTTCTCTTAAGGGAATTGCTATGGACTCAATATTTGTATCGTTCCAAAATTCATGTATCGAAATCCTAGCCCCCAAAGCAATGGCAATAAAAGGTGATGCCCTTGGGATGTTATGAGATCAGGGGGCAGTACCCTCATGAATGGGATTAGTGTCCTTATAAAAGAGACCTGAAAGAGACACCTTCTTCTCTTCCATTGTGTAAGGTCACAGCAAGAAGTTACCATCTATGAACCAGAAAGTTAGCTCTCATCAGATGCTGAATCTGCCTTAATCTTAAACTTCCTAGCATTTAGAACTGTGGGAAATAACTTTTTGTTGTTTATAAACTACCTCGTTTATGGCATTTTGTTACAGCAGCCATAACAGACTAAGTGGGATAGATCTGTACACTTTCTACAATAACACGGATACTAATTGTTATATATTACTATATTCAGATGTCTTGGTACTAAAATATAACTATGGAAAAGAATGAACAAAGGTCTGTACTCCCACCAAACCCTGGTAATAAGGCCTGTCCAATCATGCACAATGGACTTACATATGTTAGACCTGAATAATATCTCCAGGGCTTAAAAAGAATTAACTAAGAAAATGAGGTCAGCAAGTGGCATAGTGGTTAAGGCACTGAGCATGATCAACTATGGTTTGAGTCCCAGACCTGACAGTTTGCTTTCTCACTTTCTCCTCTCTCTCTGGTGAACACACATGCCCTAAAGAAAAGTTTAAACTAATAATAATAAATAAAATGAAATAAATAATAATTTTTTTCTTTAAAAAATAACTAAGAAAAAAATGATACATCTCATGCCTGATCAAGGGAAAAAATAGCACTTTTAGTAAGCAGCACCTGCTTATTCCTTTTTTTCCCCCCAAAATTTTTGTTATACGGTATGTGCACTCTTCAGAGAGACAGAAAGAGAGAAATCACCCCCCAGGGAGGGTGATGGCCACATCGCACTCCCTTCTCTTCCATTTTCCTCCAGGGATTTTGGGCACCGTACACACATATACCTGATGTGTTTTAAGTCACCAGGTCTGAGGTTTGAATTCTGGCTGGCCACCTGAGAGTCCAGAGCCTTAACCACTATACCACCTGCTGGCCCTGCACCTACTTATTCTGGAAGTTGGGCTGCCTATGTCGGGGCTATCATTAGTGTTTAGGACACATTCCTTTTAATTCAGGCAAATAAAGGATCGAGTATAAAGGTGGGCAAATAATTTTGTGTTTCATTTGTCATTATTGAATTTTTGTGTGTGAAGTTTAAAACATAAGGATTCACTGGAGTAATTCTAATATCTAGGAGACAGTCATGTAACTGAGAAAATATAGGAGATTACCCTGATAACAGCATGACTGCCTAGATAATATGCTGAGGCTTTTCTTCACAGTGATTAAGCAATATTTGGACTTCTTAGGGGGCATATAGCACATTCCTTATCCATAAAGGAAGCCCATACACCACTTAAGCACTTGAACTCACAGCAAGGAAGTCCTAGCCAAAGGGGAAGTGAGAAGAAATGGAGCGTATAAAGTGGGAACATGTTTTGGAGAATTTATGTTGATCCCATGGAAAAATAGGTAATAAATGAATTGCTTGCAACTTCAATATTATAGCTGGATGCTTTTAATCTCACATATAGAATACAAACATACATATTCTTCATTTTACTTTTTCATAAGTTATTTATCCTTTAATTCTTTTGAAACAAGGTGAGAATGGTTTTACAGTAAGAGAAACTACTCTCTCCTCTGTGATATTTATCATCTGCAGAACCAACTACATTCAGCAGAATGAATTGGTATCTCATCTTAAAAAATGCATTGTGACTTATAAAATAAGTTCAGTGAAATGTGGTTTACTGCCACTCATGAAAATCATAAAATGCCACTTCAGTATGGTCTATGTAGTAAAGCATGTTATAATAACTTAAGCCCCTTTTTCTCATTTAAAGAACAAAAAATAATTCAGCATAGCAGCTGAGAAAAGTTTAAAAATCTGAAGGTCAGAGTTCAAATTTATATTTCTGCCTCTATTCACAGAAAGACATCATCATCTCGATAGTTACTGCACTCTCTTATTTTTCATATCTATTAGCAATGAAACTCCACAGAAAATAGATACTAGTAAAGGCAAAAACTGCAACATTCATCGGAATAATGTCACTTGGAAGAAGGAGGCAAGTAAGAACCAAAGGCAGAAACAGAAAGTCAGAAATTTAAACCTTATCTATGGTCTGTGACTAAATGATTTTATTCATGACAGTGGATTGACCGTTTCAATGTCCTTAGCAAAGGAAGGTACATCAATTGATTCTTTCAACTCTGAAGGAAGATAGTAAATGAGAGAATTGAAGATAATAGAACTATAGGAAACCATCCAACTTAATCTTGGACTAAATAACCCATTTCCATAAAACAAACTAACAAAATACCCTTTTTCCTTAACTGTTCCTGCTAATTTAATAATTCGAAGATGCCATTAATGCCTATTAAATTAAAGGGCTCAGGAGACTGATACATTATAATTGAGTCATTTTGAAAGATACACATGAATTTGTCATTTGATATCTAATTCTTTTTTCTTTAAAAATTTTTTTTTAGTTTGCATTAAGTGGGTGCTCTCATCAGAGAGATACACAGAAAGAAAGAGTTAGAGGGAAAGTGAAAAAGCATTCCCCTGGGGGGATGGCTATGTCACAATCCTTTCTCCATTCTTCTCTTGGGATTTAGGTACACGTGCACACAGACGCCTGGTGTGTTTTTGAAGCCACTGGATCTGGGACTTAAACCACACAGTTGTTCATCTGAGATTCAGCCACCTTGATCACCATGCCACTGGCAGGCCCTTGATTTCTAGTTTCTGTTTTCCATTTTTTGTTTCCAGGATCTTGGTTGTTTTAAGGATGACTGCCTTGCTCTTGAGTGCTGTAAACTAAGCTAATCAGTCTGCTGTTACTTCCCTGATGCCAATAAGTGTTCTTAATAGTTTAAAGTGGGGGCTAGCAGGTGGAGTGGAGGTTAAGTACCTGGATCCCTCATGGCCAACTACATGGTTCGAGTCTGGGACCTGGTGGCGTGAGAAACACATGTGCTTGAGTACCCCAAATCCTGAGAGGAGAATGGAGGCAGAGGCTTTGTGATGTGGCCATGTCCCCCCCGGGGGGGGGGGTTATTTTTCACTTTCTCTCTCACTCTCTATCTCTGTCCAAAGAGCACACACATCCTGTAGCAAACTTTAAAAAGTAAAAAAAAATATATTTAACGTGATAGTCAAGAATTTTTTAATGTCTTTATTGCAGTTACCCTACTTAAGCAGATTATATAAAAGCTCCTTGGGATCTTTGCTGTCAGCAGTAGATAACTATATTTATTTTAATTTTGTTGTGCCCTAATAAACAAAGGACACTATTGTTAGTGCTGCATACATACCTCTATTGTTATACAAGTATGGAATAATGACCTCTTCCACCTCTGTCAATGATTAATAGCCACAGCAAGATTCTTAAGGAAAAATTATTTCATCTCACAGTGGTATAAATGCACATAGTAGGGAAGTTTTAAATTTTCTCCTTTCCCTCTAAAGGTTGGGTTATTTTTACTCTATGAAATAAATTGACAACCAGATTAACAGGAGGAAAAAATACATGTATCAATTTATTTATGTATATGATCGTGTGTAAGTGCCATGCAAAATACAAGACTCACAGGAGGGGAAAAGAGCAGATTGCCCTGCTTTACTGGGTAGGTGTTAGACCTCTCTTCCAATGCCCAGGCAGGTAAGGGGATTGAACAGGTAAAGCCTGAATGTATCCACTGATTACTTTACTGATGCAAATATATGTAAATGTATTTTACAAAAGGCTAGCTTCTTTTTTTTAAGCCTTTCTGTACCTACAACCCCTCTGAATAGTTATCTCAAAATACGCTAATTAAGTGTATTTTAGGTTGGCATATTTTAGTTCTCCACAATGTCTCAGGAGAAATCACCCATATCTGATATTTTATGGTTCTACAACTGGTCTTTACATTGTTCTCAGGACCACTCCAAGGCAAAATTAGGAGATAGAAAGTGGAAAGTTTTGGTTTTGTTGTTGTTTTTCTTTTTAGGTTTTTGCCATAGGGAGCATGTGCTCACCAGAGAGAGAGAGAGAAAGTGAGAAATCATCCCCCAGGGGGGACAGCCACACCACAATCCCTTCTTCATTCTTCTCTCAGGATTCTGGGCACACATACACATGCACCCAGTGTATTTTTCAAGCTGCTGCATATGGGACTTGAACTGTGGTTGGCCATGTGGAAGTCCAGCATCTTAACCACCACATCACCTGCTGACTCCAGAAAGGAAAAAGTTTTTATTTGGTCTCTCCTTCCCATCTTTCAACATGCTTCTCTCTCCCTTTAGTCCCTTTGCTGATAGCCACATTATGTCTTTTTACTACCCTCTACCCACCACCCACCTTACATTTTGTGCTATACTACAGGTGGAAAACCAACTCATAGCCAAGAATTTTTCCTATTTCCTATTACCCTTAAAACAGACAGCTTCATGTTTGTTTGTTTGTTTGTTTGAAGGTAAGTTGTTGCTTTTAAATGTGGTTAAGACAGGTATAGCACGCCCAACAGGGTCTTGATGCCATGACCTTCCCTAGCCTCAGTCAGTTCCAGACAATAGGCATACACACGCCCGGGTATTCAGGGAGATCTCCAGATGCGAACCTTTCCATGTGGGAAAGCCTGGCAGAATGTCACATTTTACCATTGGCCTGTTCTTTGTTCCATGTTCTTTTTGTAAGGAACTTGCTTCTAAAAACAAGTTCAGAGTATCCAGGTGGGTCTATTCTGATCACACAAGCTCTTGAAAGCTTATAACATTCTCCACCTGATAGCAACAAGGGAAAAGGGGGATTAAGAAGGATATAGCAATTGTTGGTTTCAAGACTGAGGTGCCTACTTGAAAAGGAAAATGGGAATCCTTAAGGAAGAAACTAAGAAAGGATACTGGCTAATAGCTGACAAGGAAATGGATACCTCAGTCCTACAACTGGAAGGAACTAAATTTAACCAACAACCTGAATAAGACTGGGGACAGATTCTTCCTAGAACTCCAGATAAGAATTCAACCCTGTGGAAACCTTGATTTCAGTCTTGTGAGACACTCAGCACAGAATCAGCTGAGCCTTGCCATGTTTTAGATCTACACAACTATGAGCTAATAAATTTGTGCTACTTTAAGCCACCATATTTGTGTTAATTTGTTACATACCAGTAGAAAACTAATACAATGGGTGAGTTATATAGATTGATACCCACTAATATATTACCTGGTTAATGTGTGACCTCTCTCAGAAACAGAATGCATAAATGCACTTAAAATTCATATGTTGCAAAGATATATTAATCAAACTCAAAATCAAAGTGTTAAGGATGGCATTATGAATATAATAAAAGTAAAATTTAGCGCAAAATGTATTAAAGAAGATAAGAAGAGTCATTTTCTAGTGATATGAGCTATAATCAATAATGAAGATATGACATTATTAAAATGTATATGTCTATAGCAGACCCTTAAAGAATGAGGCTAAGCTTACGAATTAGAAACTTTAGTCTGGGATTGGACTTCAAATCACACCACATAGGCATCTATCTCTTCTACCTTTGAATAAGGTCAAACTTGCCTAGATTCAAACAGGGGGAGACAGCTCATGATTAGAAAATGAATCAGCACTGAAAAGAGAATGACTACTTGTAAATCAACATGCCCAAGATTGTGGTAACAGACATGCCACAGTAAATTTACAGTGCATTTCAAATCATTTGCACAGCTCACCTAAAATAGCAGAGGCTAGCTAGAATCCCATGAAAGAATCTTACTTCACACCTGGAGACTGCAGACTATCAAGTCCGATTGATTTCATCAGCAGAATCTTATACAGCTTTTTAGAAGTGATACCAGGGTTTGTCTAACTCAAAGAATTTCGAAATTCGTGCCAATGAAAACAAAATAAAACACCTATGCAAAGACAAATTGGACTGAAACCTGATGAGATAGGTGGTTTGGGGTAGTAAAAAGGATGTTCTAGTTCTTATACTTCTTTTTTTCTTAATTTTTTTTCTTTCTTTTTTTGGAGAGGATTTTGCTATAGGGCACGCGCGCTTGCCAGACAGACAGAGACAGAGAGATAGAAAGCAAGAAATCACCCCCCAGGCGGGATGGCCACACCACAATCCCTTCTCCTCCATTCTCCTCTCGGGATCTTGGGCACGCATGCACACATGCCCAGCGTGAGTTTAAGCCACCGGGTCTGGGACGCGAACCGCCATCGACTACGTGGGAGTCCAGCGACATAGCCATTATGCTAACTGCTGGTCCCTAGTTCTTATACTTCTTAAATAAGCTATGTCACTTTCCTAGATCCCAGTTTCACCCCTAGTGAAACAAGGAGGTTAAATTAGATACTATAAAAGCATCCTCTTACTTTCTTATTTCATAAATGTCCCTGAGAAAGGACAATGAACTTTAAAAAGCAATCAAATATACGAGAGGCTTATTCCTCATAACAGAGCCTCTTTCTCAAAGAACAGTAGAGAATCTAGCTGATCAGCCTTCTCAATTGATAGTATTTGACATGGCCAATTTCTTAATCTGGCCTTCATCGTCCTTTATAGTGCCTCAACCTATTTTCCAAGCTCCATCACCACTTATTACACTAGATTATGTGCTGCTTTCTGAACATGTTCCTTGACTCTGTGTCTTTACTCATGCCCTTTTCCATATTCCAATTCATAATCAAGCAAAATTTTACACATCTCTCAGTAGCTAGATCAAATATCACTTCCTGCAGAAAGCTTTCTCCAATTCCTAGTAAAAAATCACTTAGAAACTTTCCATACTTAAAGCTTATGGACACTTTTTTTCCAGGTCCATACAAGATTCTTTTTTCTTCCTTTTTTGGAGAGGATTTTGCTATAGGGCGCGCGTGCGCTCGCCAGACAGACAGAGAGAGACAGAGAGACAGAAAGAGAGAAATCACCCCCCAGGGGGGATGGTCACACCGCAATCCCTTCTCCATTCTCCTCTCGGGATCTTGGGCACACATGCACACGCGCCCGGTGTGAGTTTAAGCCGCCAGGTCCGGGACTCGAACCGCGGTCGACTATGTGGGAGTCCAGTGACATAGCCATTACGCTAACTGCTGGTCCCCATACAAGATTTTTAAGTTCCATTTTATAAACTAAACATATGTTTATTTATTCGTCAAGTTCTAGGACAGGGGTGAACTAGCACCTAATGATGGGCACTGGCCTACAGATTTATTTTATTTGTCTAGCACAGTTTTATTTTATTTCTTTTCTATTTTCTTTTCTCTTTCTTTCTCTTCAATTTGCCAGAGGGCATGTGCAATTGCCACAGACAGTGGAAGGGAGTTGATAAAGTGCACTCCCCACCCCCTTACCCCCCACCTCCCATCCCTATGGGGAATGGCCATGCTTCAATTTCTTTTCTTCCATTTCTCCTTGTGGAATTTTGGCAGTATACAGTCATCCATGTGAGAGCAAACCATCTTAATTACAATGCCACTGGCTAGCCTGATTGTTTTCTTAAGAACCTGAATCTGACTGCCTTAAGGCAAGCGTCACACTGTCCAGTTTGCCACAGGCCTTACCACTCAACAGTGTTTGCACACATATTTACTATTGTCCTGGACACTAGTGGCATTTGAGTCTGCTCTCTTAGCCCACTTTCTTTTATTCACTAAGACTGCAACCAGCCACAGTCTCTCTTGGATTCTTCTATTCCTACAATAAGAATTGGCATAAGTAAGAAAATCCTAGCTCATGTTATATAAGCTTACTTGCAGGACACATGCACTCAAGAGAGCTGAATGACCTAAGATTGACTCCAGATTCAGGGTGAACAAAAATGCTGTTGGCAATAGAATGAAAAGAACATAATCTGTTTCTAGGGAATCAGTAAGGAGTGGAAGGTACCCTAAAATTCTATCACCAACCAATCTGGGATTGGAAAATAACATCACTGTATATTCTAGCATCAACCAGTCCAGGACTGCCAAGCACCCTTACTCCACTAGCACCAAGCAATCTGAGACTGGCTCTTCCTCCAGCCCTGTGATGGTTAATTCTGGTTGTCAACTTGACTGGATTAAAGGATGCCCGGAAGATTTATGAAAGTTTGTTCCTAAGTGTGATTGTATGAGTGCTTCCAGACATGATTAGAAGTGAACCTGTGGCTGAGAGATCTGCCTTCAATGTGGGCAGGCACCATCCCATTGGCTAGGATCTTGAGAGGAACAAGCAGAGGAAGTAGGTCTCTACTTCTTTTCCCTCTCTTTTGACCCTTCCTTCAAGAAAACGATGTATGTTTTACTTCTATACATTACCTGTTCCACTCTTTTTCCTCCATTTGGTCCACGGCTTTGTTATTTTCTGCTGACTCCTTGCCTCTTCTCCTCTCCAGTCAGCAGACTCCAAGTTTTGTAGCCTTTGGATTCTGGACTCATACCAGCAGCCACCTTGTGGCCTTTCGAGGGCCCCCTTCAGTCCTTGGACTCAAACTGCACTAGCTTCCCTGCTTCAGAATCTTCTGAGACTCCCCTTTAGGCCTCAGACTTACATTGTACCAGCTTCCCTGCTTCAGTCTTTCAGCTGTTTCTCCAGCTTGCAGACAACCTATTGAGGAAGTTCTCCACCTTGTGATTCTATAAGATAATTTCTACAATAAATCTCCTCTTTTGCATATATATTTATCCTATGGATTCTATTTCTCTGGAAAACCCTGGCCAATGCACCCCTAACCAACCAATTTAAGACTGGCAAACAGCATCATCCCATATCACCTCCCTGCTCCTTGGGCTATAAAGAATCCACCCTCTTGCAATGGGGTAGGCAGATTTGAGGTTTGCTCCTACTTCCTTTCTAGCTAGTTTTGTAATGAAACTCTTTCTGCTTCAAGATCTGGCATCATAGTAATGGTCGGTTGTACACATTGGGCAATGGACTCATATTCCTTAACATTCCTAAGCCTGGTTGAGAAATAGAATGTGATTTCCATAATTATAAATGCAAGTACAAAGCCCCTTTTTATTATTTATTCATTTTATATTTTTTAATACAGCAATAATTACAGAATGTTTTTCCCCCAACAGAGAACTTTACATTCTTTTGTCTATTAAATGTCTCTTTTTAAATGATTTTGATACAGTTTATAATAGAAAAACAGACAGGGGATAACTAAGTGACATGGAAATTAACCAGTTCCTCTTGCAAACCATCCTCCTCTCTAGCCTCCTGAAGCCATTATTTACTCTCTTCCTTGAAAGGCTAAGGGTCCAGATTGCTGTTTCACCTTGCCTGCTTCTGAATCAAGCATTATTTTAAATGACATTGTTTATAAGAGACAAGCTACCATCTGCTAGTTTATTATCCCTATATACAAAAAAAAGAAAACTACATAATAAAGGTAACTGCTAAAATGACTATAAAATCTGTTCCCTTTGAACTAAAACTAAAGAAATTATAGTATGTGACTCAACTTTTGATTACTCAGATTCAGCATTTCTTTCATTAAAACTTTAACCCATAACCCCAAATTTCTATTTTCTCTCTGAGATTTACTCTCACATCTTGTCATGATTTCAGGATTTGCACAGCCAGTGGTAATGATCTAAGAGTGTTTCATTCCCTTGTCTGTTGTCCCCCAAAAGGCATAGTATGTCACATTAAATAAATTTCACTAACAGAGTAGCATCGTTTTCTGCTCAAAGGAGTTTAACTTAGTGCAGATTAAGAAGTAGGGTATCTGAATTCCAGCAAGTATGCTCATGCCACACTTCTTTTAAGGGATTGTTTTTCTTTTGTGTGCTCCTTTTTATTAGTGAGCTTTCTGCTAGCTTTTTTAAGAAGCAAAGATTTGTGTTTGCTGAGCTCACTCTAGTCCCCAGGCAATCAGCATCTCTTTTCAGCATTTCTGAGCAGGGCTGCATGTAATTAAAATTTGGCAAAGGCAAAGCAGGTGTCACAAGGATCTGCTAAACTTATCACTTGTGAACTGAAGATAGCTGGATAAATTTTTTTGGCAAAAAGATACTTTCCTTTATAACTCCAAAACTGCACAAAAGAGTGACATGGAGAAGAGACTTTAGATCCTCAAGAGAATTTCCATGACTAAGGAGGCTACAAAGTCCCCCATCCTAGATAAGAAAAATAATTATGTATATGATGGATTAACTGCATAAAAATCTGAGGAGGACAATTTGGTACTTTCTCATTTCCCTGTAACAAGCCTTTATCCATTCCTCTCTCCTATTCCCCATTCCTAGTTGGTATGTTCATGGTAGGAAATTAAGGCTTGCCCCACTGATAGAAGATGAAATATTTGCTTTTAAAAAGCTAATGCCTGAAGTGTGGTAGACTCTAGGGATGCTGTAAAGGTGTATTATTTATTTGAGGTTAACGCCTCTTCAAAACTCATTCCTATTCTACTCACTTTTAATTCCAGTTTTCCTGTATAAAAAATATATTAGGGTAAAACAAATGTTCTCATTTGAGACTAATGCTGAATTCAGAATTTCACTTTCTGATTTTTCTTGATTTAAGACATGTTGTAATGTTTTATGGTTCCTGCTTAGAACCTAAGTTACCGCTTTCCTTCAAAAAATTATTTGTTTTATATCTGAAACTAAACAGGCTTAGCGTACCAGATTTACGGAAGATTTCTATTAGAGTTCTTCTAGCATTGGAATTTTTTTAATTAAATGTTTGAAATTACCCAGACATTAAAAATTAAATAATTGACCATTGATTCAAATTCAAATTAGTCAGATTCTAAACATCTTAAAATAGTAGGTTTTTATGAGTTTTTTGTTTTTATTTTTGTCTTTTATTCTTGGTAAGTAAAAATCACAATTAATTATTACCTTAATTATTCCATATCGAGAAGTAGTAAACAATTAAATGCCACAACGCTATACAATTTGTGGTTACTGGTGACTATTAACTATTGGAAAAATTAGATCATTATAGGGAGTCTCTCATAGACTGCTCTTGATGTAAGGTTCAATGTGAAATACAAGACTACTCCAAAAAAAATCATATCTCTCTTTATCTTCAAAAAGTATTTACCCTGTGTTAAGAACACTTGAACTCTCATTTGATAGAAAGTGGATGAATATGGAAGATTTGTTGCTGAGTGAAGTAAGTCAGGCGATAAGAGAGGCATTGTATGTCTCCACTTAACATATACTGTCTGTACTCTATGTTAGAGACCAAAAGACTGGAGAACATAAAAGTATTAAAAATTGTAATGGACACTAGAGACAAAGTGGAAAGACAATGTGGGAGGGGAAGAACATAAGAAAGTAAATTTGGGGGTGAAATGGAGAGGTAAGACACTTGTGGGACACAGATAAGGTTTATTATCTGTTGATGAGGATGTGTATCATAGTCTCAACTAGGTTGGACTGAGGTGTATATCATGCTGGGTAAAGTCTCTTCACAATCAAAATGATGTATAGCGATTTAATGTATGAATAATAAAAAAAAAAAGAAAAAAAAAAAGAAGTGTGTCCCAGGAAAATGACCTTATGCCCCAAAGATTCTAATGATATGCCAATTCCTCACCATCACAATAGATTCTTTGATTAAGCTGGTGTTTATATAGCTGTAATATGCTTTCACATAGCCACGTGGTTTATAATTCAATAGTATGCACCAATTTCCATCTTTTTTTTTTTTTTTTTGGAGAGGTTTTTGCTATAGAGCATGTGCGCTCGCCAGAAAGACAGAGAGAGACAGAGAGACAGAAAGTGAGAAATCACCCCCCAGGGGGCATGGCCACGCCACAATCCCTTCTCCTCCATTCTCCTCTTGGGATCTTGGGCACGCATGCACACACGCCTGGCATGAGTCTAAGCTGCCGAGTCCAGGACTCAAACCGCGGTCGACTACATGGGAGTCCAGCAACACAGCTATTAAGCTAACTTCTGCTCTCCCAATTTCCATCTTAATTCACTAGGAAGTGACATATTTATTCATGTAATTGTATAGCTTTATAAAGAAAATTAACAATAAGAAAATGACTTAGACTTAGAAATTTTTTTTTTATATTTTAGAGAGATTTTTACTATACGGTGCATGCGTTCGTCTTGAGTGCTCGCCTTTAGAGACAGAGAGAGATAGAAAGTCAGAAATTACCTCCCAGGGGGATGGCCATGCCACAATCCCTTCTCTTCCATTGTCCTCCATCCTCTCCGGGATTTTGGACATGTATGCACATGCATCCAGTGTGAGTTTTAAGTAGCCAGATCTGAGACTCGAACCACACCTATGTGGGAGCCCAGCAATGCAACCATTACACCATCTGCTGATCCCAGACATAGAAATTCTTAATTTTGTTAGGTGTTAACAATTTCAGCTTTCACTTAAAACACCCTGAAGTGAGAAACAAAATTGCTTTTTAGTTTCTCTTTCCTTTAATACCCGAGTCAATGTGTATCCTTACACACAAAGTTATGCAGCGACAGTAAAGATTCATTTTAAACAATCATGTTATTATATATCATGAAACTAGCCATCTTTGTATTATTAGTAATCTCTGTCATGATTTTAATTATTCTTAAAAGTCAGAATATTTACATTTTAAGTTACTAGTGTCCTATGGAACTTATTTCATATTTTTAGAAAGGCGACTTTCTTTTCAAAGAGCCTAAGAGGGTCAGCTGGTGGTGTAGAGGTTAAGGCAACTAGATCCTGCATGGCCAACTCCACAGTTCAGGTCCCAGACCTGGCAGCCTGAAAATCATAGCGGGCAAGTGTATGCATGCCCCAAATTCCAAGAGGATTATGGAGGGTAAGGGACTGTGGAGTGGCCATCACCCCTCATCCCGACAAAGTGATTTTTTCACTTTCCTTCTCTCTCTCTGAGTGTCCCTGTCTCTCTCCAGCAAGTGCATGCACCCTATAGCAAAACAAAAACAAAGGAAAAAGTAAAAGAAAAAAAAAATAGCCTAGGAAGCATCCAGGAGAAAATACAAATAAACATTCTAATAATTAAATGGTATAAAAGAACAATGGATGCATTATGTCTGGACAGAAATAAAAGTAATTTTAAATGAATCAGATAAATTAAAATACATCCTTAAATTACACCCAAAATAGAAACCTTTATGTTAGCTACTTTCCACAATTTGTTGAGCTCTACCAATCATATTAAACAAACAAAATTAAATCATTCATGCAAAAAGTATTATTATGCACACCTACACCTAAAAATCTTGTTATGTGTACTGGAATTATAATATATCCTCCCTTTAATATGTAGCACCAATTACCTATTAAATGTTTTTTGTTGTAGTTATTTTTCTATTTTCATCAAGAGAAATAATTGCTTATACCTTCAAGATGGCTAGACAATGTGTTCTAGGCTAAAAATCATTGTCATTTGTGTCCTAGAAAAATACCAGGATAATAGCAAGAGGTATTACACAATCTGAATTAGTTCCTTTTCAAAATGCTAACATTGCCTTCATTTTTTTGTAGACCAGTATAAGTGAATAGATATTTTGGGGGGACCCCAAAATTGAGGGGAGGCTGTCCACAATGATTACTGATTCCAAAGAACACAGTCATTAGAGGTCCAGCAAAGGAAGACATAAGTTTACTTATTAGAGAAGCTCCACTGATGGCTGGCTAGAGAATGGTCCCTGCAGTCAGTGAGTACAGGCTCAGGCTACATATGTTAAGAACAAAGCATGTAAAAGATTTGGAGCATAAAAAAAAAAAAAAAAAAAAAAAAAAAAAGAACAAAGCATGTATAAATCAAATAAAGACATACATTGTTTAGAGGTTATAATACCAGATCAGCTTATCAATTAATAGAATCAACAGGGTATGTCTTGGGTTAGTGTGTGTGTGTGTGGGGGGGGGCGGGTTAGTGTCTCTAGTATTGTAATGTTAATTGTGGGGGCAGTGTGCATATCTCCTTCTATGAAGTAAGGGTCACAAGAGGCATACCTCAGAAACAGCCCCAGCTAAAAAAAGAAAGAAAAGGAAAGAAAGGCAGAAAGGCAGAAAGAAGGAAGGAAGGAAGGAAGGAAGGAAGGAAGGAAGGAAGGAAGGAAGGAAGGAAGGAAGGAAGGAGAAAGAAAGAGAAGAAAGAAAGAAAAAAGAAATAGCCTCAGCTATGGGCCAGTTTCATGAGATAAAGGAATGGTCACAACAGAGTCACTAGATCCAGCTGGACCAGCAGCCCGGTCTTAGAGAAATAGGGCAAAGAAGGAAGGCTGAGAAGAGAACAGTGTATGGAATTTACACTTATTAGGTCACTGTAATAATAGTTGAAATATGAAACTTTAAGTCTAACTATGTTATTCTATGGTTTGTTTAAATCAATGATGTTTTCTGCTCTTTTCAACTCAACCTGGAAGACCTAGCATATAGGCTATATCCTATGAAAAGTCAACCTACCACAGGATAGCTTATTACTCTTACCTGACCTCCAATATCATATTCTATACGATTATGTAGCACTCGTGTATGTTACCTTTTAAATACATCTCTTAGAGTTTCATGTTGCAAGTCTTACTTTTGCAAAGTACCTTTATGCTCCTGTGTTTGGAATCAACGTCTTCTATCTCATTTTTAAGTTTATTAAATGTATACTATCACGGTGACACTTTTTAAAAGTTTATTTCTCTCATGAGAGAGAGAGAGAGATGGAGAAATAATGTGCCCTTGACAGAGTCTGGATGCTGTGATCTACTCCCAGACATAACCAGCCTGATCATGGGCACACACATACCTGGGATACTCAGATAGGGCTTCAGATGTAAACCAGTAACCTTCCTATATGGGTTAGCTTCACAGATGTGAGAAACAAGCTCACCGCCTAATGCCGAAAAATGGACATGGAGACACGAGATACAAGGAAGTGAGACTTTAATGGTGGTTTTGCAAAATCAGGTGTCTGATGGGCAGATATGCCCAAATCGGTTACAATAAGCAATTTATTCTCTAGTGCACAAGTACGTCATAGGTTGAGAACAATGGGAAGTACAATTTTCCTGGATATCACATACATTTTATTATTTCCTTATTAGTTTTCTTTTCTTCTCTTTCTTTCTTTCTTTTTTTTTTTTTTTTTAAGATATTTTTGCCATAGAGTATGTGTACTTGCTAGAGAGAGACAGAGTCAGTGAGAGGGAAAGTGAGAAATCACCCACTCTGCGGGGGCAGGGAATGTCATGCCACAATCCCTTCTCCTAGGATCTTGGGCATGCACATGGGCCTGGTGTGATATTCAAGCCACAGGATCCAGAACTCAAAGCACAGTTGGCCATGTGAGAGTCCAATGACATAATCACTAGGCCATCTGCTGGTCCCCTCTGATTAGGTTTTAAGGCACAGGCCTGTCAAATGTCCTAAAGAGGGAGAAGAACCAGAAAGTAAAAAGGAGTGAAGGGCTGGTGACCAGCAACCATCCTCCCTCAAGAATGACTTACTGTTTGGGGTTTGCGTTTATTCATAAACTTTTCAGGAATGTGTACGTTATGAGATTGTCACATCTACAAGCTGTTAAGCTATTCTTGAAATAATGAATCACTTAAGGCTGTTTTTTTTTAACACAGAGTATCACATTTTTCCTCTGCTCCTCTGCCCCCCCCACCATGTCTTCAATTGGACTGTTGGAAAAGTCGTATCACATCTTTACATAGAAAAAAATTCGTCATGATTTTTCCAAGAACCCGATACTTCTCTTGAGTCAGATTCCATTAAACTTCAGGTCTATAAAAGTTTTAAGGTCATTCTGCAACTTTTCCTTATTTTATAGATGATAAGATCATTGCTAGGTCGGAAGCCTGGGCAGCTTGGATGTGGGGGTTGGACACCACGCCCTAGTCAGCTAATTCAACCTGGATCTAGCCTGTCATCAGATCTGCGCTGCACTTGGATCTAACCTGGATGTAGCACACAGTGCTCTACTCTGCATATGGCACTCTACTCTGCACATGGGGCTCTACTCTGCAAGGACACCAGAACTTATGTGGCACAGCAGTCTGCTCTCCCTCTAAATCTTTGCCATACATGGATTGTTTCTACCTCTAAGACACTCCCCCTCTCTATACCCTTATTAAAAAAATTGGTAAACCCCGCTCTAGGGCACGACTCTGTCTTTTTCTGTTGGACCAGCAAACCTTGCCCGGGAGCGCTCCCAATAAAGGCTCCACATTTCTATTTTCTTGCATGGTCAGCCCATTCCTTATAATCATTGAGATCCAGAGAAAACTTAAACCAAGACTA
The DNA here is from genome assembly GCA_026018925.1 of Tupaia tana. NCBI lineage: Eukaryota > Metazoa > Chordata > Mammalia > Scandentia > Tupaiidae > Tupaia > Tupaia tana. The sequence continues at coordinate 58,213,592 of JAKSZU010000009.1, read as the reverse complement.
GACTTCAGGTCTCTTGACTTTCAGTCTGTTGTTCTTACTACTTACCATATCCTGTTCTCAGTGCCTGGGCCAGTGTTGAACTCCCAAAAAACTGCTGAGAAACACTTCTAGAGATGAAGAAATTTGCAGTGATCTTTCCATTATGCTTACTGTTATGGCCTTCAAACATTGCCCAGATTAGTACTTACCTAAGTATGCCTTATAAGTTATACATACAGATTTTGAACAATTAAGTGGCATTCATCACTTAATTTTTCAATTTTCTTTTTTTTTTTCAATTGCTATTTGAGATCATTTGGTGACCTAATGTACACCAGAAGGGGTTTTCATAAAGTTCATGAAAAATGTATATTATGAGAAAAGTGTGCATGGATTTAAAAAGTTTTGCAGCAACATAAACTCACATTTTATTATTATTATTTGTTAGAGAGCTCATGTGCTTATTAAAGCAAGATAGAAAGAAAAAAGAAAAGTGAGAAATCACCCTCCCCAAGGGGCATGGCCACTTTTAAATCCCTTCTCTTTCATTTCTTCTTTTGTGATTTTGGGCACACATGCATATGTGGTTGGTGTGTTCTTTAAGCTGCTGGTCCAGTACACAAACCACACAGTTACCATGTTGGGATCCTGCTGCCTTAACCATCATACCAGTGGCTAGCCCAAATTTGTACTTTAATCCCATTTTTCTATTAATTTTTTTGAAGTTCTCATGTGTGTGTGTGTGTGTGTGTGTGTGTGTGTGTAAATTGCCTGCATATAGCCATGTATGAATTACTTTAACATGGAAATCTGAGCAAAACATAGCTTGATTTAAATTGTTTATAAAATGGGATAAACCTCTCACAACTTTGAAAACTGTCACCAGTAGCCCAGGGAAAAATGCTACAATTACTAAACAAATCTTGCAGTTTAGATTAAAAACAAAAGTCTTTAATTATCTGGCTTTCTTGCAAAGAACTTCAGGGAGTTTAGGTTCATCTTTCTCTACACATACATATCTACAATAAATGTCCAGAACTTAATAGATTTTTATGAACAGACTATAGTGTGTATCTTCTTAAAATGAAATGGGGGCCAACAGGTGGTATAGTGGTTAGGGTGCTGGACTCCCACATAGCTGACCACTGTTTGAGTCCCAGACCTGGAAGCTTGAAATTCATGCCAGGCACGTGTGTGTCGACGGAAAATAAATAACCAGCTGTAAAATTAATAATTAATAATTAATGCGGTTTATTTCCAAGCCAACTGTGAGTGACCTAGGCCAGAGAAGAGGCATACATGCCTTTTCTCGGGGTGATCATGTACAGAGGTTCCTTTTATTTGCTTTTGAGATTGACAGACAACATTTAGTGAAAAGATTTTCCGTTGGTCTGGCCCAAAAAGGCAGGACATGTAGAAGTGGGGGCTTGTAGGTTATAGGTGGGTTCCACAATTTTTAGGTCGGTGATTGGAAGGGAAGATCCTGTCTTAGTTAAAGAAAGGCTTAATCTACATCTCAAGGAAAAGGGAAGTTCTGTGTCTTGGGAAGAAATAAGCAAAAGAATATACTGTAATTAGTTGAAATTTACATCTCAAAGATACTATGCCAGGAACAGGAGGTAGGAAGAATCCTGTTAATAGAAAATAAATGGTCTGTTAATGTTTGTGGGCATGACTTCCCCAGTACCTTTTGGAAAATAGAAAAGGTAGTCAGACTTCTGTCCACATGTGTGTGTGTGTGTGTGTGTGTGTGTGCGTGCGCGCGCGCGCGCGCGCACACGCCCAAAACGCCAAGAGGAGAAGGGAGAAACTGTGGCATGGTTATATTCCCCCAGGGGTGTAATTTCTCATTTTCTGTCTATCTCTGTGTCACTCTCTGTCTCTCAGGTGAGTGCACATGCCCTATATCAAAAATCTTTCAAAAAAAAATAAAGAAAGAAAGAAAGAAAGAGAGAGAGAGAGAGAGAAAGGGAAGAAGAAAAAAGAAAACTGAAATTGTTGGGTTTTGCAAGAAATTTCTGTCATAGATCATGAAGTCCTACTGTCCCTCACAAAGGAATAGTATTTCTATTAAGTAATTAACAGCTCTACTAAATGGTAAAACAATAGAAACAACAACAAAACATGCTAATGGATGTATATAGCTCTGTCCTTTCTTTCCTTTGCTTGAATAGAAAAGAGGTTGACTACATGGAGCAGTAAAATAGCTAACATGAATGAATCTCGACTGGTGTTTCTTCAAACTGAAAATTACATCCAAGCTATTCAATCTCAGTCCCATCTGATGCAAAGCTGGTTAAATGGTCCTTTGTTGAGGAATGCTAAGTGACTGGGCAGGGATTAAGGTGAACCTACATATCAAAGCATTTCTGAAGTACCTACCACATTGATTTTCTAATCATAGTGATTGATAACTCTAAGTATCCTGGCATTTTTACTCATCCTTGAAATATACTGGCTACCATGTTTTTCACATTCTAATTTTTACTCTTGGCTTCTAATCAAGTGGTCACAATAGGTTCATCAGGTCGGTTACTGTGCCTCAATATTAATGAAAACTTCTAAACACTATTTAGGAATTGTGTATTTCTTTACAAATTGGTAGAAATACAGAGTGAAGATTTATAAAGAAAAACAGGATAACATCTCCTATCTGTATTAATGTGCCTTAATTATGGCTTTTATACCATGCCAAAATTCTGGAATCAATTGTGCAGGCAGGTGATTTATTTTGCACTGTGTGTCCTATTTTTCCAACATCTTTTCAAAAGGGGACTGGGGGGGCCAGCAGTTAGCGTAATGGCTATGTCGCTGGACTCCCACATAATCGACCACGGTTTGAGTCCCAGACCCGATGGCTTAAACTCACGCCGGGCACGTGTGCGTGCATGCCCATGATCCTGAGAGGAGAATGGAGGAGAAGGGATTGTGGCGAGGCCATCCCCTCTGGGGGGTGATTTCTTGCTTTCTATCTCCTTTCTATCTTTCTGTCTCTCTCTGTCTGGAGAGCGCATGTGCCTTATAGCAAAAACCTCTCAAAAAAAAAGGGGTGGACTGAGGAAGTCAGGCCCACAAACATTAACAGACCATTTATCTTCTATTAACAGGATTCTTCCTACCTCCTGTTTCTGGCATACTATCTTTGAGATGTATATTTCAACCAATTACAGTATATTCTTTTGCTTATCTCTTCCCAAGACACAGAACTTCCCTTTTCCTTGAGATGTAGATTAAACCTTTCTTTAACTAAGACACAGATCTTCCCATCCAATCACCAACCTAAGAATTGTGGAACCCACCTATAACCTACAAGCCCCCTCCCCCACCACCACCACCACTTCTACATGTCCCACCTTTCTGGGCCAGACCAATGGAAAATCTTTTCGCTAAATGTTGTCTGTCAATCTCAAACAAATAAAAAGAACCTCTGTACATGATCACCCCAAGAAAGGCATGTATGCCTCTTCTCCAGGCCTAGGTCACTCACAGTTGGCTTGGAAATAAACCGCATTAATTATTAATTTTACAGTTATTTTTTTTCTGTTGACAATTGATTTATTTCAGTCAATCCAAGAGCCACAATGACCCTATTCACCATAACTGAATTTATTTCTCATTATTGGCCCATATACAATTTAACTAACATTGCTTGGTTGATTGTCTGTTTCCTCAACTGAATTGCAACATCTTGAAGGGTGGGTGGCATTCTATCCTGTTCACCATCAAAACCTAGATGACTAGGACAAGTCAAATATTTGAATTCAATTAGATCTTCAACGTCATGAGATATTTAACATGAACAATGAGAAAGCTCTACCTGTAATTTTCTTTTTCTTATTTTAAAATTATTATTTAACCTTTTAATGTAAATAATAAAATAATTCAGCTGTTTCAACCATACCAGGCATTCAGTTAAATGTTTAAATAAATAAATTTTACTAACACACATTTAAAATTGTCGATGGAAAGTAAACAACCCTGTTAAAATAATAATATGGTTTATTTCTAAGACGAATGAGTGACATAGGCTGGAGAGGAGGCAAAACATGCCTTTCTCTCGGGATGATCAGATACAGGAGTTTCTTTTATTTGATTTTGAGATCCAGAGACAGAGTTTGGAATTTAGTGCAAAGTTTTCTATTGGTCTGGCCCCAAAAGGCAGGACTTGTGGAAGATGGGGGGGGGGGAGCTTCTAGGTTATACATGGGTTTTACAGCTTTTAGGGTGGTGATTGGAAAAGGAAGGCTGTTGAGATCAGAAAGGAATGTACTTTAACAGTGATAAAGAGGCTTAATTAGGCTTAATATACAGCACAAAGATATTCCAGTGCTATGCCAAGGACAAGATTTAGGAAGAATCCTGTTACTAATGGCCCCAAGGCCCCGGAAAGGACCTTGGAAAAATAGGAAAAAGCAGTCAGACTTCTTTCCACAAAACTCTTTATAAAAATGATTTGGAAGGGAACCAGCAGTTAGCGTAATGGCTATGTCGCTGGACTCCCACGTAGTCAACAGCGGTTCACCCGGTGGCTTAAAACTCACGCCGGGCGCGTGTGTGTGCGTGCCCAAGATCCCAAGAGGAGAATGGAGGAGAAGGGATTGTGGCGTGACCATCCCCCCGGGGGGTGATTTCTCGCTTTCTGTCTCTGTCTTTCTCTGTCTGTCTGGCGAGTGCACGCGCCCTATAGCAAAAACCTCTTAAAAAACCAAACCAAACAAAACAAAACAAAGGATTTGGGCTTGGGAACCAGCAGTTAGCGTCATGGCTATGTCGCTGGACTCCCACGTAGTCGACCGCGGTTGGCGTCCCAGACCCGGTGGCTTAAAACTCACGCTGGGTGCGTGTGTGTGCATGCCCAAGATGGAGGAGAAGGGATTGCGGCGTGACCATCCCCCCTGGGGGGTGATTTCTCGCTTTCTGTCTCTATGTCTCTCTCTGTCTGTCTGGCGAGTGCATGTGCCCTATAGCGAAAATCTCTCCAAAAAAAAAAAAAAAATGATTTGGGGGACCAGCAGTTGGCATAATGGCTATGTTGCTGGACTCCCATGTAGTCGACCACAGTTTGAGTCCTGGATCCGGTGGATTAAACTCACGCCGTCCGCATGTGCTTGTGTGCCCAAGATCCTGAGAGGAGAATGGAGGAGAAGGGATTGAGGCGTGGCCATCCCCCCTGGGGGGTGATTTCTCGCTTTCTGTCTCTATGTCTCTCTCTGTCTGTCTGGCGAGTGCACGTGCCCTATAGGGAAAATCTCTCCAAAAAAAAAAAAAAAAATGATTTGGGGGACCAGCAGTTGGCATAATGGCTATGTTGCTGGACTCCCATGTAGTCGACCACAGTTTGAGTCCTGGATCCGGTGGATTAAACTCACGCCGTCCGCATGTGCTTGTGTGCCCAAGATCCTGAGAGGAGAATGGAGGAGAAGGGATTGAGGCATGACCATCCCCCCTGGGGGGTGATTTCTCACTTTGTCTCTCTGTCTCTCTCTGTCTGCTGAGTGCTCGTGCCCTATAGCAACAAAATCTCTCAAAATAAAAAATTGATTTGGGGGGCCAGCAGGTGGCTTGGTGGTTAAGGGCTCTGGATCCCCACATGGCTGACTAAGGTTCAAGTCCAGGACCTGGCACTTGATTTCTCACTTTACCTGTCTTTCTCTCTTGCTCTGTCCTTCTCTGGTCAAATTAAAATAAATAAATAAATAAAGTTAAATAAAATTATCCTTAAAAAGTACATACGAAATGATTTTGGTATTAGCAACTTTGAAACTCACACAAAATGCATGTGGAATATTTGTGAGGTACTTTATAATAGTGAATATGCCTCTATTCCTTCCCTTGAAAAAAATTTTTGATATATAAAAATAAAAATTTCATGATATATAAAAATTTAATAATCACATAGTCACCCTTAGAAAGCATATTATTGCATATGCACAATTTCTTCTCTGATTCTGTTAATTCTGTGTCATATTCTGTTTCTAAACCTTATACTTGTATTGAGTTGCAAATTTTTATAACATTCCATTTTTAGCCAATTAGAAAAACATTAGGTAAGAGAAGATAGTATAGTGTATTCAAAAAAAATAAGGCATATTAATAAATATAATTACATTGAAATAGTTTTCTTTTTTTTTTAAACAATTATTTCATTAAACTTTATTTATTTATTTTTTAAATTTTGACCAGAGACAGAGCAAGAAGAGAGGGAAAGTAAGAAAGCAAGCCACCAAATCTGGGAATGGAACTGTGGTCAGCCATATGGGAGTCCAACGCCCTTAACCACCATGCCACCTGCCGGCCCCCACAATTAGTTCTTGTTTTTTTGTTTTTTTTTTTTCATTTTCTTTCATACATCCAATCACATTGTTATTTGTCTTACAAAATGGGTATTTAAACAGGTGAACATTTCTCCCTAGTACTATGATAAAACTACGAAATTTCTTCAACAGATAATACCACACCTGTTTGTGCCATTAATGCTTGGCCTCCCTGTCCCTCCCCCAAATGTCCTTCCTCAGGCCCTCCTCTTTCACACACACTATATCTGGTATTTCCATCTATATACAGAGTTCGTATATCCTTTAGACAATTAGTTTCAGTCATAGAGTGCAGACACTCAGTATATATTAAGTGGGGACATCCAATGCCTCTCCTTCATAGCATGGCTTGCTTCACTCAGCAGTAAGTCTTCCATATTCATCCACTTCCTTTCAAAAGCCAGGGTTTTGTTGTTTTTTATGGATGAATAGTATTCCATTGAGTATATGTGCCACAGTTTTTCTAACCATTCATCAGTTCGTAGGCATTTGGGTTGTTTCCATGACTTAGCAATCGTGAAAAGTGCCGCCATAAACATCAATGTGCAAGCACTTTTCCGATAAAGTATTCTTCTGTCCTTTGGGTAGATACCAAGGAGTGGGATTGCTGGATCATATGGTAGTTCTATTTGTAGATTTTTGAGGAATCTCCAAATTGTTCTCCACAGTGGTTGGACCAATTTACATTCCCACCAGCAGTGTAAGAGAGTTCCCTTTTCACCACACCCTCACCAGCACTTATCATTTTTTTATTTTTTTAATCTTGGACATTCTGACTGGGGTTAGGTGATATCTCATTGTTGTTCTGACCTGCATTTCTCTTACAATGAGGGATGTTGAGCATTTTTTCATATCCCTTTTAGCTATTCCATATGTCATCTTTAGAGAGTGGTTTTTTCAATTCATTCTCCCATCTTTTAATAGGACTGATTGTTTTTTTCCGGAACAGCTGCTTGAGTTCCTTGTGAATTCTGGTTTTGAGTCCCTTATCTGATGTATAGTTTACAAAAATATTTTCCCGTTCTGAGGGCTGTCTATTCACACTAATTACTGTGTCTTTTGCCATGCAGAAACTCCTTAGTCTGATGTAATCCCACTTGTCTATTTTGAGGATTATCGATGCACGTTGGGAGTCTTATTTAAGAAGTCTTTCCCTACCCCAATATCTCCCAGATTTTCCCCGGTGTTTTCCAGGAGCAGTTTTATAGCTTGAGGTCTTAGATTTATATCTTTGATCCACCTTGACTTGATTTTTGTCAGAGGTGAGAGGTAGGGGTTCAGATTCATCTTTCTGCAAGTGGAAATCCAGTTTATCCAGCACCATTTGCTGAAGAGGTTTTCTTTTTCCCACTGGATTGACTGGTACCCCTTGTCAAAAATCAGTTGGCTGGGGAACCAGCAGTTAGCGTAATGGCTATGTCGCTGGACTCCCACGTAGTCGACCGTGGTTCGAGTCCCGGACTCGGTGGCTTAAAACTCACGCCGGGTGCGTGTGCGTGCGCACCCAAGATCCCAGGAGAAGAATGGAGGAGAAGGGATTGCGGTGTGACCATCCCCCCTGGGGGGTGATTTCTCACTTTCTGTCTTTATGTCTCTGTCTGTCTGGCAAGTGCACGCGCCCTATAGCGAAAACCTCTCAAAAAAAAAAAAAAAAATCAGTTGGCTGCATGTTTGAGCATTCATTTCTTGGGATTCTATTCTGTTCCATTGTTCCACCTGTCTGTTTCTCTGCCAGTACCATGCTGTTTTGATTACCACAGCTTTGTAGTATATTTTTGGGTCAGGGAGTGAGATGCCCCCCACTCCACTCTTCTTGTGCAGAACTGCTTTGTCAATATGGGGTCTCTTATGATTCCAGATAAACTTTATGATTGTCTTCCCTAGCTCTGTGAAGAATGTGTCTGGTACTTTGATTGGCATTGCATTAAATAGGTAGATTAATTTGGGTAGAATTGCCATTTTGATTATATTAATTCTTCCAATCCAGGAACATGGGATATCCTTCCACTTTTTTTGTGTCATTTTCAATTTCTTTTTTTTTAATCTTCTCATAGTTTTCCTTGTGGAGCTCTTTAACTTCTTTGGTTAGATTTATCCCTAAGTATCTTATACTTTTTGTGGCTATGGTAAATGGAACAACTTTTTCAGTTCTATCTTAGTCTGCCTATTGTTTGTATACAGAATAGCATTTCTGGATATTAATTTTGTATCCTGCAACGCTACTGTATTCATGTATTACTTCTAGAAATTTTTTTATGGAAATAATTGGGTCTTCTATGTATACAATCATGTCATCTGCAAATAGAGTTTCACCTCTTCTTTTCCTTTTTTAATGCCTTTTATTTTTCCCTCTTTTCTGATTACAATGTGTCCCGGCCCGTGGGACGATCGAGCAGGGTGCCTGAGTGAGAGAGCGGAGGTCTGGAACCGGCGAAGAGTCACAGCACGGGAGCGACACAGTGTCACAGCTCAAGATGGTATGCAGTCGCTCGTTTATTGAGGGCCAGAGAACATTCTTATATACAGGGTAGGAAAAGGGGACGGAAATTGTCGCGGACCTGACTGAGGACCTGCCTGAATGAGGAAGACTCTGGGTGAAATGTCTACTCCCGGAACAAGGATACTTGAAGGTCCTTGTATGAAGGTCATGTCAGTCATTTTGGTGCATGTGGCTTCCTACAACAATGGCCAGGACTTCCAGTACTATATTGAAGAGAAGTGGATAAAGTGGACATCCTTGTCTTGTACCCGTTTTTAGTGGAAAAGCTTTCAGCTTTTCTCCATTGAGGATGATGTTCGCTATGGGTTTTTCATAGATAGCTTTTATTATGTTGAGAAATGACCCTTCTAGGCCAATTTTGCTGAGAGTCTGGATCATGAAGGGATGTTGTATCTTATCAAATGCCTTTTCTGCATCAATTGATATGACCATACGGTTTTTATCTTTATTCCTATTAATATGGTGTATTACATTTATGGTTTTGCGTATGTTGAACCAACCTTGTATTCCTGGGATAAAGCCTACCTGATCATGATGTATAATCTTTTTGATAAGCTGTTGGATATGATATGCTAGTATCTTGTTGAGAATCTTCGCATCTATATTCATCAGGGATATTGGTCTATAGTTTTCCTTCCTTGTCCTGTCCTTATCTGTTTTAAGGATAAAGGTGATAGAGGCTTCATAGAATGAATTAGGGAGAGATTCACCCTTTTGGATATTTAGAAATAACTTGAGCAGAAGGGGGTTAACTCTTCTTTGAAAGTTTTATAGAATTCAGAGGTGAATCCATCAGGGCCAGGGCTTTTCATTGTTGGGAGGTGATTCATAACCAATTTGATCTCCTGGGCTTGTTATGGACCTATTCAGACTTTCTATATCCTCCTGGCTCAGTCTAGGTAGATTATATGTGTCCAGGAATTTGTCCATCTCATCCAGATTATCTTGTTTTTTGGCATACAGATGTTCATAGTATCCTCTAATATTGTTTTGTATTTCTACTATGTCTGTTGTTATTTTGCCTGCTTCATTGCAGATCTGATTCACCTGGTTCCTTTCTCTCTTCTTCGTAATAAGTCTCACTGGTGGTGTATCAATTTTGTTTATCTTTTCAGAGAACCAGCTTTTACTTTCATTTATTTTCTGTATGGTTCATTTATTTTGTATTTCATTTATTTCTGCTCGTATCTTTATTATTTCCTTTCTCCTGGAGTTTTTTGTATCTTTTTGCTGTTGCTTTTCCAATTCTGTGAGGCATGATGTTAGGTGATCCATTTGCCTTCTTTCCATGCTCCTCTTATGGGCATTAATTGCTATGAACTTCCCTCTTATGACTGCTTTAGCAGCAAGATTATGGAAACTCGTGTTTTCATTGTCATTGGCTTCCATGAACCGTTTGATTTCAGTCTTTATTTCTTCAGTAGTTGTGGAGTCATTCAGGAGTAGGTTATTAAGTTTCCATGTATTTGAGTATTTTTGAGGATTTCTCTTGACATTAAACTCAAGTTTAATTCCATCACGGTCGGTGAAGATGCTGGGTATAGTTTCTATGTTTTTGAAGCTGTAGAGGCTTGCTTTGTGCCCAATGATGTGGTCAGTCTTCGAGAATGTTTCATGTGGCAGCGAGAAAAAAGTGTATCTCGAGGTTTTGGGATGGAAAGTTCTATAGATGTCTGTTAAGTCCATTTGATTTATCATATCGTTTAGATCTTTTATCTCTTTACCTACTTTTTGTCTAGATGATCTATCCAGAGGGGATAGTGCAGTATTGAGGTCTCCAACAATTAGTGTGTTGCAGTCTATCTCTCTTTTCAGATCTAGCAGTCTTTCCTTCACTTATTTGGGTGCTCCTGTGTTAGGCGCATAGATATTAATAAGCATTATATCTTCTTGATCGATTGACCCTTTTACTACAATATAGTGCCCTTCTTTGTCTCTTCGAACAGTTTTTGTTTTAAAGCCTATTTTGTCAGAGATTAGTATTGTGACTCCAGCTCTTTTTTGGTTCCCATTTGCATGGAAAATCTTTTTACATTTAAATAGTTTTCATCTTCTTGTCTCTTTCTCCATCTCTGGGACTGAAGCTGTAAGAAAACAATTTCTCAGATCTTAAGTAATTTCTTTATGGACATGTAGTGATCCAATCAAATTGACCGAATCAACCATGGAGGATTTGGGCGTAATACCAGTCTATGCTTGTCGAGTCAGTGGTCTGAGTCTTCTATTTTTTGTTTACTTTCATACTTACAAAATTCATGCCATGCGAACTGATTATTAAATATCTCACTGTAAGTATATTCAACTAGAAAAATGCATATCTAGAATCTACCACTATTTTGACTACCTGTCAAATAGATCATGGCCATTTAGAAAGGGTGCTAAAAATGCAATCTTATTCAAAAATGTTTTAATAGTAGAGATGACCTATTTAGGCATCTAATGTCTGCATTACTTTTGTGCATTTTGTTTTAGTTCAGGCAATTTCAGCAATGCTTGTGTATACGCTGGTAAAATTGGGTACTAGGCTCCTTCTTCCCAGAGAGAAGCCTTGAATTTGACCTCTCTTAACCAAAACAAGCAAGCAAACAACACACTATTCACAGGTGTGACTTGCCTATAAAATATCAAGTGCAAGATAGAAGTCTGGGGATAAATAATGGGCTATAAAGGCTATTTACAGGATCAGTGAAGGATGAAAAACAGTTTATTTTTAGAAAGTAGGAGGAAGCATCACTATAGAAATAAACCAGTTATTTCTCAATCTGTAAAAGTTAGTTTATGACAGACCAGATATCCTGCTCCATAGCTTCCTTTTCATCATCTTTTGTTATTTCTGAAAAAGCCTGCTAGTCATGGAAGACTAAATTTAGAAGTTGTCGTCATTATTTTCATGTTTGGTTTTGAACCCAAATTGTCAAATTCTAACTCTTTTCAGGTTGTATCTATCTGAGAATATGTGAAACTCAATGTCAAGTGTGGAGCAAATTTATATATTGAAAGGACTCAGTATGACATTTATATCTCAGGATGCTGGTTGGATTGGATTTAAATTATCACTATAATGCTAGTTTGAAGGATTTTGTTTGGCATTCATTATATATGTGAATGTTGCTATTTTAACCTTTTGTGATTTTATTCAAGTCTACTTAAAAGTTTTTAATGGGAACCTGGAGGCTAAGGCCCACTTAGAAAACTATTAACAACACAAACTACATTGGAGAGCTTAGGGAAAACAATTCAACAAGAATTTTTAACAGTTCTTCATATTAGACTATGAACAAAAGAGTATATGCATCTGCCTCCCCAGCAAAATTTAGTGCATGTTTTGTGTCATTTTCCCAACTTCCTCCCCCAGGTCATAGATGTACAAATATTCCCTTTTTCAACTTCAACTCTGCTATCAACTAGAGTTAATGTCTCTTGTCTCTTCTTATTCAAATTTATCAGGCTTACAGCTTCCAGACTGATTTTACTTAAATAACCCTTTATCAGATCACTATTTGACTTAAGAACTCTATTTTTTACCAAGTGAAGTACAAAATATCCTCCCCCTAGTGAAGGCACTTATTCCATTCTGTTTCCATAGCTAACTAGCCAATGTAAACTTGGAAGAAAAAGGGTAGAGCTTTCAGAGAGTTTAGGACAATATGAGAAATCAAACATTGCTATATAGATAAACTAGGTAGGGGAAAGATTAGAAACAGAGATATCAGGGACACGAGAGGCTCATAATTTAGAGCAATGTATGTTAAACTGAACTAAAGTGGTCTAAACAGGTACTTGATTGATAAATTCAGCCCAAAGCAGTCTCCATATATATTGAACTGCAACCTAGATATGCAAGTGAGTTGTAACTTAAGAACATAGATTGCTAATCTAGCAACTGAGCCTCAGCCAATCACAGGCTAAAAGCTACTAAAACGTGACCCTATAAGGAAAATGCCAACTACAGCCAATCCGATAGGCTTGGTGTATCACTTCCTTGGTTTATATGCCACTTCTTTTTCTCCTGTTGTAAATCTAGAGAGCACCTGTGGTGGGTGAAGTGCTCTGAACTAACTTTGGTCAGGAATGCCGCCTGGTTCTTGAAACCTAGCCCTTGCTCAAATATACTCTGTTAAATTTATCTAGTCTCAGCATTTTCTTTTGTCATATATTAATTCTAAGGAACTGTGCAATGTTTGAGGGGATAAAAGGTCTTGAAGATAAAGACCATAGGTACATCAGTCAAATTGCAGATTAAATCCTACAATAATTAGAAGAACAACTATTTATCAGTCTATGGGCCACTGGATGGTTCTACTGATCTATGTCAGGATTCATACATATTCACTGAGATCACTCATGAATTTGTGGTCAGCTAATGATCAACTGAGTCACAATGTTTGCAAAAAGCGAAACAAAAACACACCTTTTGAGTCTCTGCTTTTATTTAACTTCCTAACACCATACGTTGCCAAGACCAGAGTCAGAGCAGAAAGCTACCACAAAAAAGCTTCTATAAAGAGAGGCAAAGCTACAGTAGGTTAAAAAATTGAGTCAGTAACCTTACAGGAAAAGTATTGAGTCATCAGAAAAGTCATAAAATATTTTTCTATGCAAAAATGCATCATGACTTTTCTGACAGACAGACTGAAAGGAGCTCTCACTCTTATATCAGAATAGACCCTATTTGCCTTTTGCCCATTTTTCATTGTTTTATTTGTCAAGCAAATGTGTCCATGGATGAACTACATTTATGTTATAATAGCAGTTATCACTAATTTGCTAATAAAACTTTGTGGCAAAGTGCTTGTCCTATATTCCCAGGAGTCATAGAAATGAGGACTATGCCACCTGGAAATGTTCCACAAAGAGAATTACTTTGGGGAATTAATAAACATTTCACAGATGGAAGTATTAAGTAAAAGAAAAAAAAAGTGATCCCCAATCCTTTAAGAAACAAAATTCTAATTAACTTTCAACACTGCTAAGAAAAGTAATGACAATCCATTCTGGTTTTGGTTCTAGGTTTTTATTCAGTCCCACCACCCTCTGCCATGGGGTGAAATATTCACCTCAGAATTCTCACCCACCTTGTTAGCCTTAACCTGCCTGTACTCATTGCATTTATATTGGGGTTCAAACTCTTAGATTTTTAATCCTGAAGTATATTTCCATTTTTGACATCTGCATACTTAGCAGTGCTGTTTTCCAACTATTTGAACCTCACCCCTCACCAAAGCCTCAGTTAGAAAAGTTGTGCCCAAGCTAGTCCCATCCCTTTTAAAACTAAATACCATCCCTGGTTATTAATGATTTGTTGTGGGGAAGGGTGGTAGCAGTTGGGGTAGAGGCCACTAGAGCCTATAATTTAGTGGGGGAAAACACATGATCATTTAGAGGAGACTTTCTAACTATACCAGCAATCAAATGGATATGTGACCTAAAAGCATAGTTGAAATCTCTTGCCTGTCTGCATAAACTTCTTGATATCTGAAAGCATATTGAATGTAAGGCATTGTATTTGGAACAGTGTTAAGATAAAGTTATAAGTCCCTGGTGTCTCCTCTTACAAATTAGTAAGAAAGATATATGTAATCTACTGATGTTTCAGATTCTATCATAACTGTAGAATCTGAAGCTCTCAGTTGACTACATGTTATAATGGTCTGACCAGTGCCCAATAAGAGTTCTAGCATGAGAAAGATAGTAAGGTAATATTTCTTTCATCTGATAAATAGATGTCCTTAAAAGTATTGACAAACTGGTTATATAGGAAACTTTTCTTTAGTGGAAAAAATTGCCATATGGTGGTTGTTGGAAAATCATACATAGACGCCTATAGTCATGCATTGATACACTTTGATTCTCACAAATTCACCCACTAAAAGAAAAAGAAGTAATGGGGACTGCAGAGAACATCTATGGAGAGAAAATAGAACTTCTACACTTTTGACCATGGTAGTTTGGTGAAGTAAGGATAAGTAAGATGTTAGTTTACCTTAATGAATTATTTTTAAAATGTCTTCACAGCAAGAAAAGGGGAGAGATTATTTTAAAAACCTATTGTTCTGACAAGTTCCCAAAGCACTAGTATACACAATAAAGTCTGGCTGCATCTAAGCACCATTCACCTCACCAAACACATCCTGCTAGTCTTTACTTGACTGATTCTTCCACAATTCTATTGGCCTCTTTTCAGCTTTTGGAATGGGTCAAGTTCTTTATCACCTCAAGGTCTTTAGACAGGCTGTTTTTCTTCTCCCGGAGATAGGTAAGCATCAGTACAATCCCTCACAATCTAATAGTCAGCATTTACTTTATCCTGAAGATTTCAGGTAAAACACCACGTCACTTCCTTAAAGGAGTATCCTCTTTCTATCCTGTCTAAAGCATATTTTCTTCCTGCTTTCCCCTCTGTCACATTGCAGTTGTCTCTCAGTATCCACCAGGATTTATTCTAGAATCTCCATCTCATTGAAAATCTGCAGATGTTCAAGTCTCTTCTAAAACGGTATAATATTTGCGTATAACTTAAAGTGCATCCTCCAATATACTTTAAATTATCTCTAGATTATTTATAATAACCAATAAAATGTAAACATTATGTAAATAGGTGTTATACTATATTGCTTAGAGAACAAGGACAAGAAAAAAAAATCTGCACATGTTCAGTACTGATGCAGCCATGGTAGACCTAACTACATAGTCCAAGTCAACAACAGTGGAATATTTTCCATCCATGTTAATTGAATGCATGGATGTAAAACCCATGAATATGAAGGACTGACTGTGTTCTGTAATAATTGCCCTATTTAATTCCTTCCTAGTAGTAATAACTGACCATCAAGTATAATTAAATGTTCTCTTTGTTTACTTGATCAATGTCAATATGTCACACTAGATTGGTAGTTGTAGGAGGAAATGGACCTCACTCGTCAAAGTCATTGTTACATACTTAGATCATAGCAGTGTCTGGAACCAAATGTGTAGTCAACCAATATCTTGTGAGCAAATGAATGAAATATATATCCACAGTAAGCTTGAAACCAATATTAAGTAATAAATACTTCTTTTTTTTTTTTTTGGAGAGGTTTTTGCTATAGGGCGCGTGCGCTCGCCAGACAGACAGAGAGAGACAGAGAGACAGAAAGCAAGAAATCACCCCTCAGGGGGGATGGCCACACCACAATCCCTTCTTCTCCATTCTCCTCTCGGGATCTTGGGCATGCACGCACACAGGCCCGGTGTGAGTTTTAAGCCACCGGGTCCAGGACACGAACTGCAGTCGACTACGTGGGAGTCCAGCAACATAGCCATTACGCTAACTGCTGGTCCCTAAATATTTCCTTTATTTATATTTTTTTTAAATCTTTTTTTTTCTCATTTTTCCAGAGGGTGCATGCAATCACAAGAGACAGAAAATAGGGAGGGAGAAAAAGCGCCTCCAAGAAGAATGGTCACACCACAATCCCTTCTCCTCCATTTCTCCCTCCTTTGTTTTTCTTTTTGTCTTTTGCTATAGAGCATGTGCACTTGCCCGAAAGAGAGAGAGAGAGAAAGAGAGAGAGAAAAAGAGAGAGAGAGAAAAAGTGAGAAATCACTCCCTAGGGAGGTGATGGTGGGAGGATGGTCACACAGCAATCCCTTCTACAGTCTTCTTTCAGAATTTTCTACATGTATATGCACATGCCTGATGTGATTTTCAAGCCACCAGGTCTGAGCCTCAAACTGTGCAGCTGGCCATGTGGGATCCAGTACCTTAACCTCCATACCACCTGCTGGTCCTATTTCTCCTTTTAGGATTTTGGGCACACATAAAGGTAACATATCTGGTGTGTTTTTCAAGCCACCAAGTCCAGGACTCAAACCACTAGGTCAGTCATTTGGTATTCAGCCACTTTAATCACCACACCAAAGTCTGGCCTTAATTTCTTTTTTTTATTACTGCCAGAAATTATGTGTGCTCACCAGAGAGAGAGAGAGAGAGAGAGAGAGAGAGAGAGAGAAAATACCCCCCAATGAGGCGTGTTCATATGGAAATCCCTTCTTTTTTATTTCTGCTTCCTGTCAGGATTTTTAGGAATATATGTGCATGTACCTGGCATATTTTTCAAGCTGTTAGGGTCAAGATTTGAACCATAGTGGGCCATGTGGGATCTGGCTCCTTTAACCACTGGTCTATAGGGTTGGCCCTATTTTTGTTTAATCTTATAAGAAAACTAGTAACTGTGCTTGTTTTTGGCATACTTTCATGATGACTGACTGACTTGTCTTCTAAATATTCTGAAGCTCTCAGTTGACTATACATTATGATGACCTGACCAGTGATCTCCTACACTACCCCTCTAGGTATTATGGCTTGCCTCATAGGTGATCAATGTATGTGAACTGCACCTAGCAGCAACCAAACCTCCTCTAAGGAGCAGACATAAAGATTCAATCATGATTTCTGTGCTGAACAACATAATCTTAAATTATTTCCGAGGCTTCTTTGTAAAAATCATATTTGAAATCATCAGTAAAACAAACTATCAATTGATAATGATATTCTCTGCACTTGTTTGACACTGTATAGTTGCTCACTAGCCTCTGTTTACGTATTGGTAGCAAGTTAGGTGAACCAATGGAACACTGACTTTTTCAGTGATTCGCATCTACGGAGCATAAATGTTCAACTTTGAATTAACACCATGATTCACTTCTACCATTGGCTGGAGCAAATTAATTTCATAGTTTATATGTGACTAACCATAGTTACACTGTGTTAAAGTGATCAAATTCATAACTTAGGTTAGATAGAAAAGTATTCTTTCATGTTTGACTTTGTTTAGTATTTTTTTTTCTTTCCCCAAACCTTAGTGTGCTCAAGAGACTCAGCTTTTAATGACAATGAAGGATAAAAATTGCATGTATGCATATGCATTTGTGGGTGTCTCTCAACTAGAAAACTGCTATTTCGCTTCAGTAAAAAAGCTCCTGTCTTTATTTAAGAAATCATCCAAAGAAATTCCTGTAATGGTGGTTAGGTTATCTAGTAGATACCCTTGTACTGCAGATATAAAAATTCTGGAGCTTTATTCAACATCAGCCTAGAATTTTAATGCCACATGTGTTAAATGATTGCAATCAATCAGAAGCCTGGTGAAGAGTATATTTTTCAATTTTCTTTTTTTTTTTTAAAATAAAAAAAGAGCAATATTTAAGCCTTGGGAATATGACCAACCTAGTTAAAAAAATCAGAAATAGATTCAAATTTTGTAGGTGTAATATTTATTTTCATAGGGAAGCTCT
This sequence comes from Tupaia tana, assembly GCA_026018925.1. Classification (NCBI taxonomy): domain Eukaryota; kingdom Metazoa; phylum Chordata; class Mammalia; order Scandentia; family Tupaiidae; genus Tupaia; species Tupaia tana. The sequence continues at coordinate 58,195,523 of JAKSZU010000009.1, read as the reverse complement.
ATGCTTCTTAATACTACACATTTTCCTTTACTATAATCTTATTTTGGTGCCACAGAGGTACAGTTAGTTCTCTTTGCTCTTGTATAACTTCTTTCAACCATTTAAAATCTGGTAATTTGCTATTTTTTCTTCCATGTAGATTCATTTAAAAGTCAAATATACTTGGCATTTGCTAAAGTCATAGCTCTTCTTCTTCTTCTTGGAAATTCTCTGCAAGCTTACATTTTATTAATAAAATTCAACTGCAGTAGCATAAAAATTCACAATTTCAATTCTGTTTAAGCTTTGAATGACAAATTGTCCTATTATCTCATTTCTTTCCTGCTTCATTTGACTAAACAAATGCCCTACAGTAGGAACATTTACTTGTGAAGAAAAGATTAATCTATCATTTTAAGAACTCTGTAATATAATCTTTATAATCCCCCACATCAGTGAAAGTAGTGAGTACTTCATATGTAGGTTCACCATTCTATTAAAGGCATTATACACATTTTTTTAAAGCAAAAGCACAAAGCATCATCTGCTTTCCATTTCCCAAACCCATCATTTTGTTATTTCAAAATATACAAGTCACGAATAGAAGCCTTCTTTTAAATTTCAGATCCTATCTTTCTTTATATGGTTTTCAATATAAAAATGATGGTTTATGAGTAATAGTACCATTTTACTCTAAAATTATTTTGGATTTTTCATATAAAATTTAAAATACCCACAAAATATCTGGTGTCTATTTCCAAGTATGGATACTTTTACCTTGGTTCCCAAAAATGTCTTTTTTTTAAATTTTTAAATCAAATATATAATATTGTACTTTACATTATGTTCTGACACTTTCATTTTTTTCTTTTTAAATTTATTTTTTACATTAATTCACTATACATCATTACAGCATACAAATGAATTTTCCATCCAAAATACACTGTGTATTGGCTCAATCAAGCACATCAACATACATGTTTTCAGCAAATAATTTTCCAATTCTTATGTCTTGTATACTTTGTTTTTTGTTTTGCCATCCTTGATTCCTTATCCCTCACCCTCTGCCATGTCCCACCCTCCTCCCACATTGTCTCTGGTATCCATGGTTGCTTTCTATGCCTCCCCCCCCATTTAATTGATTTGCTAATGAACTTAATTAGTCTAAATATATCCAATAGCTAGCATAGCTGATATATACCTATACATGAACCCAAGTCTGACTTTTGGCATAAACCCCAGTGAGTAGAATGAACATATTATAAAGTAGTACCCTGCTGGGGCTATATAGCTTACTGCAGTCATCAAATATGAATTTTTTAAAAATTTTCGATATGAACAGTTTTACCGTTTTTTTTCTCCTGCCACTTTTTTTTTTTAAATTACTTAACATTCATTCCCTGAGTATCATCACAACGTACTAAATGTGGTTTCCCATCTAGAATAAACTGCATAGTGGCTTAATCATGCATGTTATCACCAATAATATTCCATTTCTACTTTCATATGTATGTATACATATATATATGTTTTTTACCCCATGTTTGACCCTCTGCCCTTTCCCACTCTCTTATTACACTATCTCTGCTATATACAGCTGTCTTCCATTCCTTTTTCCCCAACATTTTGTTGATCACACAATATCATAAGTAATCTAACTGCTTTCAGCAGGTAATTTCAAGAAGAGTAGTTTTGAACTGGTAATGATATTTCCTTGAAACTTAAAGCCTAGAAACAGGTTAGTATTCTGTTCAAATAGTACGTACATGCACCTATCAACAGCTCATGACAGGACAAAAATCCTTTAAAACCGGAAAACAAAGCTTAGGAGAAAAGCAGCAATAATTTAGTCAAGTCACAGAATGTTGTTTCATCGGTTCAGTCTCATGTACTTAATCTTTCTTCTGTTAAGGTTCGATCTTCCAGATTGAATTCTGGGATATAATATTCATCTCCAAACATTGTCCCTACAATTAAGTTGCTCATTTTCTTAGTTTTTGAACTCTTGTTTCTGTGTGTCTGCATTTAATTTTACTGACATAGAACTCCCTTAAGAACTTCTCGGAGATCTGGTCTGGTGCTGGAAAATTCTTTCAGGTCTTGTTTATCTAGGAATGTTCGTGTCTTTTCTTCCCAAATGAACGATAACCTTGCTGGGTACAGAATTCTCGGTTGAAATTGCTTTTCCCTTAATACTTTGAATATATTTTCCCATTCTCTCCTCGCTCACATTGTTTCCAATGAGAGGTCTGCCGTTAGTCTGATGGGATATCCTTTGTAGGTAACTTGCCTTTTTTCTCTAGCCAGTCTCAGTATCTTGTCTTTGTCTGTGATTTTGGTCAATCTGGCTATAATGTGTCTTGGATAAGATCTTCTTGGGTTGATTCTATTTGGGGTCCTCTGTATTTCTTGGGACTGAATCTTTGAGTGCCTCTCCAGGTTTGGAAAGTTTTCTTGCAGGATTTCATGGAATAGATTATCAATGTCCTTATGAGTCTCTTCACCCTCTGGGATGCCTATTATCTGGATGTTTGGACGTTTAATTGTATCTAGTACTTCTCGCATATTATTCTCAAATTTTTGGGCCATTTTCTCAGTCTTCATGGTGGATTTTTCTAGGCCAGCCATTTTCTCTTCTACATTAGAGATTCTATTTTCTATATGATCTAGTCTGCTTTTAATACTTTCAAGGGAGATTTTGACTTCTTGTATTATAGCCTTCATCTCTAACAGTTCCATCTGATTCTTTTGTAAAGTGTGAAATTCCTCTTTTAGATCTTGCATGAATTTCCTCCCCTCCTGGAACTCTTCAACTCCTTTCTCCTTCCTATTCAACAGCTCCTTGTCTCTCTTCTCTTCCATCTCTGTTAGCTTTGCCATTATGAATGTTCTGAATTCTTTATCAGACATTTCCATGATTTCCATTGAACTGTGTGTGGATGAAGAGGAGCTATCTGTTTCCCTTGTGGGAGAGGTATTTTCCTGCTTCCCCACATTTCTTGTAGTCCTGCAGCAATTTCTAGTCATCTGGTGGATGGTCGGTTTCTTCCCAAACTTGGAGGTTCAATCTGAGCGTCGAGGAGTGTGCAGAAAAGGAAGCAGAGAGAGGAAAACAATACCAACAACAGCAAAAAAACAGACAAGAAACAGAGAAAAAGAAGAGAAAAACTTTTAAATAAATCTAAAGAAAAATTAATATTCAAAAAATTTCAGTAAAACTCAAAAATTAGAAAACCGCGCAGCCAAGTGTGCCGCGCAAAATGGCTAGATCGCAGGAGCCATGGAGCTGTCTGTCTCTTGAAGAAGGGCTGTTCTGGGAAGAGAAGAGGGGATGGTTAACAAGATAAAGGCCTAGGAGGGGCCAAAGGGCCCTGTAAAAGGCCTCACCTTAAAAAATTCTAAAAAGCAAAAATTTAAAAAAAGACAGAGAGAGAGAGAGAGAGAGAGAGAGAGAGAGAGAGAGAGAGAGAGAGGACAGAGAGAAAGGAAGATGTCCCACTGCTAACTGGGCCTCCAGCATACAAAACTCGCGTGAACAGCCCTTCTTCAAGAGACAGACAGCTCCATGGCTCCTGCGATCTAGACATTTTGGGAGAAAGGAAGATGTCCCACTGCTAACTGGGCCTCCAGCATGCAAAACCCGAATGGTAGGAATACCCCTTTCAAGTCTCCTGCCTCTGTATCAGTCTTTGTCTCTCTCTACCTATGTCTCTGTCCTCTCTCTCTCTCTCTGTCTTTTTTTTAATTTTTGGTTTTTAGAATTTTTTAAGGTGAGGCCTTTTACAGGGCCCTTTGGCCCCTCCTAGGCCTTTATCTTGTTAACCATCCCCTCTCCTCCTCCCAGAACAGCCCTTCTTCAAGAGACAGACAGCTCCATGGCTCCTGCCATCTAGCCATTTTGAGAGAAAGGAAGATGTCCCATTGCTAACTGGGCCTCCTGCATACAAAACCCGTGTGGTAGGAAGACCCCTTTCAAGTCTCCTGCCTCTGTATCAGTCTTTGTCTCTCTCTACCAGAAATGTCTTTCTATCCTTGTCTTCTCCACTGGATGATTTCATCTGCTACTATTACTTATGTCATCTATGGCATTTCAAATAAATGCCCCACTTTAATAACTGGGGTGAAAAGTTCAATCACTGATGGATAGCATATGATCTAAGAAAACTATTTTCCAAAAACAATAGGAAAAAATCAACTTATTATGACAATGAGGAGGAAAAAAACTATGGAAAAATGTACAGGCTATGAACCCATCTAATCTCCAGTACACAAAGGTCAGAAAGTATGTAGTGTAGCATGTTTGAAAATTTCATATATACCTTATTGTGTAAAATACACACCACTTTTAAAGTTCATTCATAAGATAATTTCATCAGGTATCTTGTAATTTTGTTCTTACATTTCACATAATTTGTTTTCATGTAGAAGATGAAATTTTTTTCAATGAGACGTTTTGTTTCAAGACTATGATCTCACGGCTTTTAGCCCACACAGTTCTGAACAAGATACAAATTAATTAATTAACAAGTTAATTTTTTAGGAGCAATTTCAAGCATGCTACTTTTCTTATCCTCTTTTTTCTCATATTCTACTTAAATTGTTATTGGTGATTATTTTTAATTTAAAGGCCATATGAAGACTAACAAAGTAAATTTGAGCACCCACATTTTTCTCATTAAAATTCAAAATAGAGATGCTTTATCATGTTTTACTATATCTTGCCCTTTGTTTAAAATCTATAAAGTAAAAAAATTGGCCCTAACTGGGGGCATAGGCAGTAGTAAACAAAACTGCAATGCTGGAAGTCACATGACACTGAATTAGTTCCCAAGGTCACCCTGAAACTTGCTGGGTACATGCCCAAGATCCTGACAAGGGGCCAGCAGGTGGTGTGGTAGATAAGAATGCTGGATTCCCAAATGGCTAACCGCGGTTCGAGTCCCAGACCTGGTGGCTTGCTTTTTCACTTTCCTTTTCTCGCTCTCTCTCTGTCTGTCTGGTCAAATTAAATAATAATAATAATAATAAATGGAATTAAATAAATAAATAAGTCTTTTTTAAAAATCCTAACAAGATGAAGGGCTGTGGGAAGGGGATCATGGTGTGATGAGACCATGTCAGGGTGCTTTTCTCTCTCTCCCTCTCTCTAGTGTATGCATACATTCTCTCTATCATGAATTTTTTTAAAAAATGAAACTTTAAAAAAATAAATTTGGTCAAACTGGGGTTTTTCAAATAGATAATAATAAAAAGGGGCCAGCAGGTGGCAGGGTGGTTAGAGGCACTGGATTCCCACATTGGTGACCACGGTTTGAGTCCTGGACCTGTTGACTTGCTTTCTCACTTTCCCTCTCTCTCTCTGTCTCTCTCTGGTCAAGTTCAAAAATAATGATAATGATAAAGTGAAATAAAATAATTCTTTTAAAAAGTATATTAAAAATAAAATTGATACAATTAATTAACAGTGTCATAAAATAAGAGAGTAACATTTAAATATGCAGCATAAGTGACAAGAGAGGTAAAGTTTTTCATGATGTTAAAAAAAGAAAAAAATGTAGGGTCAGCAGGAGGTGTGGTAATTAAGGCACTGGACTCCAACATGGCCAACTATGGTTCTAGTTCTGGACCAGGAGGCTTGAAATTCACACTGGATACATGTGCATATGTGCCCAAAATCTCAAGGGGAGGGACCAGCAGGTGGCATGGTGGTTAAGGCGCTGGAGACTCCCACATGGTCGACCAGGGTTCGAGTCCTGAATCTGGTGGCTTGCTTTCTCACTTCCTCTCTCTCTCACTCTCACCCTCTGTCTTTCACTGGTCAAATTAAAAAATAAATGAATGAATAAATAAAAAAAAAATAAAATAATAAATTAAAAAAAAAAATCTCAAGGGGAGAATCCAGAAGAAGGGATTGTGGTGTGGTCATCCCCCAGGGGGTGATTTCTCATGTTCCCTTTCAATCTCTCTCTCTCTCTCTGTCTCTCTCCAGTGAGTGCATGTGCCCTGTGGGAAAAACCTAAAAAAAAAAAATAGAAAATTTTGTTTGTTGACTATAAAAATTATTGATAAATAAAACCTTAAATGATCTCACATACCGAGGTTAAGAGAATTGATAGAAATATCTCTAGACCTGTGTCTAGGTACCTGCAGGGAATCTTAACATTTTTTGGATTATGACCAAAAAATAGTAGTAGTTTGATTCACACAAATATTCAGAGATTACCATTTACTTCAGATGCATAGTTATTCTGTGTAATAAGTTTCCTGTTATCTTGTTGGGATTTTGTTCTTTTTTTGTTTCTTTTCTGACAGGTATGCCTGATTCTTCCTATTGTTAACAGTATTGTAGATGAAAGAAAAAACTTAGTTCCTTTTTTTCCCTTGATTTTGCTAGAGAGCTTATGTGCTTGCTAGAGAGAGGCAAAGAGAGGGAAAGTGAGAAAGCACTCCCCATGGGGGATGGTCATACTGCAATCCTTTCTTATTAATTTCTCTTTTCAGGATTTTGGGCATGCACTCACACACACTTAGTGTGTTTGTGTGTTTTCAAATCACTGCTCTGGGACTCAAACTGTGCAGACAGCCATGTGGTATCTAGCCACCTTAACCACCATGCCATCGGCTGGCCCCCCAAAATGTAGTTCCTTTTTAGTGGAGTAATTGAAAAGAGAATAGTGAAAAGAAAATAGTGACTAAAGAAAAACCATGCTAACAGAGAAAAGCAACATTATTAAATTTCAGTAGAAAATAGTGAGTCAAGTAAGATCAAAATGGGGTAGAAAACATAAATAGAATTTGAGCCTTCTTTTTTCTTTTCTTTCTTTCTTTCTTTTTTTTTTTTTTTTTTTTTTTTGCCATGTTCCAAAACTAGGTTTTAACATATATAGACAGAAAGACATAAGATCTTGGCTACGTTCATATTAGGAGTAAACCAAAAAACATTTCATGACAAAAGTGGCTATGGCTAAGCTACTAGGGATTCTGTTAATCCTGGGCTAGAATGGAGAAATAGTGACAATAGAATCCCATCACCTTACTATCATGTAGACCCTCTTAGCGGTAGAGATCCTATCTCTAGTTTACAATCTCTGTAAGACCTCAAGGAAGATTATGCTTCTCTAAGGTACAGGATGTTGTGAGAATTCAATTTTGTTTTAGGCCAATGGGGAGAGAGGTAAGATAGAGAGCCCAAATTCCTACATATTATAATCATATACTCACTTGTCTTGAGCTGGGAAGGTTCAGAAAAAGATGGAAATATTGCTCCATCCATTAAATGAGACCAAGAAGAGCAATGACAGTTTGAGAATATGAAGCCAGCTTCAATGTTTCATGTTGTCCATAGTGGAATAGAGTTACCAATATTTAGAAAAGTTTAATAGAAGCAGTCCAAAAATTAATAAGTGCCTTGAATTAACCTGTATGTTTGATGTCTGGTAGTAATTCATAATTTTGCATTAATAATTTATAGTATTACTTTATATTCATTATCTTTAGGAATCAAAAACTTCCTACACGCAGCCAGCAGGTGCTGTGGTGGTTAAAGGCACCGGATCTCCAATTTGGCCAACTGCGGTTTGAGTACTGGAACCAGCAGCTCGAAAATCACACAAGGTGCATGTGTGTGCATGCCAAAAAAAAAAATCCAGAGAGGAGAATAGAGGGGAAGGGATTATGATATGGCCATCTCCCCAGAGGTTGATTTCTCACTTCCTCTCTCTCCAGTGAGTGCACACTCCCTATCACCCTATGGTGAAAAAATCTCTCTTAAAAAAATACCCAAAAACAAAAACAAAAACAAAAACAAAACAAAACAAAAAAACTTCCTACAGATAGTGACACTGTAAGAAGCAAAGTATTCTAAAGCAAATATTCTCATTTCATTTCTCTACTGACTTCTACAAACTATATAGACTTAAAGACTGTAATAAGCTGAATGATGGCCATCCAAAGATATCCAGTAATAATCTATGGAACTTTCAAATGTTACAAGGAAAAGGGATTTTGCAGAGGTGATTAAATTAAGGATCTTGAGAAGGAGCAATATTATCTTGGATTGTCCAGATGGGCTCTAGATTGAATCATGAGTGGTCAAGAGAGATTACACACAGAGAAGAAGAAAAGACAAAATAATCACAGAGGTGAAGATTAGAGTAATGCACCCATAAGACAAGCCAGATTAGGAATGATGGTGGCCACCAGAAACTGGAAAAGGCACATAACTGATCTTTCTCCTAAGAGCCTTTGGAAGCATACCAACCCTGTTGACATTTTGATTTAGGTTCAGTGATGCTGATTTCAAACTTCTGACCTTCATAACTATGAGAGAACAAATTTCTCTTCTTAAAAGTCACTAAGTTTGTGGTGATTTGTTCCAGCAGTCTCTAAAACTCATACTCTGTTGTGGCAGATTAATGCTCCTTCTTCCACAGAGATGCCCACATCATAATTCCTACTACCTGTGAATAAGTTATATTACATAGTAAGGGGAAACTAAGTTAGCAGAGGAAATTAAGTTTACAAATTAGTGAATTATAGATAAGGAGATTATGCTTGACTGTCCAAATAGGCCCAAAATTATCACAAGGGTCCTTAACACAAGGAGGAGAAGGAAGCAGAAGAATAAGAATGAGATAAGCTGTATCATGACAAAGATTTGACTGGCCAATGCTGACTTTGAAGACAGAAGACTGGACCATTATTGGGGCATATAGCTTCTAGGAGTTATGCAAGGCAAGAAAATGGATTTCATTCTCCATTCTTCAGAAAGGTATGTAGCCCTTCCAAAATCTTTATTTTAGCCTAAAGAGATCCATTCAGAATACTTTTACATATACTTTTGTTTTTTCGACTGCAGGTCAAGTCCTGAACCCAGAGCTTGAAACTCAGGTCTGGCATGTGTGCATGTGTGCCCCAAAATCCCAAGGGACTGTGGTGTGGTATCCCCCGGGGGCTGATTTATCACTTTCTGTCTCTGTGTCTTTCTTTGTCTCTCTGGAGAGTGCACATGCCCTATAGCAAAAAAAAAAAAAAAAAAAAAAAAAAAAAAAAAAACTCTCCCTCTCTAAAAAAAAAAAAAAAAAAAGACACAATAAAATGAATTCCTTTTTATGTATGGTGCCAGATGCAATTGATCCAAAGTAAGACTACTTTAGCAATGAATAAAACCATAAGTTTAATTTGTAGAATTGTTTTTCGAGAAATCAAAAACAAAGATTATTTTCTTGTGTTGTGACTGAAACTTTGATACTTTTCTAAAGGCTTGAGTTTGACCATTTATTCAAGTAAGCATTTAAACTTAGATATCAAGCAGAAATATTAGCCATTACTCAAGCAAACCCAATGTAGGTGTAAATTTTAATATCAACACCCTTTCTCATATTATTCTATAATCATCTCTATGTAAGAAGACTAGGCAATACAAAAATGTTCTTCATTGATTTTTTTATTTTTTTAAGGAAGATTTTTGCGATAGGGTGTGTTCCCTCTCCAGAGAAACAGAGAGAAAGAGAGACAGAAAGTGAGAAATCACCCCTTAGGGGGATGGCAATGCTGCAATCCCTTCTCTACTCTCCTCTCGAGATCTTGGGCATGCAAGCACACATGGCCAGTGTGAGTTTGAAGCCACTCTGGGTATGGGACTCGAATTGCAGTCAGCTACATGGAAGTCTATTGACATAATTGTTATTGATTTTTTAATACATCTATTATAATCACCAGCTGGCTAACATCTCACAGTAACCAAACATGCTAAATGCAAATATGTAAATAAAACTATAACCAGAAAATAGTTTTTTTCTAAAACTAGCCTTCATTTCTTAATTACACCTTTAAAAGTGTGACCTTTTCCCCAACAGTTTCACTAGAATTAGCATATGCCTAATAATTTTTCATTTATTTATTCAAAAATCTCTTCTAACTAATATTAGATCTGTGATTAGTGGTTTATTTCAACATTTCCTCCCTATGTATGCAAAAAGAGAATGTTATAATTTCCTTTCACTTCAATTTCTAAACAGGCAGATACATCCCCAGATTTCCTTATTTCTGTTGCTATTATTCTTATTTACTATAACCTTAACCTATACTTTTCTTGTGGCCTCCTTTGGCTTTGCATTATGGATTTCTGTCATAATTCTATTTACATGATCAAGTCACTGCATAACTTGTCTGCTTCTTTGGAAGCCTTTCAAGAGAAACCACACATTCATCATAGTCAACTATACTTTAATTTCTCAAGATACTGCCAAACATTTCATCCATCTGGGATATGTTAAATACAATAGAACCAATCCTGTTTCATAAGAAGTTTATTTTTGTAAGTAAGGAGCTACCATGTAAGGTCAGCCTTCTGGTACTCAATTAGTAAGAATCATAACATGCTTTTGAAATTCATATTAAACTACTCAGTGTTCCAATGACCTATTGGATGGCATAATGTCATAATAGATTGGAGTTTTCAATTTTGCAATTTACTTCAATAGTGCTGTCAAAAACTAACAAGACTGTAGGAATGATTCTAAGTAGATTCTTAGAATGTTTATTGATGCAACTGATACTGCCATTAAAGTTTCTACACTTACATTGATAAGCTGGTCAGTACACTACAAGACAAATGCTCTTTTTAGAAAGGATCAGAAAGCACATTGATGCTTCTGGGCTGGTTTTCCTTGGGCTATACTAAATGTGGCAGTAAGGTTGAATAAAATTTTAATAATTGGTAGCCATTTTCTTTTTCAAGTGTCATGAGCCAGAGAGCCACAAAAAATAAATTTGGTTAATAAATTACAAGCATAGTAACATGATTGATCTAACAGACTTATGAATCCCCCTAAGTTCATCATTTTAAAGGGATCAGCTCATTTAACACTAAAATGTATCTATCCTCAGGCTGAATGATAACATCTGTGAGGCAGCACCCAGCAACATTATGAAGTTAAGAATATCTAATTGGAACACTGGGAAGAGTTATGGCTGTTAGTCCTGAATCTTTAAGAAGCCAGTAATGGCTTACAAGTAGTAAAATGGCATAAGTTGACTCTTAAGAGAAACCATAAACTAAGAGAGGTAAATTCCAAAGGAGTACAGGGTAGGTGCCCAGTTAATTAAACAGTTTGCTTTTCCAGGAGGCAAATATTTATCTGATAAGTATGTATAGCTCGTGATTCATCTAAGATTTGAATCCAAAATACCTATCTAAACAGGATGACTCATTCTTTTACCTCTCTAGGATCCCTTAATCCAAAAGTCTCATAAAATCCAAACTCTTTATGGAGTTTGTTTTTATGAGACGCTTATTCAAACAGCAACCAATGTTGATTTCTGAAGCCTCATTCAATTCTGGTCACAAGAAACCAGAGAACTTTAGAGCTAGAAAGTACTTCAGAATTACTTATTTCAATTACCTAATTCCAGGTAAGGTACATAGGGAAACAAAGCTTACTCAAACATATTGATTAAGTGATCAAAGTAGGACTATAGTACCTAGGCTCCTCGAGTCACAAACAGGACATGTTCCACTTCATTATCTTTTTAATTCTACTTAGTTTTTGTCTTTGAACTTATTTATTCAATGAGCAAGAGATAGAGAGAAAGAGAAAGAAGCATAGAAATAGCACCCCCTGGGACCAGCAGTTAGCATAATGGCTATGTCGCTGGACATCCATGTAGTTGACCATGGTTCGAGTCCCGGACCCGGAGGCTTAAACTCACAGCAGGTGCGTGTGCATACATGCCCAAGATCCCGAGAGGAGAATGGAGGAGAAGGGATTGCGGCGTGGCCATCCCCCTTGGGGGCTGATTTTCCGCTTTCTGTCTCTCTGTCTTTCTGGTGAGCATATGTACCCTATAGCAAAAACCTCTCCAAAAGCAAAAAAGAAAAAAAAAAAGAAAAAAGAAAGAAAGCTAGCACCCCCAACAGGGTTTCAACACTACAACCTACTCCCAGCCTGAGTCATCCCAGTATTACTACATGTGTTTCTAGTGTATTCAGGGAGATATCCACATATGAACCTGGAACTTCTCTATGTGGGTCAGCCTTGCAGAGCTACGGGATTTACTACTACACCACCAACCAGCTGCCTATTTTGTTTAATTTGATTTGTCTTATTTTGCTGCCTCAATTCATAAAAATAGTTGCCTAGATGGAGAATCAGCTATTCAGTGGTATTTGTTTACATATAAAATTAACCCTCAACTTGCCCTTGCACAAATCACATTTTCGTTTTACTAAATGATAATTTTTAAAAAGCATGATTGGATGGGACCAGCAAATAGCATAATGGTTACGTTGCTGGACCTTTGCGTAGTTGACTGAAGGTCAAGTCCCAGACCAGGCACCTGAAACTTACACTGGGCACATGTGCGTGCGTGCCCAAGATCCCGAGAGGAGACTGGAGGAGAAAAGATTGTGGCACGGCCATCCCCTCTAGGAGATGATTTCTCACTTTCTGTCTCTCTGTGTCTCTGTCTTTCTGGCAAGTGAGTGTACCCTAGAGCAAAAACCTCTCTTAATAATAAAGAAGAACTTGACTGGAACAGGGGTTTGAAAAGGACATTGACAAAGTTCACTCACTGTTATACTTACCTCGACCACACAATGATGTGGTTGACACTGCAGATTACTTTTCATTTTTAATGTTGTATCTAGATTCTGAACTATTATGCTAGCCTTTATATGGCTGATTAAAAGTCTGAGAATTCTCCAGGTCATTGACAATCTAGTGGGAAGGGTAGAAAACACTACCTAGAAAAAGGTGCTTGAAATGACTGACTCTATGCAGAATTTATGAGGAAATGTTAAAGTAGCAATTACATATAAATGGAGTATTAAGGGCCAAAAGAAGTAAAACTTGAATTTATTTCAGCATTGTAAGAGAGGAGCAATTGAAATTGTGTAAAGAAGGAAGCTCAGACTCAGTCATCCCTGACTACCTACAATGAGAACTAGTTTATAAAGTGAAAAAAAAAAAAAAAAAAAAAAACAAAAAAACAAGGTCATTTGAAGTTGATGTATTTTGAGGAAAGAAGAAACCTAAAAACAAAAATTGGGGAATGATTAAAATGTTAAAAATAAACACAACAAATCTCATATAAAGTGTGGTAATTAATTATCAACTTAAAACAATAAAAGAAAATAAGAGAGTCATTGATGTTTCATGAGACACTTCCCCTTGTTGTATGAATTGAATAAAGTAAACAAAGAACCTAAAGATTGAGCTTGGTCACAGTATATCAATGTAACAAAGTTCAATATTGAAAATGGAGATCTGGAGGGCTGGCCCCATAATCGAGCAGTTAAGGAAGCCAGCTGCCACATGGTCAACAGTGATTTGAATCCTGGCCCCAGTGGCTTGAAAAACACACCAGGCACATGTGTGTGAATGCTCAAAATCCTGTCAAGATTCAGAATTGAAGGAGAAGGAATTGTGGCATGACTATGCCTCATTAAAGGAAGTTTTAATCCTTCTCCCACTCCCTCATTCTCCCTGGTGAGTGCATGTATCTTCTGGTAATTACAAATAAAAATAACAATAATAATAATAATGATGATGAAGATCTGAGGAAAAGCTTGAAGAGTTTCAGCTCATTCAAGTCAAGCATGCCGGCAAAGGAATATAAAATTTCTGCAAATGCACCAAGAATTCTAAAGAAAAAGAACTCAACATGCACAACATAATGTAATGTTCAATGTGGAAAAAATGAATATGTGTATATCCTTAATTTGATTATTATACATTGTATGCATGCTTTAAAAAACCATGATATACCCCACAAATATATACATTAAATGTATGAAAACCAGAAATAATAATTTAAAGAAAGAAAAAGTAGCCAATGGATATTTAAACAGTAAAAACAAAACAATGCAAAACAAACACTAAATTGACTAAACTCTCTTTCATAAATTGCCTATATCAGACTATAGATTGATGTTCTTAAACATTATGCACCAATATCATAAGATAATATGATTTCCATAGTATTTATATATAGACTTTATGTACATGCCAAAAAATTGCAATACAAAATAACCTAAAACATCTTTTTCCAAAATAACAAAGCCAGGGGGGGAAAGGGAGAATTTATCTAATGAACTTAAAAGTAACAAGCAATTTTGAGAAAGCAATAAAATCAAAATAGGACTAGATCAACCTCAAATGAGGAAATACAAAAACAATAAGATGAGTATAATTTTAAAATATTGGAATGGTTATGAATTTGGGCAAGTTATTGCTGGATAATAGTCAATCTGTAAGGATATTAGAGCATAAAACTGAACAGTCATATCTGCAGATAATGATGAGCAGAGTAAGCACCCTTGAAATGCCATAAAAGGAAAAAGAAAGACCTTTTTAAGTGCAAAATTTTAACAATAAATATGAAAAGGTATATCAAAATAAAAATGAAAAGATACACTGCATAAGTAATAAGCACTACACTTGGTAAAATTCCTTATAGACTGATAACTTGAGAACTGGCAATTAGTGCTGATTCTTGCATTCTCTTTACTATTGAATGCTAAAACAAGTATAAATGATCTTTTTTATTCTAGTAGGTTTCGCTTTCAGTTTCTCACATGGGATTTAAGTGAAAGAATGCTGGTTCTACTCCAGATATGGGAAATAAAAAGAGGTGGTTAGAGTTTGTTCTCTCTTGCTGTCTCATACAAACACACTCCCTTATTATCTCATGTCAAATAAAATGAGCTAAAATTCAAATACACAAAATTTTGAGCTAACTAGTAACATACATATATACAATCTGGTCAAAGCTTTGGAGTTCTAGAATCAGCACAAATTCAGCTCATACCTCCAACTCCTAAATGTATAGTGTTGCGCAAGAATTACTCATGTTCAAAGGGTCTTATGAGTCATTCAACCAACAAAGAAAGATGAACACACATATCTTCAGCGTACAGAGCTCTCTAGCACCAGAAAGCAGATAAGCACATTTCACAAAGATTTTTCCAATAACAAGTTATGCACTAAAATTATTTATTTTTATTTAACACCAAATCTTACTGGGAACCTAAATTAAACAAATTGTCCAGCTCTGAACATTCTGAGTGATCAAAGCTATATAGTTAGAGAACATGTATAGCTGTCAATATAGATGTTGACCAAGTAAAGATAAGGATACAATTATTTGCAAAGGTTAAATAGCAAGGAAAAAAGAGCACAAGAGGAGTAATGAGGTGAAACTGTACAAGGACATTTCCAAAACAGCTTATATGTGTGTTTTGTGTGGAACAGTCTCTAAGAAGTCATAAAATCCTCATTGCTTAGTCATATAAAAATCAGAGCATATAAAGGCAGACTTAAATGCTTAATTATGTCGCTTACTTTTTTTTTTTTCTGAACAAGTAATGTAGATCTGACAGTAATCCACTGTTGGAGAATTCTTAGATAAAGAAGTCAGTTCACAATTAGCATCATAAAAATTACTGAAGACATCAATAGTATTAAAAAATATATTGTGAAAAAAGTTCATCATTAAACTGTTTTTGACCATTCGCCTTTATATTAAAAAATCTAAGGTTTGATATAGCTAATACTGTTTTCAGACTATGCTCACATAACAATAATTTTCTTCAAAATAAGCAAGAATATGGGTAGTATCTATTTGTTTGAAATCTTTAGAAATGTTTGTTGTAACACTGATCTGCTTTGTGAAACAGAAGTGATGGCCTTAAATAAAATTTAATTCAGACAGCCCATCTTCTACAGTATAAACATCCCTGCATATGCTTCAGAATCCAAGGCAATTCCACAGAGTATTTTTTAAAAAGTTTTTAATTCAGTTATTTACCTGGAAGAGGAAAGTAGTAATTATTTAGATAAATGTTTCTGAAAAGAGCATATGCTGGCCCAGTCTGGTGGCACAGTTAGTAGCAAACTGGCCTATAGTTCTGAAAGCTACATGGCTGACTATGAGTTTGGATCCCCTGGTTGCCTTGAAAACATGCCAGGTTCCTGTGCAAGTGACCAAGGTCCTGATGAGTTGGAAGGCTGGGGAAGGGGATTTCTGTGTGATGAGATACCGTAAAGCAGTGATCTTCAGCCTTCCTGGCACCAGGGACCAGCCTCGTGGAAGACACAAACAGAGGATGAGTAGGGAGTGGAGAAAGTGGTACTCAGATGACCCAAGCACACCACATCCACCATGCACTGCATTTCCAACACTACCATATTGTAATATACAATTAAACAATCACACAACAATAAGGTTCATGCTCCCATGAGAAGCCAGTATTGTCACTGGTGTGACAGGAGGGAGAGCCCAGGTGGTAATGCAAATGATGGGGAACTGCTGCGAACACAATCCCACTGGCTCATCTGCTGGACAAGCATCAGTGTGCAGCCCTGACCCCAAAAGGCCAGGGACTGCCAGCAATCTGTGGCCCTAGGGGTTAGGGACCCCTGATGTAGAGGATGCTTCTCTCTCTTTATCACTAATGCACATACACACTCATTATCATAAATAAAATAAATAAACCTTAATAATAATAATGTATAATTAAAAATTGCTAAGCAAGCAGGAAAAAAAAAGAAGAAAGAGCATATGCAACATCGCAATTGCCTATGGAATTTGTTAAAAATGAAAATGTCGGGACCAGCAGTTAGCATAATGGCTATGTCGCTGGACTCCCACGTAGTCGACCGCGGTTCGAGTCCCGGACCCGGTGGCTTAAACTCACGCCAGGCACGTGTACGTGCGTGCCCAAGATCCCGAGAGGAGAATGGAGAAGGGATTGCAGAGTGGCAATTCCCCCTGGGGGGTGATTTCCTGCTTTCTGTCTCTCTGTCTCTTTCTGTCTGTCTGGCGAGCGCACGTGCCCTATAGCAAAAACCTCTCAAAAAAAAAAAAAAATGGAAATGTCTTAGTTTTCACTTCAGAATAATTTGGGCCAAGCAATCTGTATTTTACCAGAGTCCTCATATGATTCAGGTGTACAATAAATCTTGAGAATCACAGGAAAAAAATTGAATGAGAAGGCTAGAGGAAAAAAAGGCATAAATTTTCATTTTCCCAATAAAAATATTAGCCCAATTATCTCACTACTCACAATAATTTCCATGGGAAAAAAAGGTAAGAATTCATTTAAGATTATAATTTCATAAAACAAAACCAAAAATTATCACTCAATAGAACTCCATCTGAATATATACGTATATATACACACACACACACACACACACACACACACACACATATATATATATATATATATATATATATATATATATATATATACACACATATATTTTCTTAAGTAATCCCCAAAAAAGGTCCATTAGGAAAAATGCTAATCTTAATTCAAAGATATCATGTTATTTCTAAAGTGGAAAGTACTGACCTGAACTTTATTTGTCTCTGAAGGCTCAAAGCAAATCTGGAAAACTTTGCCTAACCAGTCTGTGGCCAGTTAATTTTAAAAGGCAGTTTCTCAAAAGTTTTTTTAAACATCAACTTTTGATAACAATATATTGTAGTTTGTTATTTGCTTATCCAAGTTACCCCATTTTGAATAAGGTTTCCTTAAATGTGTTGAACAGGAAAATAACAGTTTAAAATTTTTAAATTATGTTTATATTAAATATCGATTGCTAATAAAAATAATATTTTACATAATTTTGACATATTGTTTTTCTTCCCTTATTTACTTACAGTAGAGCAGATGTTTGCACTTAATCATTAAGTGTTTCAGCTTGATCAGATTTATTAGTGTATTTTTTAACTAAACAATAAATCATTTTACTGATGGCTCAATCAATTTTTGCCCATTTATTATGCCATTTTATGACCTACTTCATTTTCTAAATCAATCCTTACTTATAAAAGTTTGTCTTCTTCCTCTTCTGTGTCAGTGTCATATTGAAGATTTTGATCCCTATAGGTCAAGGGCTAAGCCAAAATTAGGAGATAGATATAGGGCACAAGAAGGGACATTCTAGGATCATATATGGGTAAGGAAGACTGTATGTCAAAATGATCAGAATTTTATTTAAAGAGAAACCTTTCTTTAATTATTAATTCCACAGTCGTAGTATCTAAAAACATTAATAACACTATGTTATTTGGTAATATAATTTATAAACTACAACTGGACACATGATCTCATATCTAAAATCCATGACTACATTTGTGATTCATTCCATTTTTCTTTATGCAAAAGAAAAATTTTTATCTTCTGTAATAATCTATCCTCTTTCCACATTTTTTTTCTTTTTTTGGAGAGGTTTTTGCTATAGGGCGCATGCGCTCGCCAGAAAGACAGAGAGACACAGAGAGACAGAAAGCGATAAATCACCCCCCCGGGGGGATGGCCATGCCACAATCCCTTCTCTTCTATTCTCCTCTCGGGATCTTGGGCACGCACGCATACGCACCCAGTGTGAATTTAAGCCGCCGGGTCCAGGACTCGAACTGCAGTCAACAATGTGGGAGTCCAGTGACATAGCCATTACGCTAACTGCTGATCCCCCCTCTTTCCACATTTTAATGCTCAATGTTTGTTTGGAAGTTTAAAATTTTTCTCCAAATCCTTAGATTGTCCTTGTTTAAAATAGATATTATGTAATTTCTAATTCCAATTTATAATCTTTTACTGTAGTCATTCATTCCATTAAATATTTATTTTGCATCTACAATATGCCAGACACTGATTTTTCACCTGCACTTTCCAAATTTTAATGTATGTATGAATGAGCTCTAAGATGCAGCTTTTGACTCAGTAAGCCTGAGATAGGACCCAAGCTTCTGTGCTGCTAACAAACTTTCAGGTGATGTTAACCATACTTCAAAGGTCTAACCCACAGTCTAGTAAACTAACTTGAAAAGAGTGAAGAAAATCTTTTCTCAATAATATTATCTTATAGCAACATGAGATCTAGCATTGTAAACTGCATTCAAGGAAGGGTTGTAGAATTTTTAAGTTGCCACAGAGGTATAGAATTTAATATGACCCAATATACAGAAAAAGAAATCAATGCCAGCCAGTAGATGGTGTGGTGGTTAGGATGCTGGACCCCCACATGGCCAACCACAGTTCAAGTCCCAGATCTGGTGACTTGAAAATCACACCAGCTGCATGAGAGTGCATTCCCAGAATCCTAAGAGGAAGGTGGAAGAGAAGGGAATCTGGTTTCACCCCTTTTATGGAGTGATTTTTCACCTTCCGTCTTTCTGTGTCTGTTCTCTCTCTGGGGAACAAATGTACCTTATGGCAAAATCTCCCAAAAAATAAATTAAATAATTATCAGAACAAAACCAGTAGTGCCAAAGTTAGAAAGAAAAATATGATATTAAAAGCATTCTCTACTGCAAGAGTTAATAGTTTATTGATATTTGAGATAACTTGTTGCTGGAGCAGGAATTTTTTCTTTTTTAATTAAAAGAATGAAGGAGGTTGGTTGATCTGGAAGAAAACCAGTTGTTGAATAGCCATACATCTCATGACAATGTCTTCGCAAGCTAAAGGACAATCTCTATAGTCACTTCTAGCTGTTGTTCAACTGTAATTGTGGATATCACATGCAGAGTAGGAAAAAAAGAAACATCTGCCATGAGATCAACTAAGAACGTTGATCCCAAGTGGGTAGTAGACAACACAAGTAAAAAGAAAACAAGGGGATCCAGCCTTTGTGGTGCAGCCAGAAGTGTAGACTGCAGAGTTAGAAGTCACATGCTGATTGTGGTTAAAATCTTGGAATCTGGACTGAAACACTATCAGGTGCACATGCCCATGATCCTGGCCAGCTGGAGTACTGGAGGAGAGGGATTATGACATGACCATGCCCTGTAGAGGGCGCTTCTCTCTTTCTCTCAGTCCCCTGTGCACGCACACATACACTATCATGGACAACAACAACAAAAGCAAAAAGAATTTTGATATAGCAGATTTTGGTAAACAGGAATACAACATCCCTTTCCTCTGTTTCCCAAAGGAGTCACTTTGTGGACTTTTGGGTGTAGATGAAAAGAAATTAGACAAAGAGGAATTTGTTCCAAGAAGAGAAATACACACGTATACACACATTCATTTTCTTAGCAAAATGTGGCCCTAATGGAATATATATCTGAATAATTTCATTATGAATACCATTTAAGAAACTGTTCACTTTCTACTTATGTTCTTGGATATTGGTTCATTTCCATATAAAATAACCTTACTTTTTTTTTTTTTTTTTTTTTTTTTTTTTTTTTTTTTTTTTTTTTTTTTTTTTTGGAGAGGTTTTTCGCTATAGGGCGCGTGCGCTCGCCAGACAGACAGAGAGAGACATAGAGACAGAAAGCGAGAAATCACCCCCCAGGGGGGATGGTCACGCCGCAATCCCTTCTCCTCCATTCTCCTCTCGGGATCTTGGGCACGCACGCACACGCGCCCGGCGTGAGTTGTAAGCCACCGGGTCCGAGACGCGAACCACGGTCGACTACGTGGGAGTCCAGCGACATAGCCATTACGCTAACTGCTGGTTCCCAATAACCTTACTTTCAATCAGAAATCATAGAGAAAAATAAGGTTCATATTATCTTTGTTATAATGATAAAAATGTTCACACCTCCTACACTAGTGCAAAGAAGAAATACTTCTCTTTATTCCAGACTAATTGCAGACTCATTACTATGTCTCTTTGCTAAAGCTTTCCCTTTGACCACCGATGTCTAGCCTTTAACTTTCATCTCTTATTTCCATCTTTGTGTATTATAGAGTGCATGCCATTTGTCTTGGGAAAAATCAGAAGCAACTAGATGAAGCCAAGAATTTTAGTATCATCATTCCCTATAAAAAATGCAGCTAAGCTGAAATAGGTCTGCTGTATTTCCTGATTGCTTCAATTTAAGGTAATTTGTGTTGAACTGTGATTCACGAGTTGTTGAAAACTAATCAATACACTGCTTAGTTTCAAACAAAAATTTAAAACAAAGCCATTTATGATAAATAACTGAAATGAAAAGGCTAAGACTTCCACTGCATCATATTATTTTAATTTGAATGATCTTTTGTGACTGATTTGCAGGTGGTAATGACTTGCAAATTAAGCTGTCAGAAAACTGCGCTGTGGCGACCCAGTGACCAAGCTTTCACAGAGTATACAATGAACACTGCATTTTGAAGCCCCACTTCATTGCTTATGTCCAGGGTGAGAATGCTTTCTGCAACCTTGTTCAAAGAACAGCACTAATGAATATTGCCAGTCTACCACTTGGTAGACAGAGAACAAGAGGTTAACATCATGGCCTCAGCACTAATTGACTGGTTGAAGTGCTTGACCAGGGAATTATTTCTTTTCCTTTTCGGTGTATTCTCAGTAAAACAGATTCCTTCCTTTTAATTCCAACTCCACTTAACACCACAGTAATGCTCTGTTAGAAAGAAAACCCAATAGAAATTTCAATTTACATGAAAACGGTACACCTCTGGAGTCATTTAATGGTCTTCAAACTTCATACAAAAGTTCATTCAGTCATAAATGAGTAAAATGATTCAACTGAGTCAAGAGTCTTGGAAGCAACAAAGGAGAGATAATCCAATCTAGAACAATGAACAATGTGGTCACTCAGAAGCTACTAGTATATTCTTCACTAGCTGACACTTTTCCTATTTAAATATCTTCAATCTAGGAATTGCCACAGCTTTCACTAACAGGCTTTTTCTAATTGCATAATTTGCTGAATAGAAAATTTTTCATCTGCATGTTTCATCCGAGAGGACAGATCTACCATTCTTGCTGAACCTATATGCAAATGTTCTCATATGAAAGCAACAAGTGGCAATGAGGAAACAGGGAAGTGACATGGAAATAACTAATGCTGAACAGAAACTACTAAGTACAGAGTTTTATTACACATGCTTTATCTACTTTATAATTATAATAATAATTATTATTTAATCATAATTATTATTCACACACATTTTAGTTTATTTTGAAGTTACATAGCCATTAAGTAATAATATTATGGTCAATACAGCTCAATCATCACTTCCTTCAGAAATTCTTCCTTACTGGGACCAGCAGTTGGTGTAATGGCTATGTTGCTGGACTCCCATACAGTTGACCGCGGTTCGAGTCCCAGACCCGGTGGCTTAAACTCACACCGGGCGCGTGTACATGCATGCCCAAGATCCCAAGAGGAGAATGGAGGAGAAGAAATTGTGGCATGGCCATCCCCCCTAAGGGAGTAATTTCTTGCTTTCTGTCTCTCTGTCTCTCTCTGTCTTTCTGGCAAGTTCATGCACCCTATAGCAAAAACCTCTCCCCCCATCCCCCACCCCCCCAAAAAAAGAAATTCTTCCTTACAATCATCCTGCTTGCTATGCCTGGTTGTTTTAATAAATCCTTCTAGGTGCATCTTTCTGTGTTTACAGATTATTTTCTAATTGCTGATTAATACATGTTGTACTCACACTAGACCTGAACTCTGAAAAAGCAAGGCTATGTCTTATTTTTGTACCCCAGGGGTTCTAGTGCAATATCTTGACAAACAGCAGGTTCTTATTGTTTATTGAATGATAATCAAATATCATCAAAATCTATGATATTTTAAGCTCTCTTCTACTATCTTGATGGTCCAATCCTCCCCAATCAGAAGTTTTCTTTCTCTGGGACCAGCAGTTGTTGGACTCCCATGTAGTTGACTGCGGTTCGAGTCCTGGATCTGGTGGCTTAAACTCACGCCGGGCGTGTGTGCGTGTGTGCCCAATATCCCAGGAGGAGAATGGAGCAGAAGGAATTGTGACATGGCCATCCTCCCTTGGGGGGGATTTCTCACTTTCTTTTCTCTGTTTCTCTCCGTCTTTCTGGCGAGTGCACGTGCCCTATAGCAAAAACCTCTCAAAAAAAAAAAAAAAAAAAAAAAAAAAAAAAAAAAAAAAAAAAAAAACAATGATCCTTTTTCTTTTCTTTTAAAAATTTCTTTATTTATATCTTCCATGAAAGAGATATAGAGAATAAGAGAGTGATAGAGATAGGTACCCCCAACACTTCAGTGATCCACTCCCAGTCTCAGCTGGCCCAGATCACAGGAGCAAGTGTACATGCCTAGCATGCTTAAGGAAGTCCTGAATCATGAACCCAAGACCCTTTCCATGCAGGTCCAGTTGGATTACCCCTATGCCACTCCTTGGCACCAATCTCTCCCTTTATTGGCCTTGCCAAACATTTAGTATTCTCTAAGAGCACTTACTACCTTTGGCCTGGCAATAGAGTTATTTTTTGCATTTGTCACATATTCTCTACAATGTATACTCTTTGACATGGCATTATTTATATTCCCTTAGCAACCAACCACAATGGCTCAGTAATGATAGCCTTCATAGATACATTTATTGAACATCTTCTCTATCCTAGCTACTTTGTTAGGTACTAGATAGAAGCAGTTCAAAGTCAAATAGGACATGATCCCTCCTCTCAAGTGGATCATATTCTAGTCACTATGATCTTGTTAAAATTGAGTGTGAACAATACTATGATTAATGCATTAGCAAACTGTTAGGGGAGCACACAGGAATGAGTATGCCTGCTTCTATAGAGGATGTAATATTTAAATGAATATTTGTTACAGCAGTGTAACAGGTGATGCAACTTAGGCATCTTCTTATAACAAAGAACTTTTACAACAGTTGAAATTTTTGGCAAACATCATTCCATTCCCATCAATAAATTGTCACAGCTTTCCCCCACAATTATCAATCATAATTTGGAAGAGTGTAAGCCATGCATTGATGAGCGCATATGCTTAGGTTCAAATATCATTCCAACTGCTAACTGCATGACCTTGAGAAAAAGTTACTAATACTCTCTGAGTTTCAATTTTATCATTTGGGTATAATGAAGATAAAAACTACTTACCATGTTAGAAAATAAAATATATGTATATAAAGTCCCTGTCCTTTTGCATATGCTTAGTGCTTAAGCACTAAGTGTTCTCAATAAATACTAGTTCTTCGAGAAAATTTAGAAGCAGGGGATATTACTTTCTTTATTGATTGAATATGGATAGTACCTTCCATATTCAATAATGAAACCTATGCTTTTCCAATTTGTTTCCCTGCCCATTTTCTACCCTTATATCAAAGGTACTAATTTTTTTTTATTTATAAACACTCTAAGCTGTGAGAAATCTGTTGTTTTCTAATATCCTAATCTATACATTCTTTCATTTGGCCAGCAAATTATTTATTATTCACAGATTTAGTCAGTATCTACTAACATGACAAAATTCTAGATGCCAAGAATGATACAAAGGTGCACATGTCAGTGTCTCTACTTAAAATTAAGTCACAGAAATATGACATGGAAATCGATTGCTTATAATTCAAAAGAATATATAAGAAATGATCTATGTATGATATAGTCAATGTGGGTCATGATATTTCAGAAGAGGAAGAGAATGAAAATATTATAAATTATTAATAGAAGGCTCCTTGGAAGAGTTTGTACTTAACTCAGATCTTAAAGTTTGGGTAGGCTTGACTAAGTGAAGTAGTAGGGCTGATTTTCAGAAGGTTTTCATGCAGCATGAATGGAATGAACTATATACTATTGTGGTTAAGTGTAGGATCTTTGGGATCAGATGGAACCGGGCTGGAATCCTGATTCTACAACTTATTGGTTATGTAGCAAGCTTTTAATCTCTTCGAATCTCAATATTTTAATATGTAAAATGAGGATATGAAGGGCACCTACTTCACAGATAATGCGTGTAGAGCACTTTGCAGATGTTTTATACATGATAAATGTTTAATAAATTGCATTTTTTATCATTATGAGCAAAAGTTCAGATATGGAATTTTAAACACACAAAAGTAAATAAAGTAAGTCTGTTTTTTCTAAGATGGAAGGTTTGTACTGGGTTGTCAGAAAATTCATGACATATTTTTTCTATACAAAAATGCATCATGACTTTTCCTACAACCCAATTTAAAAGTATAGACAAAAGATCTGAGATTAGTCAGGCTAATTTGTGAGAGATTTGAATGTCAGGCTAAAGAATTAAGATTCTATCAATATTTTAAAATGTCTTGGTTAAAATGCTGCAGCTTCAGTTGAAATCCATTTATTTTTATTCAAGCTTCAGAAAAAAAAGACACAATTTGAAGAAGGGGGAAACAAGGGATTTCAAATATATACTAATAATGTGGCACAATACTGAAGATTATTCTAGTAGTATTCCTGAGTTTTGTAAAATTAATCAATAGACATTTTAAATGCTTCCTCTATGGTCTACTATACAAAATCTTAGTAAACTCTGTTCATTTTTATCTGCTTCCTGCTAGACTGAGGAATTTCCTGATCTAGTTAATATGGTACTGTAAACTGGCAATAACTCCTTTTCAAGCACTTAAGGCATCAACACAATACTCATTTGATTCTTCAAGCACCATTAAATTAAACCCTTAACAGCACTATAAAGCGTTAGTAGCACATGTAATTATAAGTTGTTGGTGTTTATCAGTGGGACACTATCTTAAAATGGCCAACCACCCAAGTGATGGCTCCACTAGCCCATATAATCAAGGCAGGGAACTGCTAAGGTGATATACAATTAAGTATGTTGCTATCTACACTACTGAAACTGAAGGGTATGTTGCTATCTACACTACTGAAACTGAAGGGAGTGCTTGTTAGAGTTCCTTACTGGCATTCAGTACTCTCTAACAATTAGATACATGGTAGCAAGGAATCTAAGAGCACAGGAATATACTTTCAGATGTACATTATTTAATTCTCATTGGTAAAATACCAAGCTTATATGTTAAAAGTCTCAGTATTTTTTTTATAAATATTTACAAGGGGAATGGATAAAGTTCTGTAGAATAGTGTGATTGTAATTTCAAGTTCTTTTGCTGACTGATTTAAAGCCTAGCTATATCTACCACTACAAGATGAGAACAAAATCACAAATAGCTCTAATGCTAGAAGTGGTATCTCCCAGTAATATATTAGGCTTGATATCTAGCATGTGTTGATTTACCAACATTACTGACATTTGGTTTCTGTTTTCATTTCTAGTCATCTCTGAGAATCTAAATCATATATTCATTACATGAACTCTGACAATATGAAATGGATATCTGTCAAAATGTACTGTGGCAAAATAAATATATGTGTGGTTATGTAGTTAGTTGTATGTGTTTTATTTATATTTAATTAACCTGCATCTTCCATAATGTAATAAAAACTGAGGAGCTTTGAAGAGAAGAGTCATTTCTTTTCATTCATTTCTCTACTATCAAGAGTTTACTTCAATTGTTTTAATATCGAAGTAGTTAAATGTTGAATAAATTTCTTTAACTAAATGAAAAATTTTTGGTTCTTGGAATCAACCCTCTACTGCACAGATACTCATGTAAATATAGATTAGTATAGGGACCAGCAGTTAGCATAATGGCTGTGTATCTGGACTCCCATGTGGTCAACCACGGTTCAAGTCCTGGACCCAGTGGCTTAAACTCATGCCGGGTGCGTGTGTGTGCATGTCCAAGATCCTGAGAGGAGAATGGAGGAAAAGGGATTGTAGTGTGGTCATTCCCCCTGGGGGGTGGGTGATTTCTCACTTTCTGTCTCTCTGTCTCTCTCAGGCGAGCACACGTGCCCTATAGCAAAAATCTCTCAAATATACATATATATATATATATATATATATATATATATATGTATACATATATATTAGTATAAATAAATACACTGTCAATATAAACTAAAAGGGCGCCTAATCTAACATGCAATATGCCTTATATCAGTAAAGTCAGTAAGCTATTTTTGTTTTTGTTTTTGGAGAGCTTTTTGCTATAGGGCGTGTGTGCTTGCCAGAAAGAAAGAAAGACAGAAAGTGAGAAATCACCCCCCCCCCAGGGGGGATAGCCACGCCACAATCCCTTCTCTTCCACTCTTCTCTAGGGATCTTGGGCACGCACGCACACGTGCCCGGCATGAGTTTAAGCCACCAGGTCTGGGACTCAAACTGTGGTTGACTACATGAGAGCCCAGCAACATAGCCATTACACCAACTGCTGGTCTCACTAAACTGTTTTTCAACAGGAATTTAATGGAGAAGGGGTAGGCATAGTGTCAGAGTCATTGGGAGGTGTTGTGGGAGATACCAAAGGGGACTTACCAAGCAAAGTGTAAAAAAGAGGTTAAAAAAACAATCCTCACCAATAGTACTACACATAAAGAGGGAGGGGAAAGATGGTAGTATATGCAAAAAATGAAAAGAAGTATATGCATGTGTACATGTGCATACACACAAATACACACCTATTTATCCTCTTTCTTGCTCTTCAGACAGAAAATGAGAGCTAAAGATTCCACCATGATTCTGAAAGAGAAGATAGCTGTGAACATACCAGAGATGATAGACTAGCTAGTTGCATCTAGAGACACTGGAGGTTATATTCAAATCTGAGTCCCAAGAAAAGGGAAATGTGAAAGAAGTTGATGAAAAAAATAGCTCAGGAAGATGAGCTATTTCCTCAGTCACTGAAAATGAAATGCTGTAAGAAATCTAAGTATGAGCAGAAGGTTCAGACTCCGAAAGCATGAGTAGGAATCCAAGCTTCACTATTTACTGGTTCTATGATCACAACTTTTAAATATTGCTTTAGAATTTGTTGGTAAGGTAATAAGATACCAAAAGAAATAAGGGAGAGAAACATTGGTAATAAAGAGACAAATGCTTTGCTTTTGGTATCATACACCAAAAAAAAATAGATCACATTTTTTAAATTATTTGAAATAATATAACTGTAAAAATGGTCAGGTATAAAGTAAATATTAAAAATTCAATACCAGGGACCAGCAGTTAGCGTAATGGCTATGTCGCTGGACTCCCACATAGTCAACCGCAGTTCAAGTCCCAGACCCGGTGGTTTAAACTCAAGCCGGGCGCGTGTGCGTGCATGCCCAAGATCCCAAGAGGAGAATGGAGGAGAAGGGATTGCGGCATGGCCATCCCCTCTGGGGGGTGATTTCTCGCTTTCTATCTCTCTGTCTCTCTCTGTCTGGCGAGCACAAGCGCCCTATAACAAAAACCTCTCCAAAAAAAGAAAAAAAAATTCAATACCATTTTTGTCCAATAGTATGACCCAACTAAAAAGTATAATGAATCATGAGACTTCACTTTGTTAAATCAATTTAATTTTGACCTGAGGCTGCCTTGTACTTTGAGTCCCTATATAGCAAAATGAAACCTAAGATAGCATGTAAACAAACTGAAAGCCTAATTTAGGAGTATATTTCCCTAATGAATAACTAAGTCATAGTCAATCATAACAGTTGAATTTCAGCCAATCAGAAGGCTGCCAATTGATCATACTATACCCAAGTAAGACAAATGTAACCAATCAAGCTGTTTTTGTATGTGTCACTTCCCTTTTCTGTTCTGTTTATAAATATTCCCTGCACAGGTTGTAAAGCAGAGCTCTCTAAATCTCTTCTGGTTCTGAGTGCTGTTTGATTCATGAATCATTCTTCGCTCACATAAACCCTTAAATTTAATTTGTCCATAGTTTTTCTTCTAACAATAATAATGACAACAGTTCCTAGGAAAAAACTTAAAGATATATGTATTGAACCTTTATAAAAAGTAACTTCAAATATGTACTGTATAATTTTTAAATTCATAAATCAATTAGATGAGAAGTTGAAGTAAAAATATGCACCAAATTATGTAATATATTTAATATAATTGCCATAAAAGCAGACCAGGTATCAGACTCCAAGAGTCTGAGAGTCTGAGTGCTCAGTGAAATTATTTAAAAATTTATATAGAAAAATAAATAAGAATACACAAAGACACTCTGAAAATAGAAAAAGAATGTGCTTGAAGTGGGAATTGAAACTATAGCATTAGTGAATTTTAAAACATCTGTTTTACATTAAAAAGAAAAATAAAATTCTTACTGAGAAAGAAATAGAAATACATATCAGTAGAACAAAATTGAAAACCCATAAATAGCTATAACCATATATGGAAACAATATATGATAGTAAGCTTTGCCCAAAATAGGCTAATTAATAATGACCTAATATATGGTGTTGCAATAACTTCAATAGTAAATTAGAAAAATAAACAAGTTTGACTCATTCTTACATGTAACAAAATCAACTCTCTATCTGCACTCTATGGTAGAGAGCAAAATATTGGAGGACATAAAAGCAGTGAGAATACTTAAGTAGAATAAGACAGTGTGGAATGGGGAGGGTGAAGAGAAGAGGCTAAAGAAAGATAGCAAGAGAACAATAGAGAGGCATGACATTAGTGGGACACAGATATGGCTTATTACCTATTGATGACGTGTATAGTATTCTTAACTGGATTGGTCTGAGAAGTATTTCATGATGGGTACAGTCTTTTTACAAGCAAAAGGAGAAATATTGATTGAGTGGTTAAAAAATAATTGGAATAATAATAATAATGATCAGGAAAAACAATGAAAAGATATTGAATGATGAAGTGGGGATTTTAATGTCTCTGTATTGACTGACATGCATGGCATTCCCTTTTGAAAAAGCAATGTAATACAATGTAAAGTTATATGCAATTCAATGTAATATAAACAAGATTATGATGATATAAATAAATAAATAAATGGCATACATAAAAAAATAAACTTTACATGGATTAAAGAGGTAAAATATAGAAAAGTGGGCCAGCCAGTGGTACAGCAATTAAGGTGGCTGGATTCCACCATAATCAACTGTATAACTGAAGTCCTATAGCTGGTGATTTGAAGACCATGGCAAGTGTATGCATGTGCAAGTGAGCCCAAAATCCTGAGAAGAGAAAGGATTGTGATGTGGCCATCCTCTTAGGGAGTGACCTTTCAGTATCTCTCTCTCTGTCTCTCTTTGCTTATCTCTCTTCGGTGAGCACATGCACCCTACAGCCATTAAAAAAATATGGGAAAACTAGCATATAATAGGACAAAGTATTTATCATTTCTGTGGAAAACTCAGTTCTCTGTTTTGAAATTAAAAAGATATAAATCAATGAGAATTAAGAATCTAAAACTAAAATGCAAGAAGTCTGTACTAATAGAAAATAAAAACTAAACCTGATTTAGCAGAGTAGAGAAGTATTTATATCAAATATGACATAAAAATATGACATAAGTTTAATATAATATTTAGTGCAATAATTCAAAATTATAACTGAAACTTTTTAGTTCTTTTTCTTGAGGAGTTTTTTTTTTTTTTTTTTTTTTTTTTTTTTTCGCTATAGGGCACGTGCGCTCACCAGACAGACAGAAAGAGAGACAGACAGAAAGCAAGAAATCACCCTCCAGTGGGGATGGCCACGCCACAGTCCCTTCTCCTCCATTCTCCTCTCGAGATCTTGGGCATGCACGCACACGCGCCCGGCGTGAGTTTAAGCCACTGGGTCCGGGACTCCGAAAGCATGAGTAGGAATCCAAGCTTCACAATTTACTGGTTCTATGATCACAACTTTTAAATATTGCTTTAGAATTTGTTGGTAAGGTAATAAGATACCAAAAGAAATAAGGGAGAGAAACATTGGTAATAAAGAGACAAATACTTTGCTTTTGGTATCATACACCAAAAAAAAAATAGATCACATTTTAAAAATTATTTGAAATAATATAACTGTAAAAATGGTCAGGTATAAAGTAAATATTAAAAATTCAATACCAGGGACCAGCAGTTAGCGTAATGGCTATGTCGCTGGACTCCCACATAGTCAACCGGAGTTCAAGTCCCAGACCTGGTGGTTTAAACTCAAGCCAGGCGCGTGTGCGTGCATGCCCAAGATCCCAAGAGGAGAATGGAGGAGAAGGAATTATGGCATGGCCATCCCCCCGGGGGGGGGGGGGGGGTTGATTTCTCACTTTCTGTCTCTCTGTCTCTCTCTGTCTTTCTGGAGAGTGCATGCGTGCCATAGCAAAAAC
Organism: Tupaia tana; assembly: GCA_026018925.1. Lineage (NCBI taxonomy): Eukaryota > Metazoa > Chordata > Mammalia > Scandentia > Tupaiidae > Tupaia > Tupaia tana. The sequence continues at coordinate 58,164,628 of JAKSZU010000009.1, read as the reverse complement.
CTCTCCAAAAAAGAAAGAAAGAAAGAAAGAAAAAGAAAAAAAAATCTGTACACATCAATAGTATCACTGAATGTATATGGATTAAGTTCCCCAATCAAAAGACTGAGATTTGCTGACGGAATAAAAAAACAGGATCCTTTCATATGCTGCTTACAGAACACATACACCATCAGTAAAGACACACACAGATTGAGAGTGAAAGGCTGAAAAAGTCATTCCATGAAAATAGAAGTAAAAAAAAAAAATAGCAAGAATACTCTCATAATATCAGATAAAACAGGCTTCAAGCTAAAATCTGTAAAGAGACAAAGAGGGTAGTATACACCATTAAACAAATGATAATGAACACATGACACTCCAAAACGTTTGGGATATAGCTAATGCAGCAGAAAAAGGGAAGTTTATAGCAATCAATGCTCAGTGCTCACAAAAAAAAAAAGAAAGAAAGAAAGATGGCAAATAAACAACCTAAAGGAACCAGAAAACCAAAAACAAGTAAAACCCAAAAGTAATAGAAGAACAGAAATAATAAACATCAGAGCAGAAATAATGAAATAGAGAACAAAAGAGCAACATGAAAAATTAATAAGGGAGGCAGTGCAGCCAAAGGGTGGAGAGCAGAGGGTGAAGGGCAATTACCTGGCCCTCTGCCACTGCTACTGCTCCAGCTGCTGAGTGCTGGTGGTCATGATGATTTGTAGCTACCAGAGCAGCCACCAGGACTTCTCCTTTGGCTCCTAGAAGCCGATGGCAGCCAAGATGCACATTAAAAAGTCAGCAGATATGGAAAAGTTAGCTGATAAATTGTATACGCTATCGCTCCCTGAAATGATGTTTAGAAACAACAATTTCAAAGTCCAAGATGGCTCTGGTTTTGGTATTGAAGTCAATGTTACAGATGCATTAAGATACGTAAACTACCAAGGGATGCAAGGGATGCTTAAAATAGCCTGTGGTAGAAAAGCAAATTATAAGGGAACATTGCTTGCAGAATCTCTTAAAGGCTGTACCAACAATAGTCGTATAGATACAGAGACATTGAAATCCAGAGACCAAACTGAGTCTTTTAAAGAAGTTCTCCTGTTTCAGGATGAACTTCATGTTCATGGAGTTTCAAACCTAAGTGTAAGAATTAGAATAATGTCTTCTAGATTTTTCCTATTGTTGTAGTTTTTCTTGAGAATTAATGAGGTGCTTATCAGAATGAATGGCATGAGACTATCATGAGACTGACAAGACCTACATATTATGGGAATATACACCATGAGAGAGCAAAATTGCTAATTTAATGCATGCTCCACCTTCTCTTTTCATGGGACATAATGAAATATCATAGTAGTTACCAATCAAGGAAGCAGTTTGTGAGAATCTAGTATTTCCAGAAAGAATTAATCTCAACCCTACAAAATCACAAAAAAACACACCCGTGCATAGAATGCGATATAACATATATATACTGTGGACTGTGACTAGACACCTACACCTTGACTCTTTGTAAGGGGATTTTTTTATTACAGAAATTAAGTGCCTTGTTTATGTGCAGATTTTCTATAGTTTTAAAGGGAAAAAAAGGATTGTTGTAGGCAGTTTTCACTCGTGTTGTTTGTACTCTCTACCTTTAAATTCATATTCCATATTTATATGCTCTTGAGTTAAATTTGCATTCCTAAGTTCTCACAGAGTGAAACTTCATCTGTACTTGCATTTGTGTCTCAAGGGCAGAGGGCATGGGCAGCAGGTGGCATGGTCATTAAGGCTGGACTCCCACATGGCCATCCATGGTCTGAGGCCTGGACTCGGTGATTTGCTTTCTCACTGTCTCTGTCTCTCTGGCTCTCTCTCTCTCTTTCTCTCACTCTCTCTCTTTCTTTCTATCTGGTGAGTGAATGTGCCCTATAGCAAAAATTTTAAAAATAATAATAATAAATTTAAAATAAAATGAATAATTCTAAAGAAAAAAAGAGTAAATGGCATAATCTGTATCCATCATGAAATACTGCCTTCTACCACCATGCAGCAAGTGTAAGTCAGCAAGTCCAAACACCTTGTGACTCTCACAGGTACCCTTGACTGTGGCTCTTTATGTCAGGTTTCTGATGTTTATTCACGCTCATCGGGAATTGTGACTTGCCACCTGGTAAATGAATTTTTTGGCTTAATGATCTTTACCCACAAATTTTTAAAAAGATTTTAAAGTATATTTTCTCCTTAATTTTAAATTTACTTTGAAATTTAAAGACAGTTATAGATTTAGAACCCAGAAAAAATTTTTTGGTGAACTGAAGCTATTATATACATGGAAAGCTATCAATGTGGTTTACCACACTGACAGCTTATCAGCATTATCTTTTCTCCATATTTAGCTGCTTTTTCTTATGTGCAATTTTACTTGTCCTGACACTTTTTATTATTTACAACCTCCATGTTCATGTTTTCAATATGACAGGGGATCGAGTAAAGTATAATTAATTAGCACAGGAGCTAGGTAGCACAGGAAGCACACAGAAGTACATTTCAAATCCACTTGGTTATTTCGATGATGACCCTTCATACATTTTATAATATTTTCTGCCTTTCTAACTGGTCTTCATAAAAAGGAAAGTGATTATAAAGCACCAAGTAAAGGATTACTTGAAATGGATTTTAAAAATCCTCAAGAGGAGGGGAGGATACACCTTTTGTTCTGTTTTGAATAATCGTAGTACATATTCTCACTTGATTTATAAATCATTAAGTAATAATATTTAATTGAAAACATTAACAAAGCTCTTCAGGTATTTGCCTGAGGATAAATTTTAGTGAAACAAATACATTTGGATATTTATCATTGCTCGGTCTTCAACGTACTGCTGTAAACCAAACAGGCAGAATGTATTTTATAGCTAAATTTGGTCACAAATAGCCTTGGTATTCATCTGCCTTCTGCATTACCTCCAAAGTATAGGAATTTAGTATGTTCACTACATATTAAATATATCTGTATTTAATGTTTCTCTAAGCACAGGAATGTGTGTGTGTGTGTGTGTGTGTATGTGTGCATGTGTGTGTGTATACATTGTATTCAGCTTTCATGTAGGTTTTAACAAGCTAAACTATTTTTTCCTGCAAATTATAAGAAATTCAAAACTATTAATATATATTATTAATATTACTATTACTATTACTATTAATATTAATTAGTTGAAGTTTCTGGGCAAAGTGTATGCACATATATGCATGTGTACCCCTATGCTTTTACTAGTTGTTGATTTAGATGTCATGATCCCTGAGTACTCTCTGATTACTTATTCTGAGAATTCATTGTTAAAAATTGTAAGGAATTTATGGGGCCAGCAGGTGGCATGGTGGTTAAGGCACTGGACTCTCACATGGCTGACTGGGTTTTGAGTCCCAGACCTGGTAACTTGCTTTCTCACTTTCTCTCTCTCTCTCTCTGTCTCTGTCTCTCTCTCTCTCTCTCTCTCTGGTGAGGGCACATACCCAATAGCAAATTTTTTAAAAGTAATAATAATAAATAAAATAAATAATTCTTTAAAAAATCATAAAGAATTTTTTAAACAGACCTTAAGAGAGTGGGAGATGGGAAGTATTAATGTGTTTCTGAAAACTTTCATTAGTTTAGTCCTGTGGAGAACAGTAATAAAATGTGTATTTGCTCATTGCTAAATATGACACATATTACTTTATATGTACTGGTTCTGGGTGTCTTTTCTAAGAAAATACTAAAGAAACAAGAAGGGGAAAAAAAACAAAAAATTGATTTTTGAGAGAATAAACAAAATTGACAAACCATTAGGTAGACTAATGAAGAATAGTAGGGAAAAGACCCAGAAAAATAAAATCTGAAGTGAAAAAGGGAACATTACAATAGATATCACAGAAATGTAGAAGATCATAAGGACATATTATGAACAACTATATGCTAACAAGCTGGAAAACCTGGAAGAGGTGGGAAATTTCTGGACAACACACTACATACTTATATTGAATTGGGAAGAAATAGAAAGCATGAATAGACCAGTAACAGTTTTGAAATTTAAGAAATAATAATGTTCCAAAAAGAAAAGCCCAGGTCTATTGAGCTTCACTGCTAAATTTTGCAAATCTTTTAGAAGAGAATTAACATCAATTCTCCAAGTATTTCAAAAGATCCAAGTGAAAGGAACTTTCCCAAACTCTTTTAACAAAGCCACCATCATCATAATACCAAAAACAGATAAGGTAACAACAACAAAAACAAAAATACTATAGACCAATATCCCTGATGATTATAAATGACTATAGATGCAAAAGTCCTTGACAAAATATTAGTAAATATTAGTAAATTGACTCCATTAACACATTGAAAAGATTACATACCATGACCAAGTAGGCTTTATCCCAGGGATGCAAGAATGGCTTAACATATGTAAAATAATAAATATAATATATTCATCATATTGACAGAAGAAAAGATAAAAATCATAAAATAATATCAATTGATAAAGAAAAAGCATTTGATAAGATACATCCCTTCACGGTTAAGACACCAACATAATAGTCATATAAGGTATATTTCTTAACACAATAAAGGCATATATGACAAACCCGTGTATACCATAATACTGATTGGGGAAACCTAAAAGCCTTTTCACTTAAAACTAGAATATTACAAGAATATCTACTCTCCCAACTCCTATTCAATAGAGTACTGGAAGTCATGGTTAGTGCATTCATACAAGAGAATGAAATAAAAGGCATACTAATTGGAAAGGAAGAAGTTAAGCTGTCCCTAATTAAAGATGACATGATTACATACATAGAAAAACCTAAACAATCCATGAAAAAACTCTCATATATGATTAATGAGTTCACTGAAGTCATGGACTACAAAATCAACATGCAAAAATGTTTAACAATTTTATATACTAACAAAGAACAGACTGTGACAGAAATGAATAAAAATCCTATTTACAATAGCCACAAATAAGTAAATAAATAAATAAATAAAATACTTAGGGCTAAATTTAACAAAGGAAGTGAAAAAAAAAAACTATTTAATGACCACAGTTTTAAAAATGGCTATATAGTCTCAGCTAGGAGCTACTTTATAGTATGTTCATTCTACTCACTGAGTTTTATGCCTACAGTCAGACATGTGTTCATAGATATGTTTATATCAGCTACACTTAACTATTGAAAGTATTTAGATTGTTTAAGATCTTTTTTGAATCAATCAAATGGGGAAAAAATGTTGCTCTTATAGAGAGAAGAAGTGGTTACTGGAGGCTGGGAAAAGTGGTGGGTGATGAAGAAAATTAAGGAGATATTAGTTCATGGATATAAAATTACAAATGGATAAGAGAAATTAGATCTAGTATTCTATAGCATAGAACAGTAACTATAGTTAACAATTGTTTATTGTTATTTGAAAATTACTAAAAGAGAGGATTTTTTTTTTGGAGAGGTTTTTGCTATTGCTCGCCAGAAAGACAGAGAGAGCCAGAGAGATAGAAAGCGAGAAATCACCCCCCAGAGGGGATGGCCATGCCACAATCCTTTCTCCTCCATTCTCCTCTTGGGATCTTGGGCACGCATGCACATATGCCCAGCGTGAGTTTAAGCCACCAGGTCCGCGACTTGAACCATGGTCAACTACATGGAAGTCCAGCAACATAGCCATTATGTCATCTGCTGGTCCAAAAGAGAGGATTTTGAATGTTCTCAATTCAAATGTTTGAGATGGTAGATATACTAATTACCCTTATTTGATCATTACATATTGTATTATATTCTCATAGACAAAATCTCTCTGTATACCACAAATATGTATAATTACTGTATGTCAATTACAGCAATATAAGTAAATAAAGCATGCTTTTTGAAAAAACTTTAAACTTCTGTCTTAACACTATTATTTCTTTAAATGGAGAAACATGTAAGTCACATACATTATTAGTACCTTCTTATCTCCTTTAAATGTGAACTTAACTTTTAAAATTACAGCTTAAAAATTACCATGAAAATTTTAATAGACCTTGTGAATGGTGTAATTTTCTATTTTGAAGAGACATTTTATTAGAGATAAAAAAAAGCTGCTTAATTATGACACATCTTTCAGATTTTATACATGGCAAGATACTACCAAGAATGTTGATACTTCCCTTCTTGAATTTTGTTTGTATATATATATATACATATATATATATATATATATATATATATATATATTTGAGAGGTTTTTGCTATAGGGCGTGTGTGCTCGCCAGACAGACAGAGACATAGAGACAGAAAGCGAGAAATAACCCCCCAGGGGGTATGGTCACGCCGCCTGGCGTGAGTTTTAAGCCACCGGGTCCGGGATGCGAACCGCGGTTGACTACGTGGGAGTCCAGCGACATAGCCATTATGCTAACTGCTGGTTCCCAGTATATATATATATATATATATATATATATATATATATATTTTTTTTTTTTGAGAGGTTTTTGCTATTGCTCTCCAGAAAGACAGAGAGAGACAGAGAGACAGAAAGCGAGAAATCACCCCCCAAGGGGGGATGGCCATGCCGTAATCCCTTTTCCTCCATTCTCCTTTCAGGATCTTGGGCATGCCTGGCGTTAATTTAAGCCTCTGGGTCTGAGACTCAAACCGCGGTCAACTACATGGAAGTCCAGTGGCATAGCCATTATGCCAACTGCTGATCCCTGTTTGTATATAATTAAGATAATAATTATACAACTAAGCAAGCCATTAAAAAATTTTAAAGAAAGTGAAAAATCTCTATTATGAAAATTATACAAACCTGAATAGTAAAAGTTACAAAAAAGTGGAAATACATATATTGTTCATGAATTAGAGGAATCAAGTTAGTTAAAATGTGAATATTACCAAAAGTGAGCTACAAATTCAATGCAATTCCTATCAAAATATTAGTGACATTCATCACAGAAATAGGAAAGCCAATCATAAAATTTGTCTGTAATCACAAAAGACCCCATAATACCAAAGACACATTATTCAAGAAGAATAGGTTGGAGTCATCTCATTACCTTACTTTAAAAAATACTACAAACCCATAATACATAGATCAGCATGATACTGATACAAAAACAAGCACAGATGGAACAGAATAGAGAATCGAGCAATTAACCCCGCAATATACAGTCAACTGATTTTTGACAAGGGTTACAATACAATCCAGCATTGGAAAGACAATCCTTTCAATTAACAGTTGTGGGAAAACTGGATATCTACTTGCAGAAGAATAAAAGTAGAACCCATCTTTCACAATTAACAAAAACTAACTCTAAATGGATTAAAGACTCAAACATTAAGCCCAAAAGTATAGAAATACTTCTGGAAAATGCAGGGGAAACACCTTATGTATAAGAGTAGACAGAGATTTTTAAAATAAGACACCTAAATTAGTGGCAACAACACTGAAAATAGACAAGTGGGATTAGATCAGGCTAAAATAATAGAATACAGAGATGACCCACAAAGTAGGAGGAAATGTTTGCATATTATTTTCCAGCTAAGAGATGGATAACCAGAATATATAAGGAACTCAAGTAGCTCACCTGAATGAAAAGAATAATCCATTCAAAAATGGGGAATCGATCTGAACAGACAACTCTCAAAGCGAGACGTATGCATGGCTAAAAAGCACATAAAAAATGTTTATATCTCTTGTCACGAGAGAAATGCGAATCAAAACCACAATGAGGTGTTACCTAACTCCAATAAAAATTATTCGGATTTAAAAAAAAATTACAAGTACTGAGGAGGTTGTCTAGACTGCTAGTGGGAATATAAATTAGTGTAGCCACTGTGGAGAACAGTATGGAGGCTCCTCAAAAATCTTAAAGTAGGGAACCAGCAGTTAGCGTAATGGCTATGTCGCCGGACTCCCACGTAGTCGATCGCGGTTTGCGTCCTGGACCCGGTGGCTTAAAACTCACGCCGGGCGCGTGTGCGTGCATGCCCAAGATCCCAAGAGGAGAATGGAGGAGAAGGGATTGCAGCGTGGCCATCCCCCCTGGGGGGTGATTTCTCGCTTTCTGTCTCTATGTCTCTCTCTGTCTGTCTGGCAAGCGCACGTGCCCTATAGTGAAAACCACTCCAAAAAAAAAAATCTTAAAGTAGAACCTCCATATGACTCAATAACCACACTCTTGGGTATTTATCCAAAGGTCAGGAAATCACTTAGTTGGAGAGACATTTGCACATCCATGGGCACTGCAGCATTATTCACAATAGCTAAGATTTAGAATCAACCTAAGTGTGATATCCAATTAATATATAAAGAAAAAGGAGCACATATACACAATGAATATGACTCAGTCATAAAGAACAAAGAGATCTTGTCATTTGACACAAAGTGGACAAACATAAAAGATATAATGCTAAGTGAACTAAGACAGGCTATGAAAAACAAACACTGTATGTCCCTGCTTAAGGTGTACAGAGTTTCTGCTCGATGGTAAAAACTATAATTTGATAGCATGAAAATAGAGTAACAGTAGATACTGGAAGCTGCCTGGAGGGAGGAGGAGCAAGTGGGTTCAGAGGGAAACGATTATAGACACAAGAATGCACAAGGAGAATGGGTTATAGAATGATGTACCCCAGCAAAGAAAAATAAAAAAAGAAATGTCATTGAGGGACCAGCAAATGGCATGATAGTTAAGTCGCTGGACACCCACATAGTCGACTGTCCCATACCTGACGGCTTAAAACTCAATGCCAGACACGTGTGTATGCATGCCCAAATCCTGAGAGGAGAATAGAGGAGAAGGGATTGTAGTGTGGTCATCACCCCAGGAGGTGTTTTCTTGCTTTCTGTCTCTGTCTCTCCAGCCAGCACATGCACCCTATATCACAAATCTCTCTCTCAAAAAAAAAAGACATTGGCTATTCAATATACACTTTAAAAAAAACTAGTTTAACTATTGTTAAACGTGTACAACATAATTTTCAATGTTGAAGAAGATGAGTATGGCTACATGTATGATTTGATAATTACATACTGTATGCATGCTATGAAGATCATATGGTAGGCTGACAAAAAGTAATTAATTTTTTAGAGGTTTTGTCTTAGGGTGAATGCACACAAGGTAGGGGGACAGACAGTGAAAGATAAAGTGAGGAACCACCCACTACCCCAGCAAGGATTGCCACAGTAAAATACCTTTTCCTCCATTCTCCTGGGATCTTGGGCATGGGTACACAGGCAACTGGCTTGAGTTTCAAGCCACCACATGCACCTAGCATGATTTTTGAGACATTAGGTCTAGTCAAATTGTGGTTGGCCATGTGGGAATCCAGTGCCTTAACCACCATGCCACCTGCTGGTCCCAATATTTTTTTTAAAAGATGATTTATACAATATGCAGTATTTATCTCATAATGATTATGCAAATACTATTCACAGCTAAGTAATGTAGAGTGTTTACAAATACATTTCTTTTTTATATGGTTAAATTTTTTTTAAATTTATGATAGGGTGCATGTACTTATTGGAAAGAGACCAAGAAAGAAAAAAAGAGAGAGAGAGAGAGAAAGTGAGAAAGCACCCTGCATGGTAGGATGGTCATACAACAATCGCTTCTCCAATTCTCCTTTGAGGAATTTGGGTACAAATGCACATATGCCCAGTGTGTTTTTTAAGTCACTGGGTCTGGGACTTGAACTATGCATTTCACAATGTAGGATCTATCCATCTTAGCTACCATGCCACCAGCTGGTCCCCCCTTTTTATAGCATTTTATTTGTCTTGTAGTTGATAATAGCTTTAATTATTCATTTGTTTGGGTTATTATGTATCCAAAACATCAGCCATAATGTAAATATTGCCCCAATACATTAAGTGCATGAGGTTATCTATCAGTTTTTTTGCCTCATTTGGGATCATATTTCCTGAAACCCTCTGTCTTCCTGATCCCATCTGGACAAGTTCTCTTAACGTTCATTATAGCTATTGTCCTGGGATTTGTCATCACTGCCATTCTGGGCATTGCTTTTGACTCTCTACTTCCTTTGTCCTATAAATCATAGTTTTCTTTTTCTGGGTTACTCTCTCATTAGGTGGAACACATCTCCTAGTAGGTTCCTGAGAAAGAGAGGAGAGGAGATAATGTGATCATGTTTGCCTAAAATTCTTTTTCTATAAAAATTATAGTTATTACTCAATTTTTTTTTTGAGATTCCAGTGCTCATTTTGAGAAATCTATTGTCATTCTGACTCCCGAGTCTTTCCTTTTTGACAATCTATTTGTCTAATTTTTTTTTTCTCCTTGAAGGCTTTTGGAATTTTATTCTTCATCTCAGTATTCTTAAATGTCATAAAGTATGCCTTCTTCCTGCCTCGATTTACTGTGCAGGCCATTTGTTAGGCCTTTTCAATCTGGAAATGAATGTCCTTTCAGTTCTGGTAAATTTTTTTGTGTCTTTTCTTTTTTTAAAATTTCGGAGGCTGAATGGTGGTGCAGCACTAAAACATGACATTCTACCAGGTGGACCCACATGGGAAAGTTCTGGATTTGTTTCCACAAATCTCCCTGAGTATGCCAGGCATATGCGTGCTCATGATCTGGAGCTGGCTGAGGTTGGGGGTAGACCACAGCACTGAGACCTTATGTGGGATCCTGTCTCTCTTTTTAACTCATGAAATTTAAAAATATATAAAATGTTATTTTAAAAAGTAATTTCTTTACTCCATTTCTTTCCTTCTCTTTTTCAAGGGTCATTATTAATAAAAAGTGTGCCTTCTATATTGATTCTCTTACTTTCTCTGCTATTTTACATTTATTTATATCTTTTTTTTCTAGGAAACATCTTCAAATTTATCATCTGACCCTTCTGCTGATTAGTTTTTAGATTATAACCATAGTACTTTTGTTTCTAAGAAACTTTTATTCCTCTTTTAATACTTTTTATGTTGTACTATTCTTATTTAATGACTATATTACATTATTTATTCATATTGCTTTCGATATTAAAGTTTTTTTACATTTTTCTTCTATTTTCTGCATTGATTCTCTTTCGTCTAAGAGTTTTTTTTTCTTCTTATTTTGATATCTGTTTTTTAAAAGAATTATTTATTAATTTAATTTTATTTGTTTTTACTTTTTTAAAAATTTGACAATAGAGACAGAGAGCGAGAAAGAGAGGAAAAGTGAGAAAGCAAGCTGCTAGTTCCAGGACTCAAGCTCCGACCAGCTTTGTGGAAGTCCAGCACCATAACCACCATGCCACCTGCCGATTCCTTAATCCTGTTTTTGTTAAAGACTTCCCTCATAGGTTGGACAATCCGTGGCTACCTGCTCATATTTAAGAGGAAGATACTAAGATATGGCTTGGAAGAGTTTCAAGGCTTTGCATACATGGATAGGAGAAGTCCATTCATGGAATTTTCTCTAGAAAAGATGACTATTTTCTCTAGGAAATAACCCTCCAACCTCCTGCTAGGGAAGATTAAGACTGGCTTCATGAGTTCTAAATGCTCTCTCTACAAATTTGCAGCTAATATTCCTGTTTTTAGCTCCTTCATCCAGCTTTGGAGGAAACTAACATCTTTCATTCTTAGTTACTTCTGGGCTGTGTAACACACTTTCACTTATTGCTATTTGATTTTTCCCAATGTTATTATATTAGTTTCAGCTCTCCCAAGTCTGCTAAGTGAATTACTATTAAAATTTTTTCATTTGTTCTCCAATTTCCAACAATTCTTACATCTCTCTGGTATGCTACTGTTTCCTCTCATTCTAGCAGTCCTTGGGGATATAAGCCATTTCTATTCTGTCATTTTAGTGGGATTTTGGGATTGGAAACAAGCACACATCTTTTTTTTTTTAATAATACACATATTTATTGATCATTTACAGGTAACTTTTGTTTGTTTTTTGTGGTTTTTTAGTTAATTAATTTACATTCATTCCCGAGCATTGTCACAGCATACAAAATGTGATTTTCCATCCAGAATATGCATATGCTGTATAGTAGCTTAATTATACATGCTATCGTCAATAATTTTCTGTTTCTAGTTTCATACATTTTATATATATATATATATATATATATATATATATACACACACACACACATATATATATACACACACACACACACACACACATATATATATATATATATATGTATATTTTCCCCCTATTTCTCACCCTCTGCCATTTCTCACACTCATTCTACACTATCTTAAGTATCCACAGTTTTTTTCCATTCTTTTCTTTCCCCACATTTTATTGATTCACAAAATTTCTTAAATAATCTAACTACTTTCAATAACAAGTTCTGCTGATATATAGATATCTGTGAACACATGTCTGACTTTAGGCATGAAACTCTGAGTAGAACGAATATACTATAAGGTAGCACCTAGCTGATGCTATACAGTTTACTATGGTCATTAATTGTGTATTTTACTGTATTTTTTTAATTTCAAGGAAAGCATATTTAGCTTTAATAAATCAAAGAAACACTAAGGAAATATGCTTAAAACTTAAAGCCAGAAAACAGGTTGGGATTCTGTTCAAATAGTAAGTACATGAACCTATCAGCAGCTCAAGACAAGACAAAAAATCCTTAAAACTGGAAAATAAAGCTAGAAGAAAAACAAAAATGCTTTAGTCAAAAGTCATAAAATTCTATTTTACCAGTTCAGTCTCATGTACTTTATCTTCTGTTGTGGTTCGATTTTCCAAATTAAATTCTGGGATATACATTCAACTCCATACTTGTCCCCACAACTAAGTTGGCCATTTTCTTAGTTTTTGAAGTCTTATTTCTGTGTGACTATATTTAATTTTCCTAGTATAGCACTCCTTGCAGGACTTCTTGGATATCTGGTCTGGTGTTGATAAATTTTTCAGGTTTTGTTTATCTGAGAATGTTCTTGTCTTTTCTTCCCATATGAAGTATAATCTTGCCAGATACAGTATCCTTGGTCACAATTACTTTTCCCTTAACACGTTGAATATATTTTCCCATTCTTTCTTCACTCACATTTTTTCCGATGAGAGATCCGCTGTCAGCCTGATGGGATATGCTTTGTAGGTAACTTGATGTTTCTCTCTTGCCAATCTCAGTATCTCATCTTTGTAGTTTTGGTCAATCTGGCTATAATGTGTCTTGGAGAAGATCTTCTTGGGTTTATTCTATTGGGGGTCCTATGTACTTCTTGGGACTGGATCTTTGAATGCCTTTCTAGGTTTGGAAAGTTTTCTTCCAGGATTTCATGGAGTAGGTTGTTAATGCCCTTAGGGGTCTCTTTCCCTTCTGGGATACTAGTTATCCAGATGTTTGCACGTTTGATGGTATCTAGCATTTCTCGTATAGTATTCTCATTTTATTTTGGCAATTTTCTCAGTCTTCTTGGTGGATTTTTCTAGGCCAGCGATTCTATCTTCTACATCTGAGATTCAATTTTCAGTATGGTCTAGTCTGCTTTTAATACTTTCAAGGGAGGTTTTGACTTCCTTTATTATAGTCTTCATCTCTAACAGATCCATTTGACTCTTTTTTATAGTGTTAATTTCCTCTTTTAGATCTTGCAAGAATTTCCTCACCTCTTGAAGCTCCTTAGCTCCTTTTCCCTGCTTCTTTGGCAGTTCACTATCTCTCTTCTCTTCAATCTCTGTGAGCTTTGTCACCACGAAAATTCTAAATTCTTTATCTGACATTTCCATGAATTTCATCATACTGTCTGAGGATGAAGAGGAGTTATTATTTTTCCTTGGAGGAGAGGTATTTTCTTGTTTTTCCATATTTCTTGTGACCCTGTAGTGATTTCTAGTCATCTGATGGCTGGTGCATTTCTTCTAATTCTTGAAGTTCAGTCTGAGTTGAGAGGCATGCAGGAGGAGATGATCTGCAATCTCTCTTCCATTCCGTTCTCACTCTGTGCATCAGAATCAGTAGGAATAGAGGAATATTCTGACCCTAATTGTATTCTGATGTTTAGATCCTGTTCACTTGGACCTGTCTAGACATTTACTGTGTAGGAGCTAAGAACCCAATGAGTAAAAATAAAGAAAAAGAAAAGAACTAGAGAAAAGGAAAGAAGAAAATATAAAAGAAAAAGAGAAAAGGGTAATAAAAATATAGATTTTAATTTTAAAAAGCAAAAATTGAAAACCATGCTGCACGCTAGCATGTCACGTGAAAACAATATTTCACAGGTGAAGTTCAGAATCCATGTGGAGATGGGCCTGGATTTGTGTGCCTTTGCTAAACAGAAGGGGAGAGGCTCCTGTTAACACAATAAAGGGGCTGGAGAGCCCAGAGAATACTTTACCTTAAAAATATTTAAAAAATTAAAAGACTCAGGGAGACACGGAGAGACAGAGAGAAATGGAGAGAAGGAGACAGGTAACACTACCCATTAGAAATAAGTAAGGAAGAAGTCTCAGCAGAAAATCTTCATTTTAAGTCTCTGAAAGCATTATTTCACAGGTAAAGTTCAGGATCCATGTGGAGATGGGCCTGGGTTTGTTTGTGCTTTTCTAGAAATAAGTGAGGCAGAAGTCTCAGCAGAAAATCTTCATTTTAAGTCTCTGAAAGTAGTATTTCACAGATGAAGTTCAGGATCTGTGTCACAAGCACACATCTTTAAATCATCATATTTCATGGAACTGCTGGTCCATATTATTGGGTCATCGGGAAAGTCATGATGCATTTTTGCATAGAAAAACATGGAGGGAACTAGCAGTTAGCGTAATGGCTATGTCGCTGAACTCCCACGTAGTCAACCAGGTTCGAGTCCCGGACCCGGTGGCTTAAAACTCACGCCGGGCGCGTGTGCATGCGTGCCCAAGATCCCGAGAGGAGAATGGAGGAGACGGGATTGCGGCGTGACCATCCCCCCTGGGGGGTGATTTCTCACTTTCTGTCTCTATGTCTCTCTCTGTCTGTCTGGCGAGCGCACGCGCCCTATAGCGAAAAAAAAAAAAAGAAACATGGAAAAAAATATGTCATGACTTTTCCGACAACCCAATATTTATTTCAGTAATAATTAAGATATTTTTTTTCTTTAGCTAATAAGTGAAAAAGGGAGGTCATTCTAGGCCTAAGGAAGAGGATGAGTAAGAACACTAAATCATGAAATATTATTGAATATGGAGTAAGAGGAGCTTCAAATAAATTACCTTTATGACTGAATTCAAGAATCTTCCCTTCCAGTAAGTTTTCTTTAATCCCCCTATACTTTGGTCACTGCAGTCTTTAAGATAAAACTGTTATGGGGCTTGCAGGTAGTGTGGTGGTTAAGGTGGTTGGGCTCCCACATGGCTGACCGCAATTCAAGTCCCAGACCTGGTGGCTTGCTTTCTCATTTTCCTTCTCTTTCTTGGTCTCTCCCTGGTCCACTTCAATAATAATATAATAACAATAACAACAATAACAAAATAATGACAATGAAGAAAATAAAAATAATCAGACTGTTATTTCTCTGTATTCAAATACACTGTGTATGTTTCTATTATCATTCCTATTGTATTTTTTAATATTACTTATATTAAATGGGACCAGCAGTTAGCGTAATGGCTATGTCGCTGGACTCCCACGTAGTCGACCGTGGTTCGAGTCCCGGACCCGGCGGCTTAAACTCACGCCGGGCGCGTGTGCGTGCATGCCCAAGATCCCGAGAGGAGAATGGAGGAGAAGGGATTGCGGCGTGGCCATCCCCCCTGGGGGGTGATTTCCTGCTTTCTATCTCTCTGTCTCTCTCTGTCTGTCTGGCGAGCGCACGCGCCCTATAGCAAAAACCTCTCCAAAAAAAGAAAAAGAAAAAAAAATATATTACTTATATTAAATGAAGTATCTGTCCCCATCTTTCATATTCCCTGGTGATCTGAGGATGTTTAATTCACCTTTGTATCCCCAGCACCAAGAATGATGCCTGCCATAAAATAATTCCTAAGTACATGTTTTTCTTTGTAACATATCTAAGTCTCCTGCATTCTTTCATTCTATCAGCTGCCCTCTTTTATTGTGATATTATCAATCTCTCTATTTCATTTTTTTTTACTTTGACAATAAATATGGTCAAATTTACTCTCTTAAGAAAAATACCAGGACCGGAAGGTGGCATGATAGTTAAGGGTGCTGGACTCCCACATGGTCAACTATGGTTCGAGTCCCAGACCTGGCAGTTTGCTTTCTCACTTTCTCTTTCTCTCACTCTCTGTCCCTCTCTGGTCAAATTAAAATAAATAAATTAAATAAGTAAAGTTAAATAAAATTATTATTTTTTTTAAAAAAAAAGAAAAATAGCTTTATATCTCCCTAACTTCTTCAAGTTACTTTCCTATTTCCCTTCTCCCTTTATTTCCTTCAGAAGACCTTAACTAACTCTACTTTGCCTCACCTCCCATTGATTTCTCAACTCATTTCACACAGAGTATCAGTTAGTTTGATCAGAGAAGGTAGTCACATATACACAATAAGGGATTGACCTAAGGCAGCTATGGGAGCTGGTTAGAATCTGTGTAAGGCTCTTGATTCTGTGTGTAGTACAGAAGCCTGAAAGTCAGCAGGATAGGTGCTTGGTGTGAAAAGAAAGTCGTGGAGTGGGGAAAGTGAGGGCATACTGAAATCTATAAGGGTGAACTGCAATTCACAAGGACAGACTGGCGCCTTCATTAATCTCTCATTACCACCAAATCTCCAACTTTAATGAAGTTATGATCTGCAAGAGAAGTTGTTGCCCTTCATAATGTTACTAAACACATACTTGGCCCAGGAATCAGAGAAGCCAAAGGAGATCCAGTAGGGGCAGGAGTTGTTCTGGTCCTGGCTTCTGCCCCATGCCAACCAAGTTAGCCAGCAGATAAGTAACAATATGTAAGAGCTGCAAAAACTCTTTGTGTCCTGCCCTAACCTCTTGAGTGTAAGAAAAGATATCTGTTGCTTCGCAGCCACATTCTACATATACAAAATGTCTCTGGAGAGCCATACTATTCTGGAAGAATACAGAGAAGGGAATTCTAGAAAATGTAAATGCAGTTTAACTGTTATCATGCAATTACATGCTTTTCATTTCTTATTTTTCTACAGAACCTGTTGTCAGAAAAGGACCAATTTCCTTCAATTTGTAAATTCAAATGCCTGTTTTCAGTCTACGTCATACGCAGTCACTCCAAAGTATTTCAGACCATTGATCACCTTCTTTTATAAAATTCGTTTCAGTTATGCTATTCAGTATTTTCTCAAATCTTTGGGATTATTCTTTCTCTCTCTCTTTCACTGGCTTCTTTTCTGTCATTTTGTTAATGTTTTAGGTTCTATCCTTACTATGGACTGAAAGCTTATGCTTCCCTAAATTCATACACTAAAACCTATTCCCAAATGTGATGATATTTGGAGGTAGGACCTTAAAGAGGTAATTAGGTCATGAGATGGATCCTACATCCTATCTTTATAAAAAGATACATGAGGGCTGGCAGGTCACATAGTGGTTAAGGGCACTGGACTCCTACATGGCCAACCACGGTTCAAGTCCCGGACTCAGTGATTTGTTTTCTCACTTTCATTTGCTCTCTCGCTCTCTCTTGCTCTGTTCCTCTCTGGTAGAATTAAAATAAGTAAACAAATAAATAGTGTTAAATAAAATAATTCTTCAAAAAAAGATACATTAGAGAGATGGTCTCTCTCTAGACCATGTGAAGATGCAATAAGAAGACAACCGTCTGCAAACCAGGAAGAGGGTTCTCAGAGTGGATTTTTGTATATGATGTGAGGTAGGAGTCAAGATCCATTATTTTACATATGTATAGCAAATCAACTCAGCGCAATATATTTAAAAGTTCTCCCCAATGCATGACAGAGTAACCTCTGTCATAAATAAAGTAATTGTATGTAAGTGGGTTTGTTTCTAGACATTCTATTCCTTCTATCTGTTTGTCTATCTGTGCACTAATATCACATTGTTTGTAGGTGTTGTTCTATTTCTCTATTTCCTTGTTGATCTTATGCTTTGTTGTTCTATCCTTTATTGAAAGTGGGGAATTAAAGTCTCTGTTACTGTTTATCGATTTTTCTCCCTGTTTCTGTCAGCTTTGTTTCATGTATTTGATGTTCTATTATTAATTGCTCAGTATTTTTTAATTGTTATGTCTTCCTGATGAATGAACTTCTTAATTATTATAATATGCCCATATTTAGTCACTTTTTTGTTTTAACGTTTATTTTGTATGAGTATCTCCTCTTCAGCTATCTTGTACTTAGTGTTTGAACAATGCATCTTTTCACATCCATTTACTTTTCCTCTATTTTTTGCATGTTAATCTAAAATGTTTCTCTTATAGACAGTATAGAGTTGTATCATGCATTTTTATCCAGTCTGATAATTCTACCTTAAAAATTGATTTGTTAATACATTAACATTGAATGTTACTATTGGTACATTTGGATTTATGAATGCCGTTTTATTTTTTGTTTTCTCTGAATCTCATGTCACTTTTGTTCCTCCCTTACTCTTTCACTTCTTACTTTTATATTATCTGCATATTTTCTAATCAAACATTTAAATATCTTTAACTATTTTTCACTGCATTTTTGAGGATTTTATAGGTTTTTCATGGTTGTTCTAGGACTTACTCTATGTATCTTGTCAGATTCGGCTTCAGATTTAAACCAAATTAATTTAAGTGAGATACAGATTATTAAGTTTTTTTTAGATTTTTAGTATACAGTGTGTGTGCTCACTGGAGAGAGACACAATGAGAGAGAAAGTGAAAGTGAAAATCACTGCACAGAGGGGATGGCCACGTTGCAATCCTTTCTCATCTATTCTCTCAGGATTTGGGGCATACATGTACATGCACCTGGTATGATTTTCAAGCAGACAAGTCCGGGACTTAAACCATAGAGCCAGCCATGTGGGATCCAGTGCCTTAAACACTATGCAACCTACTGGCCCCAAGATACAGATATTTTATTCTTATATGGTATTACTCCCATTTCCTCCATTTGAGGTACTGTTATTATATGTTTTACATCAATAAATGTTAAAAAACCAACAATGCATGGTCATAATTATTATTTCATCATCTGTAGTCACTTCCTTTGCCCAATACAGCCTCATTCCCATCCACCTCCTTTGTGCTTTCATTGAAAAAATATTGCAAATATATGCATTTCTATAAATCATCCCCCAAAATATATTATATAGATATCGAGGTAGAAATAGAGAGATTTAGGTATATTAGGTCATCGGGAAAGTTATGATGTATTTTTCTATGCAAAAATGCATTATGACTTTCCCAATGACCAAATACTTTCATGCAGTTGCTTTTATAAATCTGTCACTGCAGAGTCAGTCATGTAGTTCAGTAATTAAGGAAGTCAGATTCCACATGGCCAATCATGTTGTGAAACCCAGCCCCAGCAGCTTGAACAACACACCAGGAACATGTGTATACATGCCCCAAATCCCAACAGGAGGAGAAATTATGATGTGACCATAATCCATTGAGGGATGCTTTTTCTGTCTGTCTCTCTCTGAAAAGTGCATGAAATGTATGGCAATCTTTTTTCTTTTTTTTTTTTTTTTTTTTGAGAAGCTTTTTCGCTATAGGTCGCATGCTCTCGCCAGACAGAGAGAGACAGAGAGATAGAAAGCGAGAAATTACCCCCCAGGGGTGATGGCCATGCCACAATCCCTTCTCCATCCTCCTCTCGAGATCTTGGGCACACACACACACAGCCTGCGTGAGTTTAAGCCACTGGGTCTGGGACTCAAACCGCGGTCAACTACATTGGAGTCCAGCTGGTCCCTGTATGGTAATTTTTTAAAAAATATTGTGAGAAAGGAGAAAATATGCATTAATACTTGTTTTTTTGTTTTTGTTTTTTTTTTTGTTTGTTTGTTTGTTTTAACAAGGTGGGTGAAGGGGGTTACTTCTACACTGTTGGTGGGAATGTAAATTGGTCCAGCCACTGTGAAGAACGATAAGGAGGTTCCTCAAAGACCTTTAAGTAGAGCTACCAAATGATCCAGCAATTCCACTCCTGGATATCTACCCAAAGGACAGGAGAGCACTCAGTCGGAAAAGCACTTAAACAACTATTTTCATTGCAGCATTATTCACGATTGCTAAGACATGGAACCAACCCAAATGTCCACAAACAGATGAATGGATTGAAAAATAATGGCACATATACTCCATGGAATAATATTCAGCCATAAAAAAACAACAAGACCCTGAGATTTGATAGAAAGTAGATGAATATGGAAGATCTGTTGCTGAGTGAAGCAAGCCAGGCTATGAAAGAGAGATATTGTATGTCTCTACTTAACATATACCAACTGTCCACACTCTATGGTAGAGACTGAAAGACTGGAGAACATAAAAGCATTAAAAATTTTAATGGACACTAGAGACAAAGGGGAAAGAGAGTGTGGGAGAGGAAGAGCGTAGGAAAGGAAATTTGGGGGGAAAATGGAGAGGTAAAACACTTGCGGGACACAGATTAGATTTTTTATCTGTTGACAAGGATGCATTTAATCTCAAGTGGGCTGGACTGAGATGTATATCATGCTGGGTAAAGTCTCTTCACAATCTAAATGATGTATAGTGATTTAATGTATGAATATTAATTTTAAAAATTAATAAAAAACAATACTTTTTAAAAATAATTGTTTAATTATTTTTATTAGTGTTCTTTGTTCTTTCATGTGGATTCAAATTACTGTCAGGGATCACTTTCAGAATGTCCATTAGTATTAATAGTTGCTATTAGGTGGGTCTGCTACCAACAAATTTGGTTTTTGTTTTATTTTATTCTGATCTCAGAATATTTTTATTTCACTTTTAATTTTAAAAGATAGCTTTACTGAATATAGAATTCTTGATTGACAGTTGTGCTTTCACTTTTAAGCACTTTGAATATGTCCTCCTACTGCCTCTTTCCTCCATTTTTTCTGTTAAAAACTCGGTTATTAATCTTATTGGAATTCCCTTATAAGTGATGAGTCATTTTTTTCTTAAGGCTTTCAAGATTTTCTTCTTGTCTTTGATTTTTGGCATTCTTATTATGATGTGTATGTTTGTGAATATCTTTGTACTATCCTACTTGGAGATCCTCGAACTTTCTAGACATTGGTTAATATTTTTTAATAAATTTGGGGAAAATGTCAGTCATTATTTCTTCACATATTTTTATGCTTTTTTTCTCTCTCCCTCTACTTCTGATACTCTCATTATACATTATTTTAATTCCTTTCCTCCCTTTTTTTCAGTTGGTATAATCACTATTAATCCTTTGTAAAGTTCACTAATTATTTGTTCTGTCAGTTCAAATCTACCATTGGCTCCTGTAATAAATTTTTATTTCACTTGTAATTTTCAACTCCAGAATATTTATTTAATTCTTTTAAATACTTTCTATCTATATTGATAGTCACTCTTTGATGCAACATTGTCATCATACCTCCTTACCTCTGTAATTATGATTTCTTTTACTTCATTAGACATAGCTATAATGTCTATTTTGTGGCATTTTTCTGTTAAATCAAATATCTGGTTGTTTTCATAAGTAGTTTCAGTTGCCTGATTTGTGTGTGTGTGTGTGTGTGTGTGTGTGTGTGTGTCTGTGTGTGTGTGTGTGTATGTGTGTGTGATTGTTCTAGGGCTTTCCTATTTTTTGTATGTCTCCTGAAATTTTGTTGGAAACAGGGCATTTTAGGTAGCACATTGTAGCAATTTGGGATACTTCCTCCCATTCTTGACTCTTTATTAGTATTTGCTTGCTTATGTGGTTTAGGACTGTCTGGATTATTTTAATGATGTCTATTCGCACCCCCAGGCAGTGTTGAAGCTTGATGTTTCTCTCTAGTACATAAATGTGCTTTTAGTCACCCTGAGATAATCTTGGATTTGGCAGGGATTTATTTCTTCCTCTATTTTTCTGAACACACCACTTACCTAATCTGTTAAACTTCATAGACTGCCATTCTCCAATCTATTACATTTGTTTTCAAAATGCCCTGGGGCATAACTTTCTCTGCACACTAATCCAATCAAATTCAGGTTCCTTTGAAAGAATGATTCCAGAGTCATTTAAAAATATTTGTTCTGGGACCAGCAGTTAGCATAATGGCTATGTCGCTGGATTCCCACATAGTCGACCGCGGTTCAAGTCCCAGACCCGGTGGCTTAAACTCACGCCAGGCGTGTGTACGTGCGTGCCCAAGATCCCGAGAGGAGAATGGAGGAGAAGGGATTGAGGTGTGGCCATCCCCCCTGGGGGATGATTTCTCGCTTTCTGTCTCTCTGTCTCTCTCTGTCTGTCTGGTGAGCACACGCACCCTATAGCAAAAACCTCTCCAGAAAAAAAAAAAAAATTGTTCTGATGCCAGGAGTACCCCTTCCAGTTGTTTATTTCCTGAAAACTAGCCTACCTGATCGTGATGTATAATCTTTTTTATAAGTTGTTGTATACGATTTGCTAGTACCTTGTTGAGAATCTTCGCATCTATATTCATCAGGGATATTGGTCTATAGTTTTCCTTCCTTGTCTTGTCCTTATCTGTTTTAAGGATAAGGCTGATAGAGGCTTCATAAAATGAATTAGGGAGAGATTCACCCTTTTGGATATTTAGAAATAACTTGATCAGAATGGGGGTTAACTCTTCTTTGAAAGTTTTGTAGAATTTAGAGGTGAATCCATCAGGGCCAGGGCTTTTCTTTGTTGGGAGGTTATTTATAACTGATTTGATCTCCTGGCTTGTTATGGACCTATTTAGACTTTCTATATCCTCCTGGCTCAATCTAGGTAGATTATACATGTCCAGGAATTTGTCCATCTCATCCAAATTATCTTGTTTCTTGGCATACAGATGTTCATAGTACCCTCTAATAATGTTTTTTATTTCTACTATGTCTGTTGTTATTTTGCCTGCTTCATTGCAGATCTGATTCACCTGGTTCTTTTCTCTCTTCTTCTTAATAAGTCTCACTAGTGGAGTATCAATTTTGTTTATCTTTTCAAAGAACCAGCTTTTACTTTCATTTATTTTCTGTATAGTTCATTTATTTTGTATTTCATTTATTTCTGCTCGTATCTTTATTATTTCCTTTCTCCTGGAGTTTTTTGGATCTTTTTGCTGTTGCTTTTCTAATTCTGTGAGGCATGACGTTAGGTGATCCATTTGCCTTCTTTCCATGCTCCTCTTACGTGCACTAATTGCTATAAACTTCCCTCTTATGACCGCTTTAGCAGTATCCCAAAGATTATGGAAACTCCTGTCCTCATTGTCATTGGCTTCCATGAACCTTTTGATTTCAGTCTTTATTTCTTCAGTCACCCTGAGTTCTTCAGTTGTGGAGTCATTCAGGAGTAGGTTATTAAGTTTCCATGTATTTGAGTATTTTTGAGGATTTCTCTTGGAATTAAACTCAAGTTTAATTCCATCATGATCGGTGAAGATGCTGGGTATAGTTTCTATGCTTTTGAATCTGTAGAGGCTTGCTTTGTGCCCAATAATGTGGTCAATCTTCGAGGATGTTCCATGTGGTGGCGAGAAAAAAGTGTATCTCGAGGTTTTAGGATGGAAAGTTCTATAGATGTCTGTTAAGTCCATTTGATTTATGATATCATTTAGATCTTTTATCTCTTTACCTATTTTTTGTCTAGATGATCTATCCAGGGGGGATAGTGCAGTGTTGAGGTCTCCAACAATTAGTGTGTTGCAGTCTATCTCCCTTTTTAGATCTAGCAGTCTTTCCTTCACTTATTTGGGTGCTCCTGTGTTAGGCGCATAGATATTAATAAGCATTATATCTTCTTGATCGATTTGATCCTTTTACTACAATATAGTGCCCTTTTTTTGTCTCTTCGAACAGTTTTTTTTTAAAACGTATTTTGTCAGAGATTAGTATTGCGACTCCAGCTCTTTTTTGGTTCCCATTTGCATGGAAAATCTTTTTCCAACCCTTCACTTTCAGTCTATGTATATCTTTATCCATGAAGTGGGTTTCCTGTAGGCAACAGATAGAGGGTTTTTGTTTTTTAACCCATTCAGCCAGTCTGTGTCTCTTGATTGGAGAATTTAATCCATTAACATTCAATGTTATTATTGATGCTAATGGATCTGTCCCGAGGACGTTTAAGTTGGCCATTGTCTTAGTTGCCTTTTACTCTTTTGTTTCTGGGTGTTACTTCTTTAGTTTCCCTGGAATGGTACTTTCTTCAGGGTTTCATGGAGAGCTGGCCTGGTGCTGGCAAATTCTTTCAGGTTTTGTTTGTGTGAGAAGATTTTAATCTTTTTTTCCCATACGAAGGATAATCTTGCAGGATACAATAATCTTGGTTGAAATTGTTTCTCTCTTAAAACTTTCAGCACATCTTCCCATTCTTTCCTTGCTTGCATTGTTTCCATTGAGAAGTCCAGTGTTAGCCTGATGGGGTGACCTTTGTAAGTCACTTGTCGTTTCTCTCTTGCCAGTTTTAGTATCTTATCTTTATCTGTGGTCTTAGCCAGTCTGGCTATGATATGCCTTGGAGAAGATCTTCTTGGGTTGATTCTATTTGGTGTCTTTTGTATTTCTTGGGTCTGGATGTTTGAGTGCCTCTCTTGCTTGGGAAATTTTCTTCCAAGATTTCATGGAATAGGTTTTCCATGCTCTTATTAGTTTCTTCACCTTCTGGGATACCAATTATTCGGATGTTAGGACGTCTAATGGAATCTAGTAATTCTCGTATATTATCTTCATGTTTTTTTGTTATTTTCTCTATCTTTTTGGTGGTTTTCTCTAGGTCAGAAGTTTTCTACATCAGAGATTCGACCTTCAGCATGGTCTAATCGACTTTTAATACTTTCGAGAGAGTTTTTGATTTCCTGTATTTCAGACTTCACCTCTAATAGTTCCGTCTTATTCTTCCTCAGCATTTCTTCCTTCATATCGTTGAAGGACTTTCTCATCTCCTGTAGTCCATTGTCTCTTTTCTGTTCCAGCTCATAGTACTTGTTCAACATGAATGTTCTAAACTCTATCTCGCACATTTTGGTAACATCCTCTATTTTTTCAAGAAAAGGAAGGGAGTTACTGCGTTCCTTTGATGGAGACATATTTCCTGCTTTATTCTTTCCTGAAAACTAGTTTACTTGTGAGTTAGTCTACAAATTAGTGAATCTATGAATATCCTCCTAGCCACCTTTCCCATATCCTCGACTTTTTCTTGACAGTGTCTTCAAGCTGAAACTTCTCCATGTTCTGTTACAAATAAAGTTGGCTTCTCTGAGAAGTGATTAGGAGCTTTTTGTTTCCCTCAACTTACCCCCTCCATGCCCTGGCAAAATTTCTGAGCCAGGGCTCTGAAACTTGGCATGGAGATACCATCAGACTTCTGAATAACGCTCTTACTTTAGAGTTTGAGTAGGTAAGGATGGGAGGTGGGGATAGATAACAGCCTGAAGTCTTCTCAGCTTGACTCTCCTGGAATGGAACTACTTTCTTATTAATCTGATCAAGACTTATCAAGGACTCAGTATTCTCAGTAGTGCTACACTTGAGGTAGAGCCTGTGCCAATCAGTGGCTGAGTGGAATAAGAAAGCCTCTACCCTTCAGTGTAATCACCTGGAAACTAGCATCATTAACAGAATGACAGCAGATAGCAGAAGGAGAAATGCTAACTCCTCTTCCTGGAAAGAAAGCCTTACAACCAGGAACTGGGAGAAAAGGAAGCTTTGTACTCTTGGCTGCATCAATCTGGAGTGGAATCTCTGCTTTACTGATTCTATATCAACCAGGTCAAAATTGTTAACTACATTGTCCAGGGTAGTGTAAACCCTAAAATTAAAGCCCAATATTATTTCTTGCCTTAATCTCTGGGGGAGTTGTGATGATCTCAAGTGTCCTTACTGTAAGTTCCCCTCCCCACTAAGTTCTCACAGATTGCATACCCTAACCACATAATGCTGCTTACCAGATGGATAAGGTACAGTGCTTGTTTATCCCTGAGTATCAAGCTTCAGTTTTCTGCAGGCCCACAGAAAACAATGGGTTACCCCACATTCTTTTTTTTTTTTTTTTTTTTGAAGAGGTTTTTGCTATAGGGCGCGTGCGCTCTCCAGAGAGAGACAGAGAGATAGAAAGCTAGAAATCATCCCCCAGGGGGGATGGCCACACCGCAATCTCTTCTCCTCCATTCTCCTCTCGGGATCTTGGGCACACACGCACACATGCCCGGCGTGAGTTTAAGCCACTGGGTCCGGGACTCGAACCGTGGTCAACTATGTGGGAGTCCAGCGACATAGCCATCATGCTAACTGCTGGTCCCCAACCCCACATTCTGATTACTAGAAAACCTGCTTCCCACAGCCTCTGTTTTTTCTTCCTGTTCCTGACTGTAATTCTCATGTAGCCCTGCATGGTATGCAATGTCTTCCTTCTCCAAGTTGAGTATATGTGGTTAATAAGCTACTATTAAGCTTATCCTTCCCATGTTAGGTGTAATGTGTTCAGCCATCTTTACAACCTTCCTCTCCAATTGCATGAATCAGAGGTGATTTAAAAAATTAGCATAAGGGACCAGCAGTTAGTGTAATGGCTATATTGCTGGACTCCCATGTAGTCGACAGCAGTTCGAATCCAAGACCCAGCGGCTTAAACTCACGCTGGGTACATGTGCGTGTGTGCCCAAGATCCCGAGAGAATGGAGAAGAAGGAATTGTGGCGTGGCCATCCCCCCCGGGGGGGTGAGTTCTCGCTTTCTGACTCTGTCTCTCTCTGTCTTTCTGGCGAGTACATGTGTCCTATAGCAAAAAGCTCTCCAAAAAAAAAAAAAGAAAAAAGAAAAAAAAATTGGCGTAATAAAACAGGATAGCCTGACTAAAACTGATGACACTTGGTCAGTTTTAACTAACTTCTTTTTCCTACTAATGGTTTCATGACACAGCAATGGCTGCCTGGTATAGAACCACAGAGTGCTGGTTGTCTTGCACATTGGCCTGCATGGCCCTGTGTTGTCTTGTCGAGTGTTGCTATCTCTTCCTAAAATGCTCTTGTCCCCAGATAACCCTTAGGGACTTAGACTGTGACTTTATTTGGAAATAGGTACATTGAAGATATAATTAGAGAAGTTTCATGGTGAAGAAGAGAGAGCTGCTAGTCTAATACGACTGATGTCTTTATAAGAAGACAGACACGAAGATAAGGGTGGAAACAGAGATTGGAGTTATGCTACTACAAAATAAGGAACACTTAGAACTACCAGAGCTAGAAGAGGCAAGGAAGACTTCCCTGGAGACTTCAGAGAAAACCAACACCTTGATTTCAGATCTCTAGCCTCCAGGACTGTGAGAGAATGCATTTATGCTGTTTTAAACTACCCAGTTTATGGTCCTTTTTTTTTTTTTTTTTATTTGGAGAGGTTTTTGCCATAGGGCGCGTGCGCTCGCCAGAGAGACAGAGAGAGACAGAGAGATAGAAAGCGAGAAATCACCCCCCAGGGGGGATGGCCACGCCGCAATCCCTTCTCCTCCATTCTCCTCTTGGGATCTTGGACACGCACACACACACGCCCGGAGTGAGTTTTAAGCCACTGGGTCTGGGACGCGAACCGCGGTCGACTACGTGGGAGTCCAGCAACATAGTCATTACACTAACTGCTGGTTCCCTGAGGCAAGACATTTTAAGAATTCTTACAGTCCAAAAAAGTATATATCTCTTTCTTAGGGCTGTTGTAACAAAGTACCATAAACTGGGGGACCAGCAGTTAGCGTAATGGCTATGTTGCTGGACTCCCACGTAGTCGATCGTGGTTCGCATCCTGGACCCAGTGACTTAAAACTCACGCCGGGCGCGTCTGCGTGCGTGTCCAAGATCCCGAGAGGAGAATGGAGGAGAAGGGATTGCGGCGTGGCCATCCCCCCTGGGGGGTGATTTCTCGCTTTCTGTCTCTATGTCTCTCTCTGTCTGTCTGGTGAGCGCACGCGCCCTATAGCAAAAACCTTTCCCCCCCCCAAAAAAAATGTCTTGCCTCACAGATATCCAAAAATATAAATCAAAGTAACAGTGGTCTCTACAAGAACTAATGCTGTAATACAAGACCCCACCAAGATCTTATTCCCTACTAAGTTCCAGGCATTACTGATAGTAACCACAGCACTCACTTACCTTCTTAGAGTAGGCAATGCTGGGCTCCTGAAGAGGACATTTAATGGAATTTCCATCTTTCCTATAGGCATTAGCAGCTAATGTAATAGAAGGGCATGACAGACTCCTCAAAGCACTTCTATTTAAGAAGTGACAACTGGGCTTCCAGCTGGGCATCATTATTGCCATTGGCATTGATTTGCCCAAATTTATAGCCCCTGGGGACACACACTCCATACATCAATATGACACATGTCTCTCAATTGCTGGTACTGACCATGGCATGGCATTCATGTTTTTGATAATTCCCTCACCATATGGTCCTATCTCTCCTGGTCAAGTGCTTAACTCCTAGAGAGGCATTTATCCTACTCCCAATATGTCTTATTCATCACCAAAATTTAAATGAAAGTAAAGGCATCAAAGAATCACTTATAGAACAAAGTCTAAAATTAAAGCAGAATATTATGTGCTGTCTCGACATTGGGTACACTGGGAAAGCCTTGAGTGGCCTAACTGAACGTTTTCCTCTTTATTCTGCTCCCAAACAATCCTCCTTATCAAATGAGCCAGGCACAGTTCCTACTTATACCTGAATAGTGGATTTCAGCTTCCTGTCAGCCTTGCAGAAAATTTTTAAGACACTGTTATCATTGTTTTCTACAGTTATTATTATTTATCTGCCTATTTACACTTTCTGTTATTTTTGTTGTTGTTACATTTTCATTGGACACGTGCACTTACCAGACAGAGACAGAGAGAGGGAAAGTAAGACATCATACCATAGGGAAATGGTCACACCACAATCTCTTCTCCATTTTCCTCTTGTGATTTTGGGCACACATGTGCACATGTGATTTTCAAGCTGCCGGGTCTGGGACTCCAACTGTGGTTGGCCATTTGGAAATCCAGGCTTTAACCACCATGACCTCTGCTAGTCCTCTGGTACTATTATTGTTTTACTTTCTTAAAAATAATGTTGGAATTTAAAAATCAATTTTTTTACCTTAAGAACTGTCTTTGCAGGACCAGCAGTTAGCGTAATGGCTATGTTGCTGAACGCCCATGTAGTCGACTGCAGTTCGAATCCTGGACCCGGCGGCTTAAACTCATGCCAGGTGCATGTGCATGCGTGCCCAAGATCTCAAGAGGAGACTGGAGGAGAAGGGATTGCGGTGTGGCCATCCCCCTGGGGGGTGATCTCTCGCTTTCTGTCTCTCTCTCTCTGTCTCTCTGTCTTTCTGGCGAGTGCACACGCCCTGCAGCAAAATCCTCTCCCAAAAAAAAAAAAAAAAAAAAAGAACCCTCTTTGGAGTTTCTGGGGGGCTTTTGTGAGAGTAATCTGACAATGATTTGAGATTTAGATATTATTTTCTTTTAATACTTTAATGCTGTCATCTTATTGTGTTTGAGCTTCTATTAGTTCTTTAAAGAAACTTGTCAGTATTGTTTTCATTTGAAGATTTTTTTCTAGATATTCTCATATTTTTTCTTTTTCTTTTAGTTTTTGCAATTTAGCTATGATATAAATCTAAGCATGGTTTTCTTTCTAATTCATTTGCCTGGAGTTTGCAGAGATTCTCAAATCTGTGTCTTCATGTCTTCAGTTGGTTTAGGAAATTTCTCTGCCATTATTTCTTCAAATATTATTTTTTAACCTGTTTTTTTTTTTTTTCTTTTCTTCCAGGGTTCTAATTACAAGCATATTACACTTTTTCAACATGTCCCATACATTGCTTATGCTCATTTGTATATATTTCATCCTTTTGGCTCACTGTGTTTCAGCATGCATATTTCATATGCCCCCATCTTCTGTTTCACTAATTCTATATTCTGATAAATCCAATATGATATAAACCATGCGTACTTAGTTATTTATAACTCTATTATATTTTTCAGGTTTATAATTACCATTTTAAACTTTCTGTGAATTCTTGCTTTCTGATGAAAGTCTCCATTTTGTCATGTATATTGTTGAAGATATTACCTCCACTATTTTCATGTCTGTCTGATAACACCCAAAATGAGGACACTGATGAATCTGTTTCTAGCCTATTTTTCTCACTTTTTCTTGGCATACTTAGTAATTTTTGGTTGAATGCCAGATATTGTGGAAGAAAAACTATAAAAGCTCTGGATCTTGCTATATTTTTCAAGAGAAAATTTATATACTGGTAGGCTGATACAGTGAAAGTAGATCACCTAAATCAAGTTAGGGACTGAACTGCTACAGTTTGTCTAAGACTTCATAAGTTTCAGACTACATCTGTTTCACTTCCATTTTTAAGAGTTCTGTGTGAAAATCTGGATTGTTTGCTAGAGTTCAGTCTTTGACAGGTCCTGAACTACAATTCTGGTCACTTTGGTGATCTAAAAATTACCGAAAACTCCATTCTACTTTTCAGAAGTCTTTTGTTTAGTATCTCAGCCTCTGATTTTGCATAAGAATTTAAGAAATACCTAAAAGGGAAATTCTGGACTTTCAGGTTCATGTTTTTGTTCTTACCCTTGACTCAGGTTTATGGATGAATCAAATTTTGGCTGATTTGGTGTCTCTGAATTGTAATTCTTCTCTCTCTGGCCCAGTGAGATTGCCTGCAATGTTAACTTCTGTGAAGTTTATCTGGAAAAGAGATTAGTATATGAAATTTAAAAAGATAATGGCCAAATAACTAAGAAAAAGAGAGGATGGTTGATCAGCCTGCTTACAGGTTGCAGTTACTCCTTATTGACTGTATGTCTTTTACAAGACATTCTTTTTCAAGATAATTCCAGGTTTGCAATCTTCTTTGGCTAATCATGCATCCTGTTGAATGGACTTCTATCACTGTCAGTAAGCTGCTTCAGACAGCTTCTGTTACTGAACTTTCACCCAATCCCATCCTTTCTACATCTCTGTAAGACCTTTCTCTGTATTCTTTGTCCAATGTGTTGGGTTGTTAGAAAAGTCATAGAAAAACTCAGAAAAAAGTACATTATGACTTTTCCAACAACACAATAAATACTTTCAGAATGATTTACCTGTATTGTAACCCTTTAACTAGTTTTAAAAATCCTACCATTTTAGTGATGACAGACATCATTTCTCTCTGGTCCTGTTACTCGTGGGTCTGACTGCATGCCTCAAGATCTGTCCCTTATTTTTTCTAACTATATAAGACCAATAAGTTCTTTTATCTTCATAATTTTTCTTTTTCTTTAAGGTTTTTTGCCATAGGGGCCATAGGGCACATGCACCTGTCAGAGAGACAGAGAGATAGTGAAAGGTAAAATGAGAAATCGCTCCACCTCCCAGGGGTGATGGCCACACTGTAATCTCTTCTCCTCCTCCCTTCTCTTGGATTTTTGGGCACACATGCTCACGTGACCAGTGTGAGTTTCAAGCTGCCAGATTTGGGACTCGAACCACAGTCGGCCATGTGGAGAGTGCAGCACTTTAACTCTTACACCACTTGCTAGCCCCTATTTTTTTTAAAAATTTTATTCACTTATTTTGTCTGAGAGAGAGAGAGAAAATGAGAGACAGGTGCTCACAAGGGAGTCATTACATGACAATCTAACCTCAGTCTCAGGCAGCCTGGATCAGAGAAGTCCCATGATATGAACCTAGAACCTTTCCCACATGGGTCCAATTGTGTTACTATGGCTCACTGCTTGACCTTATTCATAAATTTTACTTTGTAGTTGTGCTTTTTTTGGTTCAATATTTCTCTATCTGACCTTTTTTTTTTTCAGTAAAATTTGAAAAATGCCCCAAGGAAAAAGTTAGTCATACAAAGTTTGCTTACCCCTCTGAGATTCCCTTCTCCCTTAAAGTGGCCTTGGCAGTCCTCTGATTTTTTTTTTTAATTTGTTTTTAATTTATCCATCCATTTATTATTTTAATTCGACCAAAGAGAGACAGAGAGAGAGAGGAAGTGAGAAAGCAAGCCACCATGTCCAGGACTTGAACCGTGGTTGGCCATGTGGGAATGTCCAGCGCCTTAACCACCACACCACCTGCTGGTCCCCTCCTCTGATGTTTTTA